>VZRF01005941.1:230919-507106 GCA_013396875.1 Vireo altiloquus | reverse complement strand
GATTTTTAAATTTAATTAATTAAAAACCAAATGGTTTATTTTGAAGAAAGGAAGTGGCAAGAAGCAAGGATTGAATATGTCCCATTATTTGATTTTCTTATAAATGTTATCTTTAATTTTCCTTTTGAATCTTTGTGAGTGTAGTAGAGAGGTGGAGGAAAAAAAAGAAAAATTTGAGTATTTAAATTTTGTTTCTTAGCATGTGTTCAGGTGCATTTTCTTAGGTACAATTTGTACAATTTGGCTGCAGTCATTTGAATTCTTTTATGAATTAAACCAAAAGTAAANGTATATATATATATGTGTGTACACACACATATGCCAGATTTATTCTGGAACAAGAACAACTGGGTCGCAAAGGAGATATGTAGCCATTTTGGTTAATATCAGTTGGAAATATGACAATATAAAAAGTATAAAAATACCTCTTAAGAGATGTGAGGTTCAAAGTGGGTATAAGGAACAACATTTTAGTCCTGGGGGCAGGCAGGCAGCTGAACAGGCTGCTCAGAGTGGCTGTGCAGTCTTTGTCCTTAGGAGTGTTCAGGACTTGGCTGGATCATCCTGATCTAACTTCAGGGCTGACTCTGCTGTGAACAAGACTATTAAATTTAATTAANGAAAATTTGAGTATTTAAATTTTGTTTCTTAGCATGTGTTCAGGTGCATTTTCTTAGGTACAATTTGTACAATTTGGCTGCAGTCATTTGAATTCTTTTATGAATTAAACCAAAAGTAAATGATATCGGAGTTTATTTTGTACTTTGTTATGTGTGGAGGCAGATAGAGGAAGACTATTCAGTCTATGGTTAATGTTCAGCATGCTTAATTGTTTGTAATTGTTTTGTTCTTAAAAATTTTCCCCTTATTCTTCCCTATCATTACTTATGATACTTATGCAGAAAAATGAGATGGTTCAGCTTCCCTTTTATGCAGTCAAACATATCTGAGTATTTTATTTTCTGAAGAAGAAGAAGAAGAAAAAAAGAGAAAGTACCAAGAATTAAGCTCAGATGACAGATGTTTATGTGGCTAAACTCTCAGTTTGGTTTAAATAACATAGCAAGGAGTAGGAAGGAATGTAACCTTTTAAGCTTTTCTTTGTTTACAGATATGAGGAGAGAGAACAGTAAATAAGTCCTAGTTACAGTATGCCTTTAAAAAATCACATGATATATCACCACCATATGGAAGCCTGCATGCCCTTTCCCATAGGGATATGCCACTGAGAAGGGATTTATGGGCTGCTAGCTCATAATGCAGTAATATTTACAGTGGGTTACTAACTTTGCCTGTAATTGTTCCTGAAATTCCCTCCGGAATAGCACCCATGGCTAGCCAAGGGTGGCACTGGTTGTGCTGCTTGATTTTCATTCAGCATCTCACCCTTTCCACAGTCTGCTGAGCACAGGACTGCAAGTATCACAGGGATAGTTCAAATCCTGCAAGGAATCACAGTACTCCTGTGAAATGTTTGCTCTGTATGTACTTCAATGGCCGTTTCTGGGAAACATGAGCTATAAACAAATCTCTGTTTGTCAGCACTGGAAAGAAACAAGGTGTGGTGGGACTGCATGCAGGCCTTGGCTGTTAGATAGTGAATATAATCTAATTGCAGATATTGGAGTGTACTTTTGTAGGGAAAAGAAACTTTCTAGGCTTGCTGTAGCATTTGATTTGAGATTGAAATGTCAGTACTCATCAGCAATGAGGTAAAATATTTAGTTCCACTGCATTTTGGGAACAACTAATTTCAACAAATTGATCACTACTTATCTGCCAAGAAAGTTTTTAGGAATCAGTTGGGAGCCAAGAGCAAACCTATTGTTTTCATGGCACAAAATCCCCATGATTTAGTTATTTTTAATTTATTTTTACATGGTTAAGCCATGTCTTTGATTACAGGAAATGGTGCTTTTACTATCAAGCTTTCAAATTGCAATTCTATTTTTTAGCTAACAAAATTATCTCTGATAAAGAACATGTGATGGTTTAAAGGAGAACCAAGGATGAGAATCTGAACTGCAACAGCTGAAACTTGAAAAAAAGCATCATTGTATCAGTTCAAATAAGTTATTGGTACAAGGCACGGATAGTAAATCAGCTCTGTAAATAAAAGATAATAAATTCTGTCTCAATTTTCCCTGTGATGTGGGCTCTATATGAGCAAACAATGTGGGATATTTTCTTTTGCTAGATGTTACCTTATGGGGCCCAAGTTTTTAGGATGTGCCTTCAAGTTTTTTTTTTTTTAGGTGTATTCACCTGACTCCTTTTGGCCTCATTCTGCATCATGCTTATTTTTCTGCCTGTGAATAGACTGATTTCTACAAAACATGTGTTACTTGAAGCATGTGTGTAAGTATTCACTAGAAGGTTTGAGTTTTATTAAAGGGACTGATAAAGGAAAAAAAGATATGTTGAAGTGCATATTCTTTTGAGTTTAGTCACTTCCTAAGGTCATTAGTGCCTAATTCTATGAACAAAACCTTGTTAGTGTGTGAACTTTTGTGGTTCTAATGATTTCATGTGCCATGTAGGCTGCTCATGAAAAAATTGGTATAATCCTGGTTATTTATCAATCAGGTGTGAGTGTAAAATATACCTAGAAGCCAAATTTGCAGAAGGAGGTAATAGCTGGGGTGATAAAACTAGAAAAAGCAGCCAAGTATGAGAGGTCACAGACTATTCATCTGTGCCTGAAAGCTTTTCACATTCACCGTTTATCTAATGGTCTTGTAAAATACTCACCCCGCTCTAGACCACATGATTCCTAGCCTTTCTAATGAGAACTAGTTTCAATTTTAGAATAATCAGGCTAAATTTACACTGGACTTCTTTCATGGTGATGATTATTTCTGTCATGGTGAAAATGCTGCTGGAGCTGTTATGATTTTGTGGGTGTGGGAAAAATACCCCTGAAGCAGAGGTTTGTACCTGACTCCATTTGGGCCACCTTTTTGATAGGACATAGGATCTACCTTTTGAATTGCAATTTAACACTTTTTTTTCCATACTAAGAGTTTCTACTCTTTTTTCCATACCACACATGCAAATATAGATAATTAATGTTCTTGGTTTTTTACTTCTTTTTACATTTTAAGCCTGGTCATGATCTACCATCTAAGTGGTGGTGGGACTTGTGAGTGCTGGAAAAATCCCTTGCAGGTAACTGCTGGAAGTGGGACAGGAAAAAAAGGGGAGAGGTCCTTCTGAGCTACTTCAGAAGGAAAATGGAGATAAAGATCGTTTTATTTATACATAGGAGAAAAGCAGGGGAGGAGGATCTCTGTGCACAGCAGAAAGGGCTTTAAATGGTCATTTGAGGTAGATGTGTGTACAGAAGAAGTTGGAAAAGAATCACGTGTAATATTTATTTTATATAGAGTAAGGGAAATTAATCAGCAACAAAATAATCTAGATGACTGCTATCTTGTATATACATGCTTCAAGCCTATAACTCCTGATGAAGCTCTTTTGGCTTTATGAATAAAACTCTACAAAGTGCTCGGTGGCAGCAGGACAGAAAAGTGTGATGGCAGTGCAGTGAAATGCTTTATATGGCAGAAAATAAAGCTCTAGCTGGAGAGGGGATTTTCAGAGCATCATGCCAGTGTATTTCAGTGATCCAGAGCCCTGATTTAGTCATCAAAAATAATTCCTGCTAGCATTTCTGATATTGCTGACACCAATGCTTACCACCAAAGGCACAAGACACTATCCTATAATTTTCCCCAATGAAGAAAACCTGTTAAGAAAAGTTAGATAGAGATATGTGATCAGTTGCTGTGTTTTATTGATCATTATGGCATATGAGCATTCACGGAGCCAGTTTCATGGCAGTTTTCTTATTGGCAGGGTTAAGGATTAATGTAAATGAGCCTGCAAAGCTGATTTGGGGCTCAGATTAAACAATTCAGTTGATTTTAATGTAGAGTTCAGTAACTACATAGTCTGAAGTCAGTCACTTCAGCACACCTTTAAAATACTAATATATTTTGTGCTGCTGAGAGACCTGGAAATTTTCTGGGAGTAAGACAAAAATCCTCTGGAAAAAGAAGGCATCAATTCAAATTTTATTTAAAAGGGAAAAAAAAAAGATTTGATTTTCTTTGAAATAACCCTCCACCTCAATTTTGTAACCTTGGTATTTCTTTTTCTCCTGTATTAAACAGGTCTGATCTTTGCTGTACACAGCCCCTAAACAATTTTACAATTAGAACTTATTTCCTAGGCTCATTTTATGAAGGTATTCATTGATCCTCTAAAATACAAAACAACTGTGTGCTTTATGAAGCCATTTTTGCCTTGCTGATTGGTTTAAGGAGAGGGTTTCTGTAACCCCACAAACAGCTCAGTTAGACATCAGAGCAGACTTGGCTGCTGTGCAGTCTTCGGGTCATTGTCAAGACAAGTTGGATATCTTGCTTTGAACTTAGTATGAGTTTTTACCTTTATAGTTTCATTTGTTGTTAAGGCCTCTGCTGGTGATGCCCATGAAAAGAACCAACCAAACTCTGCTATTTTTTTTTCTCTTTTATCATGGAAACAAGCTGGTAGAGGCCAGGGCTCTAATTTAAATTTAGTAACAGAAGGGTTTCTGAGACAGAAGATACTGTGGTCTTTTGCAAATGAAACCCTCATGCTGTGGCAGTTTGAGAGAGTTTGAAGCAGGTTTACTTTATTTCCCAGAATTTTTCATAAAGTTTCAGGTTACAAATTGGACAGGAACTTCTGAGTGACTCTGAGCAACTCATTCTATGGTATTATAACCTAGAAGCCTTGAAGGCTCTGGAGAGAATGAAGAGGACCCTCAGCCCCCATTATTGTCTAATCTCCACCTACCATGGGGATTTGTAGCATTGTTCTGTTTTTCTAGGCTCTAGCAAGACAAAATCTGGAAATCACTTATGTCTGTTTGGAAGGAGCCTATTTGCTTTTATTATCAGTTTGTTTAATTTAACTGGGTTTTTCCAATGCTTTTGGGAAATTTCTTTCTTATAGTCTATGTGGCTGCTTAGTCTCAAACTGAGTCTAGACAGCTAGGAGTGCATGTTTTGTCATTTTTCCTGCCAGTTCATGGTATTTGTAAAGCATTCCTCACAAGATGACATGAATAACTCTTTCAGATTTTCAATCTCTCTTGGACTTGACCTCTAGTGTTCTCTTTTTTTTAATACAGTGTTAGTAACCTCTGTTTCGCTAAGATAGGCAAATAACTCACATGAACACAGAGGTGTGTGTTTTCCCTGGAATTTCTAATTCAATTTACATGGTGGAGATTAGCTTGGATTTAGATGCTAAACTTGTGTGGACTTACAAAGGCCTTTTTTAAAATTTTAACTTCACAGCTGTCATTATCATCAGAGACTGCCAGTCATGTCTGTCTGTTTTGATTTCTCTGAAGTGAGCCTTCTTGAGTTTGTCAGGGGATTCAGTGAAACTGAGTTGGAAATGCTGGATTTGCCTGTTTTTGGAAGGCTGCACTTCCATGAGATGGTCAATCTCTTTCTAGGGCAGTTCTCTCTGCATAGGTTTTCTTGTTTGTTTTTGTTTTTAAAAACCACATGGTAGAATGCATCAGTCTACTAAAATTCTACTTTTCCAACTGCCTTTAAGGGCTAGCTTTCATCTTGAGAAAACTTTTTCCTGGATCAAGTATGTTTCACTACCCACAGACAGCATGAACCATGACCTGAATTGTGTGAAGTGATTGCTGAACAAATATAAATAGGATAATACACTTGATGTCTATATAACTTAGGCCAAAGTTACAAGGTGCTTATATAGAATGAGTTATAAGATATTTATGTAACCTAATATCAATATAACTTAAATCATGCCTTTTTATCAATATAACCTGAAGCCTATCAATATAATCTGAAACATAACTTTTTATACTTATTTAGCCTGAATCATAGCTTTTACTTACGTAGTCTGAATCATAACTCTTATATAACCTGATACTTATACAGCCCGAATCATAACTTTTGATACTTATATAACCTGATATAAATAACTTTTTGTGCAATGTAATGGCAAATATCTGGTTAACTAGTTGCTTAAATGCAGAATAGGCAAAAAGAAGAAAAAACTCACCAGGTATATAGTCTCAGAGACAGATAAGTGTAGCACTAATGAGAAATTGGCAAGTGCAAAGCCAATTAGCCACACAACAAAGAATTTAGGCCGGTTGAGACCAGATGGACCAAAGAGCACCATAACTGCGCATGCCCTGAAGACAAAGTTGAAAAGTTCAAGTGTGAAGAAGATTTTAGAAGCCTTCATCAAAGACCCCTGAAGACCCCCGAGCTGCGGAAGTGCAGGCACAGTGCAAAAAGATTATCTAATAACCATGAGATCATGGTATGAAAATTAGTTCCAGCGCATATTTAATGATGTTGTAATGACATAGCAACTTTAAGCATAATTCACTGTATAAATATACCACAGCACTTGACAAGGATGGGTGAGTTAGGAGGAGAAATCCCCCTCACTACCAGTGCTGCAATAAACAAACACCTGCTCTATAGACATTGGTCTGTGGGGGTTTATTTCTGGCCTTTTGGGCATCACACTCATGTGCAATGTGGGTTATTAGGTACACAGAACTACCACCAGCATGTGTTCTTCCAAAAATAACTTATTTTCTTTACCTTTTGAGGTTCTGTGAAACTTTCCATAGATATTTCCTGAACTTAGCTTCATGGGTCCTGTCAGTGGCAAGGGCTTCTCCCTGCTATGTAATAAATGTAGCCAGTGGCTCACTGTGCTTGGCCTTGCACCAGGGAAGCTCTTTTCGCTCAGCTTTTTTAAACAGAACATGATATTGATGCTGTGTGTGTTCCAATGCACTGTGGAAGTCTCACGACTTCTCTTCCAGAAGGCCTCAAGCTATAGAGTGCAGACTTCAGTTAACAGTTAATTGCCACACAGGAGAATGTCAAATACATATTTCAGAGCATGTATTTTGCTTGTGCACAGTCTTACAGCCTTTGTATGTAGATTGCTGGCTTTTCTTGTGGAGGTTCAGTATCTTTGTCTTGGGAAATACTGCCTGTGCTTGTGGTACTATTACCTGGCATCACACCTGCTGGATGGATCCTGTTTAAATTTAGGAACTAGCTCTGTGAACAAGTTATTGTCTGGTTAGCTGCAACATGAGCAGTTTTATACTGTGAACTGTATAAGTTTTAGTTTAAAGGTTTGCTCCTTTAAATGGTTCTGCATTTTCCATTGGGCACAAACATGCTTATGGTCAGTTTTTACTGAGCAGGTTACACAGTACCTTGTGTGGGTGTCTGTACCCCAAGTCTGTGACTCTCCCCCTTTTTCAGCTGAATCAAGCAGCATGAATTTTTGAAGCAGTCTTTACAGTCATGATTAGATGCAGAAAGGGAGTGAGTAGTAAAATGTCTTAGGATTACAACCATAATTTTGATGGGGGAAAAACCTATAGACAGTTTACAGACAAGGCAGTTCCTTTTAGTGAGTAGGACACATGCAAATGATATTATTATCTATACTTACATGTGCCATATAGACAGTGTTCAGTGATGTCATCAACAATTAATACAAGAGATTAATAGTGGATTATGCAAATGTATGGTTTTATTGTTTAAATTTTGTAGCTGATAAGATTATAGGACTTCAAAGGGCGATAAGGTTCAAATGGCAATTAGTACCATTGGAAATGTGAGCTCTCCTTTTACTTGTGGAAAATACAGTGCACTGTCCAGTAAAAGCCAAACTGAAGTGGGCTAGTCAAGCACATTCAGTACCTCCAAGATTCTGAATGTGCTGACTAAATAAAACTACACAGCATCTGTGAATTCAGGCAGTGCCTTAGACTTTGGTAATTTGCCAAAAGAGTGAAGTTAGTAATTCCCATTAGGATTTCTAGAATTGTCAGGGTGGCTTCATATTGCAGCTGGGTTTCTTTTCCCTAAATGGGACGCTGGGCACCACTTTAAAGTTAGCATGTTGTGAAACTGAGCTGAAATCCTGGATTTGGCTTTATTGTACACTTAATTGCCATTGGACAGCCTTTTCACTTTGGAGAAGTTGCTTTGGTTCAACAGAAGCCTGATTACAGTCCTAAAACTTTGAATGTTGCCTGTATTAGTTAAGTTTTGGTAGAGGAGGTCAGTCCTGATTCTATGGATGGTTGATATTTCTCTTTTTTCAGCACAGCTTTTAAGTATAAAATAGTGTCAGGTGATGATGAATTTCCTGAGTGGTTGTACATCTTTCAGTGTTTTTTATTTGTCACACATATTTTCACTGAAATCTGGTAGGGACCATAAATTAAAGGTCAGAAGGCCATGAAGAAGTCTTTTGCAGCTCAGATTGCCTTCACTGTCTTTGGCTGTGTCAATGCGAGGTCCTTGCACCCACAAAATCTCTCTTCTCTCCTGCATCAAGCTTTGAGAGAGCTTTTCCTGTCTTTTAGGTCTTCTACTTCCCCTTTTATTTTCTGTTCTGTGTTTGGGAGTGCTTTACTTCCTGACTTTTTTTTTTCATTATATTTTGCTTTAACATGGGGAAATAAGTGTCATTTTATATATCTCTCAGCCCAGATAAACCCATTAATCTTGAAAAATGTCGTGTACCAAGACAATGATGAGCAGAGAGAATCAGTGTTACCGTGAAAAATACTTCCCACATTCATTCTCTCAAAATCATCTTGAAACCCTCCTTTAAAAGATTCTTTTCTCAATGATAGGAAATTTTCTACATGTTTGTGTGTTTTCCATAGAACATCTCTATTTCCTTGGAGCTTTCCTGAAGCTGAGCCAGGTAATCACAATTTGCTTTTACTTTGACACAATCTTTTCATGTTCCTCTATTTTGTTCTCAGAAATTAGTGGGTTTGTGGGTAAGGAATTCCAAGCATGAGCATTCTGGGTCTGTAGGGTATGGTTTGGGAAAAATCTTCTATGTTATGTTGTTTCTTAAATGAACTGTGGGACAATGTGGACAATGGTGCCAGGTATATTGGATTTCTTGATAACCATTAACATTTTTCACGAACAAAAAGCTGCAGTATAAATTCATAACAATGGGTAAGTACATACATTGGATAAAGGTACTTTTTATTTCAGAATATATGTAGCTTTTATTATGTAAAAAGGGTAAAAAAGGAAGTTTTCCTTTCACCTTGGTTCACACGGAAATTAAATTGGTAGTTTTGAGCCTTACTGGAGTCCACAGGCCGCTATGCTCTGTGTCAGAATATATATGCCTGTGATCGCGGTCTAATTAACATATATTTTAAAAGTTTTGTACTTCTGCCTCAGAGACAAACCCTCTGAATTCTAGGTGCCTAAAGGCAGGCTTTCTTATCCATGTCGGAATTAATTTTTCATTGTAATAAATCATCTAGGTTCCAAGGAGCTCTTCTCTTAGAACTGATGGCTCACTCATCTGTTACCTACTAGAACTAAAATCAGAGTATTTTTTGTTTGTTTGTTTTCCCCCTCATTCCCCTGTCCCTGGCCAAGCTCCTGAACACAATGTGCACCAATTAATTGATGGTAAGTTCCAATTAGAAGTCCAAAGCAGAATTCAACGTCTGAGGCATGTGAGACTAGAATCAGATTGTGAACAGAATTCAGGTACATTGTTCATGTACTCTGGAGATGAGCTCGCCTTTGAGCTTCATCGCCTGAGCTGATGTGACAGCATTTAAGGAGGCAAAACCTGCAGTTCTTAGCAAGGCAGTTTCCCCCCACCCCCAGCTTTTAAATTCATGATGTTTGAAACTGATCTAAGCATCCAGTTACGAGAAGGCTGTATTGGCTGTTAGCTTCATTGCACAGGTGAGAAAGCTTAAGCTCTGTGGAAGTGACGTTCTGGTTTTCTACAGATCCCTTGCATGAGCCAGAGATAAAGTCCTAAATCCTAACTCGAAGATGTCAGAACAATCAGAACAATGACCCAGTTGCATTTCAAAGCTATTATTTTCACCCTCCAGAAGCAGTTTTCATTTATCACTGCTGAGCAGCCATCTTAAAGTACAACAAAAAGTGTGATGAGGGGAGATATAAACTGTCTTGTTTATGTGGTGATAGATCTCAAGCTTTTGCTTGCAAATTGCCCTCAAAGACTATCACAGTGATGAAATGCCATCAAGCCACAGCAATTCTGAACCTGTTGCCTTCCCCATCAGGAATACACTCAGAAAACAGGGATGTTCCCATCCTTGCTGTTGAAACTAGGGTTTAGCTATTGCCAATTCCTTTTCCTCCTATTCATACCAGGAGAACTTGAAATTTCTCTGTCAGATAGAAGTTGGAAATGAATCTGACATTTAAAATCCTTTCCCTGCCAAAGTCCAATCTGGAAAAAACCCTATAAGCAGACACTAATTAGATGACAAATTTAGAAGCCTAACAGAATGCACAATCTAGTAAAGACAAATTAACTCAGTCTTTGATGCTGCTCAGAGTAACTTTCAAATGGACAGACACCTGTGAGGTGTGACGCCCTGCCTGCATTACATGCTTTTATTGGTCTAGGTGAGAAAGGAAATGTGTCATTGTACCCTAAGAAGGTACCTTTCACAGCCTTCTCATTTTACAGTAAAAATGTGCAAAACACCATATACTTTTCCCTCAGGTTGTGAATGGAAATGTGTTTTATTATTGTACTTTGTAATGGTTATGTTCTTGGAGAATGAGCTAGTTCCCATGGATGGCTGTAGGAGTGAATGATGTTTGAAGAGGCAAGCTTCTATTTTATTATTCTACTTCTAAAAGGTATCACAATGCATTCAAGGTAGTAAAAATCCTTTTGTGATCAGGTTTTACTGTAGATTAGCTGCACTGGCCTCTTTACTCATTCAAGACTCATGACTCCAGTGAGTCATATCTTTGTTATCCTCACTTTTTTAGAGTTGGCTTCTATCTTTCTTTGTCTCTTCAGTGTATCTTCTTCATTTCTTAATCCTTTCCCTTATTTTTTTCCTTTAAGTTTTATGTTTGATCTGCATATTTTAAGATTATTTCATTTTGATTTTTCCAAAGGGTTGAATGGAAAAAATGTTATTTTTGTGGGACAGATTAAGTATGCAAACGGTTTACAAATCACTTAAATTATGCTCATAGGACTATTTAGGTGCAGAGAACAGAATATACAGTCTCAATAACGAGCAAATTGTCCAAAGAAATCCATTGACATGTTGTTTTTAAAGAGAAAATAATTATGGAAAGAATGACTTTCTGTGCTGATCTCATTTTGCCAAAGTTCAGCCTAGGGTTAAAAACTGTCTAATTTGTTCAGTGGTATGTTTGGTAATAACAGCAACTGTCTGATGCTCAGTTTCTATGGAGAGATATTTGCTTTTCTTTTGTTTGATAACTCACATCCTATTTAGGTCAGATTAATTGTCTGAAAAAAGTGGGAACTTTTGTCATGGCCAGGGATACCTGTGGTGAGCTTCACCAGTAAGTGACAAGATCCCCTCTATTAACGTCAGTACACCTACAATGGAGCCTGCAAGCAGCTTCTCACAGTGAGACAGACGAATTTCTGCTCTAATATTAACCATTAAAGAAAAAAAAAGAAAAAAATCAAGCATAAAGGGACATTTCGCCCAAATGAGTTTGTTTTCCTAGTCTTTTGAATGGATTCATGACTTAAGCTGTTTAGCAGATTGACTTGCTTAAGAAATACAAGTGGTTTCTAGCTGACACATAGGATTTTATGAAGTGATTGATCACAGCTGCCAATTGCCAAGGTCAGTGGGATGTTCTGTCTTGGCAGTCCCCACAGGCTGTGCATGTGAAATAGGGAGAGGTGAGGGAAGTGACAGTGGAGGGGGCGAATGGTTTGCAATTCAGTTATAGTGATTTTAAAAGTATCCTAAATGCAAACATCTCTGCTTTGTAAAGACAAACTTTATGTGTTGGTAAGGCTTTTACTGTATCTTGGGGGTTTTTCTTGTGTGTGTTTATTCTGTTAAGCTTTTAAAGTAAAAATCAGAAGGCTGGTCAAAGAATGGGAGAAGAAATATACAATTACTGTTGTGTACATTTGTTTTTCACTGTTATTCCTGAGTGAAAAATAGTCATTTAACTTTTGTGATTTGTCAGCTTCCATAGGGAAGCTGGTGGGAGGCAAGAAACCAGGGATTTAATCTTGCTCTTTTTGAACTCAAGGGGAGTTTACCATTAATTTCTGTTGGCAAACAATCTCACCCTAAGCCAGCAGATGAAATACATAATGCTCAAGTCTTTAGCTTGCTATTAATTCATGATTATTTGTCTTTTCATCCAATGGATGGGAGATTGGCAGATCAGATATTTTATTCCCAAGCATTGCTGTGGACTCGAAGCAAAAAAACTTGAGCAAATACTCTGTGATCATATTTACCCCCATAAAACAGAGAAAATAATTTAATCTGATCCTCATACTCAGAAAAAGAGCCTGCAGAAGATGCAGGTGTTCAGAATGTTGCAAGATGGAATGGGAATGCCTAGTTTTGAAGGGTTATGTAGTGGCCTATGCATATTTAACTATTGGAAGGGCAGAAAAATGTGGAGGACACAGACACAGATAATTGAAGTATGTTTGACTTTTGTAAGATAGTGTGAAACTGTGCCCCTTAGGTGAAATATAGACCTTTTCTTACTACCAGTCTGATACAATGTCCAGGATTTCAGCAATGACCCACTCACAGGGACACTTTGAGTTATTCAATAAACTCCGGCTCATCCATTTAGTTTACAGAAATTTATGAAATGAGGTTGCAAACCTCTCAGAATTTTTTCCAAGGTTAAATAGACAGAATATTTTTTGTCCTTTGCCTGGAATCCTTTGATACAAGCACAGCAAGGTCTTCTGTGAGAACTTTGTTGTGTTTTCTGCTCACTTCTGTGTAAGGCAGTTAGATGAATACATTGTGCCTTGCACTGATGCTTAAAATGTTGTTTAAAATAATGTTTAAAATGGGGAAGGTCAAAGGAGAGCTCAGAGAGGCTTTGTCTCCTGGGATGAGTGAGGGATAGAACAAAAATTCATTACAATTTGCTGATGATTTTATAATAGCATTTGTAACTCTCTCTCTCTCACCTTTTCACTGGACACAAGAAACTTGACATGATTTTCAGTGATTTGAGCCACATTTGTTATGCTCATGGCCTCATCCAGCGCTGTTTGAATCAAGAGTCCATCTGCAGGCTTTGCTGTAAGAAAGGAAAAATCAAATGAAGTAGTGAAA
The DNA here is from genome assembly GCA_013396875.1 of Vireo altiloquus. Classification (NCBI taxonomy): domain Eukaryota; kingdom Metazoa; phylum Chordata; class Aves; order Passeriformes; family Vireonidae; genus Vireo; species Vireo altiloquus. Next base: position 493,884 of record VZRF01005941.1, on the reverse strand, counting down.
AAATGATAAAGAAGTAATTTTTTGCTGTTTACAGTATTTTCTTGTACTGGGAGATGCTTGTTGTATGGTTCCAAGACTCCTCATACTCCTCATTATATGTTTGGTCTCAGCAACTCCTGCAGAAACCAGGATCAAAAACTTTAGGAAACTCCCTGTACACTTAGAAAACACCCAGGATTTAACAGTTTTTAAAGCCCTTCGAGTTCCCAAGAAAATAAGTTTTATTAGAAACAGAGCTGTGTGTAATTCTGGCCTTAAACTGAGAATCTTGGTGAAGTGTACATAGGGCTTGGAACTGGCTAGTGTGAAAAAATCCCAAATATTTGAGATATCGAAATTTTACTTTAGGTAAATGTAAAATTTATACAAAACAGTGGGATAAAGGAAAAGGAGTTTCTGTTTGTACAAAAAAGTGGGATAAAGGGAAAGGGGTATCCCAGGCTCTTATGCCTGTTCTCTGGGCATAGTTGGGGATGGAAGGATGGCTGTTGTGCACCATTGCTAAAATAACAGCGAAGGCATAAAGTCGAGGAAGTTTTTTCTTTGTTCTGGGATGATTCAGTAACTATATTTTTTATTCTCTGAGCAGTGAGCTGTTGAGTTGTTGTGCCACTGAGAACCAGCCCATGCAGCTTGTGAACCCTAGAATTCTGTGTAAGCCTTCCTAGTTGTCTCTGATCATAGCTGTATGAAATTACTCTTTGCCTAGAACTGCTTTTTATTTTTTGAAAAGCAGACAACCCTCCCTACGTGAATCATATAGTTATTCAACAGAATTTACTCTGAAGGGAGGGCAGTAGAACCCCTGAAGGAAAAGTTTTAAGTGATCAGGATGGAAGCACAAGATATATGTGGGCCTTGTTCTACAGGGACTCCACGCTGGCCTGCCAAAATTAAGCAGGAAATGGAAACGGAGAAGAGAAATTCTTGGCTTCTGAGTCAGACTCGAGGGTTAAGTCACAGACAAGCCATGGATGCCCTCTAAATCTTTCTAGATGGGTTCGTGGAAATTGGATGTGACGGAGCAGAGCTCTTGGTAAGAGGAAAGTCCTTGTCTGGAGTCATGTGAGGTTTTATCTGAAAGGCTTGTCCAAAATACTGATGTTTCTCCTGTCTCCAAGCTGAACTGTTGTTTGGTTTATGTCATTAAAACCCAGAGGAAAAGCTGCTTAGAGACACCTTACAGGATAATATTCTGAGATAATTGTCCTTTTGATGCCTTGATCTGAAACTCCTGCTGCTCATTAACACAAGACAGAGGGTGCCTGGTGATCTGTCAAAGGCAAGGGTCTGCCGTAGATAGAAAATGGTGTGAATCCACCACATGCCTGTACAGGGTTAAAAAGCAAAGTAGGGAAAGAAAGCAGAGACTCAAATTAGGTGTCTGTTAGTGATTTGAGAGCCACAGTATTTAAGAAAAAAAAAAATTGAGCTGATTTTCACGAAACCAGCTGTCCCGACAAGACTGACCAATGCAGTGTGACACGAGAATGCTGCCTCCCAATACTACTACTTAGGAAAATAATTTTTAATTCCCAATTGGCAATCAGCATTCCCAGGAAACCTGTCAGTTGAAGAATGAGAAACTCTTGCACAGAAGACCCTATTTTTATTTTTTTTTTTAATTTCCCTGAGAGAAATGTCAAATGTTAAAAGGTCTTTGTGTTGGATCTTCAGGGCAGTGTGGTATTGCTGAAGACTTCAGTCCTCTGATCTGGAGACTTCTGATCTTGCCTGTCTTTAGAGGATTTGCTGGAGATTTCTTTGAGTTACCACTGAAGAGGTTTGATCTGACAGCCATGATTCTCACATTCAGAGACAGAATATATAGGCATGTGAACACTGTGTTGCTGTGTTTCACTTCCAGTGCTGACCTAGAATATTCTGTTTTACTGACTAGCTTAAGTGTGTATTTCTGTTTATTTTTGGGTAGCATATCCTTTCTTGGTGACATATTGCAGTTTCTGGGTGGAGGAAAGAGATAAAATAGCAGAGTCATATGATACCAGTATCATCGAGTGCCATTTGAGGTATTGCTCACTTTCAGCAGGTCTGGATAAATTGCAAGATCTGTGTAAAATTTACAGCAGCGTCCTCTCATAAGCCTAAGTCAGATTCTGTTACAGAAAAACACACTGTAATTTGACAAATGAAAAGAGAGTAGCCAAACAATATGAAACATAATTTCAATATATGATACCAAGGGTATAATACAAAGGTTTAAAAGGTTCAGTGATTTTTCTGACTTTCTTTAGAGATTGTTTGATGCCTCATTAATTTTCTGAAAGACCCTGAAATGACTGATTTGTGTTCTGAAATTAGAAAAACTCTTAAATTAATGACCTTTGCACTCATTAAATATTTCCTTAACATCAGTTTGGTCCATTTTCAGTCTTGGAGAATTTGACCTACCAAAGACATTGTAGTACCCTACCAAATAAAAGCCTTCTCAAGTATTTGTACTTTGTGCAAAATAATTCCAGTGTTAAATGCACGTATTTGCCTACTTCATTCTCCAGACCTAGCAGGAAAGGCTGTTCTTAACTTGTGGTTGCTAGCATAAGGTTACTTGTGGTTTTACAACCATAAAGTAAAATCCTAGTGAAGAGAAGGGATCTTTGCAGACTAAGAGGAGAAAACATGGAACTATTTGCTTTGATTTATGTTTACAAGTTTGAATTAGAACTATAACTTTTGTATTCCTGAAGACAAGGCCTTGGAAAAAAGCTTACTGCCTAATGAAAATGATCTTTTTTAGTTTAGAGTAACTTGATCTAATTCTTTATAATTCATTCACTTACTGTTTAGTGTGTAGAGTGGAAGAAAGTATGGGTTCTTATTACCAGATAGGTCAGAATGATCTCTCCGTTGGGTATCCTCTCTGAACTCACAGAATCATTTATTTTGGAAAAAACCTTTACGATTTCTGAGTCCAACAGTTAACCCAGCACAAGTCTGCCACTAAACCATGTCCCTAAGTGCCATATCTATGGGTCTTTTAAATACCTTCAGGGTTGGTGACCCCACCACCTCTCCGGGCAGTAATTCCAGTGTATGACAACCCTTTTGGAGAATAAACTTTTCCCAATACTCAATTTAAACATCTCCTGGTGCAACTTGAGACCATTTCCTCTCGCTCGTTACTTTGGAGAAGAGACCAACCCCCACCTGTCTACAGCCTCCTTTCAGGCAGTTGTAGAGAGGGATGAGGTACTCCCTGAGCCTTCTTTTGTCCAGGCTGAACACCCCTAGCTCCCTCAACTGCTCCTCACAGGACTTGTGCTCCAGAGCCTTCACCAGCCTTGTTGCCCTTCTCTGGACATGCTCCAGCACCTCAAAGTAGTCCCTGAATTGAGTGGCCCAGAACTGGAGTCAGAAATCGAGGTGTGGTCTCAACCACATTGTTACAGAGTAAATATATGCACTTCTTAATGAAGAATTTTGTGTGCATCCAGAGCCTGCTGCATCTCAAATCAATCAGTAACTGGCTGTATTTTCCATGAATTTTAATTATGAGAATAATTACACTGGTGTTGTGTCTTTTGATGTGTTACATGATAAGAGAACAATTCCAAAGGGACTTGTTCATAAAATGGTCCAATAACGCTACAGACTATTATACAGCTGAAACAGTAACATGCTTGCTTTATTTAATATCCACTGTACTTCACGTATGATTCATCCCACTGATGCCAGCCCTTTCAACTTGTCTCTCTCTTGAAGACGATTTAAAAGACAAGAAAAAAATTAAGGTTTTATGAACAAGGCAATCCAGAAACAGAGGCAACAAGACCTCATATATTCCTAACTTTTCTTTCCTTGGGTAAAGTGGCAATATCCTCTGTTCCCAGAGTTTCTGACTGGAATAATGAGGAGTTGATAGTGCATGGTATGAAGTGCCACATGTATGTGATGGTGTGAAGGGAAAGGTAATATCTCATGTTAAATAAACTGATATAATTGCAGAAAATATCACAACAAAAGATCTTGTCAGCCTGCCTTATTACTTGTAGTTTGGTCTAATCAAAGACATTATTTCTTCACACAAATCTTGCTTTTATGTTTTTCCTCTGACTTGTGGCAATGCCACCACTGTGGCTACACAGTGCAATGCCAAATGCATAAACTTAGTTTGATTCATTACTTGCAAAGTTAGTTCTAGTGTTCTCATGCATTTCTTATTTCTTACACAACAATCACCCGTACTTGTTGAAATCTGATAGTAAAAATAAGTTAATCGGGAGCTCAGCTGAGATCAGAACATGAATAAGGCATATTAATATACTTGTCTTGTGCAAGGAAAAGATTATTGCAGTGCTTTTTTTTTTTCCTAAATAAAAGGAAAAGTACCTAAATACAAGTACCTGTCATGTACAGCCTTGTAGCCATTTGACAGAATTGCTGCTTTTGCAGCCCAGGTTTTGACTCTGGAGTTCTCATCAGCCCCCATACCTTGTAGATACCTTTCTAAATCCCAGTACAGAGCATCTTTCCTTAATTTATTCTTGCTGTTGAATATTTAAATATTTAAACAGTCAGCTTTGTGCAAGTGTAAGCTTTTGTTTTGCTTTATCTGGATTTGAACGGCACATAGCTAGGATTGTGATTTAAATTAATCCAGTGCATTTCAGGCATGCCAGAAAGAGAAGTATAGATTTCAAACTAAAAATATCCATCTTAAGCTCTGTTTTCAGTTTAAAAAATCTTCCTGATATTCAACTCACACAGTTTAATCAAGTACTCAAAAGTGGTAGTGTCTGACTGCTGGGTTTGCATTTTGAATGTAAAGGCTCTGATTCTCATTTACAGTTATGGCAGATGTAAAAGCATCCAAAAAGCATGAAGGAGATGACAACCCCAAGCAAAAGAATTCCATCCTCTTATAACGTGTCTCTCACAGTCTCCCAATATTAATGTTTGGGTTCTCTGTTACTAACTAATGACATTGTCTGAATATGTTTTTTCCATGAAACATCCTTCTGTGTTGCCCAGGAGCAAACAGGATAGGCATCCTTCTTGGATACGCTCTCTGTTCCTCTTGATTTCCTTGCATTGACCTGTAGCTGGATAGATCGTATGCTGTCTGTTGAATTCAGAAAGCAGCCCACAATAAACACATGAGGGCTGATTAATTAAGTTATTACATGCTTTCCTTTAGCTGGGTAGCAAGTTTTGTGGTTTTATGAAATCTCTGTAAGGAAAATAATTTCTCCTAAAGTTCGCTTCCAAGGTAGCCGTACAAAAACAACTTCTGATAGCAAATTTGGAATGAAGTCATAAAGTTCTTTAACCTTCTACAACTACCAAAGAAAACATGAACCATAAACATGGTTTCCCTGACCTACTGTCTTGCAGGCAATCTTACACTAATTTACTAAATTTGCTTCAGAATAAAGCAATTATGCTTGGTGACACACATATGGAGTATAAGCATCCTGGATCTGGATCAAACTTTCCCTATCTTGTAGCCCTCTTCCCTTATTCTCCCTCCAACCCTGAACCACATACCCAAAGAGCTGCTCCGTGCTTTGCAAATTACTTTGAAAAATAAAAGATGACAATTAACAATTAATAATATTTTATCTCCAATGTGAGTCAGTGGGGAATTGAGCTCTGATTATCACATTCCATATTATTTCTGTTTGTGAGACAATTTTGCCTTTAGCAGCAGATTTTGTACCATATTCCACTAACAGACATTTAAATAATTACCATTGCAATCTCAATTTACCCTTCTATCTCCTCAGAAAATATATTGAATATGTTTGGATAATTAAATATTTTATCAATATAATATTTCTGTATACTTTTGATATAGCATTCTATTATAAAGGGAACTGTACTGTATGGCAGAAACCAAAGCAACAAGAATTAGTACTATTAAGACTTGAGGAATCTTGAGATACAAAGAATGTCAAGCAAAAAAGATTGTACAGATGTTTAAGAAATCTTATATGGCATGAGGGGCTGAGAAACTTGTGATTTCATTTGATCTACACTGGTGTTGGCAAGGGCCCTTGAAAAAATTACATGTCCATTTAAAAATTATTTTGTCCTTACTGGAATTCAGCTCTTGGTGGTTTTCCTAGATGGATTGTGGTTGGTGTGTGAAACTTTCAATAGCAGGGTCTAATCAATACCATCAGGGTCAACATACTTTCCTTATGCCTCTTGTGTTCCAGCTGAGGTTTAAGATTATTAATGGGTACAGTTTTTTGGAAACAACTTCATATTTATTTTCTGAACTTCCATGTGATATGGCCACTTCTGAGCTGCATTAACATTTCCATTTCATTAATCATTGTGACCTAAGATGGGCAGGTCCTTATGTGATTTCCTAATTTTTTCCCTTTTTTTTTCCCTTCTCAAGTGCTTGATCTTGGAAAGTAGACACTTATAAACCACTTGCATGTTAATGAAAATCAGCCTACTTTCTCAAGGGAGTGTAACAAATTCAAACTAAAGCTTGATTTTTCATCTTTTCCACTATAGAGGACTTTTATTTTGGTAACTCCTAACAATGTGTCACACTGATACTTTGTGTACTCAGTTGCTGCCTAGGAATTATTGTTTTAATGCATGATATCTGGAAAATAGATGTTGTACACTCCTAATTCCAAACATAAAAGAAATTTTCAGATGGCACAGTGGTTTTATGAAGGAAAAGAACTGTGGTTTTATTATGAAAAAGAACAACTTGGAAAGCACAATCCTCAGTGTGTGGGCGGGGGAGAGTAACTGTAAACTTGATAGATGGGAAGTGATCTTGGAATGTTCTTTGGAAGCAAAATTTTCTAAGTGTTTGTCTGTCTTAGGGATGGTAGTCCCCATTAGCCAGAGGAGCCCTTTCTTGCTGTTTCTTGTTGGAGTTCATGTCCAGCATACAAGAGTTAAGAGTTCCCAGTTTCAGTGATGAAGTGTAATTTAAGAGATAAAACTGAAGTTTCAGGGCAAGACACATAGGGAGGCAGAGAGCAAAACATTTTTGAAAGCCAAATGTTTTGGGGACAATGAGGAATAACCTCAACTTTGCTGTAGATTTTTTTTTTGGTTCTTATTCTGGAAGATTTCTTGTAAATATGGAGGAATTCTTATTATTGATCATAAAAACATTCCCCAAAACTCACTGAAACAGCTTTCAAGCTTGGTTGATCATTGAGAATTTGTGAACCTGGCCCTTTTCTCTGTTACAATACCATTTTTAATTATATGATAGCATATTATTTTTATTATCAACTACTGCTTCAATTAATTAACCTATGAAGTACTCTTTGTGTGGTATTCTTTCCATAAATTCAATAATATTTCTCCAGACTGCTTTTACATCTTCCCAAATTTATTTGCATGCACCTCCCTCAGTCGCCCCCCCAACTTTTGAGTTTTAATTAGATCAAAGCTAATATCAACAATACATGGCCTTACGTTACCTTATGTATTACTTGTCAATTTTAATTTTTCTGACAGCTGCTTTGCTGCTGAGCAGGTGTTTTCATTGAGGAATTCAGTAATGCCTAACCCCTTTGATACACAATCCTAATTCAGTTTCATTCACTTCAATACATTCACTTGTCTCTCTAGTCTGAATGCCATCAGTGATGATATTGTTCACGTCTTTTGAAGCTCTTTTGGAAAATATTCAGTTTTTAATTTTATTTCAGTTTTTCAAATCACATGCCAATACTGAAACACTTGATTTTGCTTGCTTATATGTTACAGTGGAATAACCTAGTTGTTAAATTGATGGTTGGTGCATCTAGGTGTTGAAGCCTGTCTGTGCTGTAGTTACCTTTTATCCTGTAATGTTTATACTAACACCAACTAATTTGGACTTTTGCAGCTTATTAAAAAAATCAATTTGTATCTTGGGATAAGTAATTCTAAAGGGCTTGGTACAATGTAAAGCTTATCAGTAACTGTTTCCCAAAACAAAGAATTTTGCATGTTATCCATCCTTCCAGGGCCTCCTGTGGTGTGTTGAGTGTTTTTACTGCATTAAGAAATAAAGGAAAGAAAATTTGTCTTCCTCACACTTGGAAACTATATGAGAGTGTCTATAGAGAGTGCAGGGAAAGCTTTTTACTTTGTTAACTTTTAGTTCATGGGAGAAGATCTGAGCCAGTACAGAAAAAACTTTGAAGAAAATGTTATCTCAAAGGACAGGTTACCCCCAAACTAATTTCTTTACTCAGATCCCTCTTCATATAATGCTTCTTCCTTAACGTTAGAACAAGAACATGGTCTGAACACTTGTGTTGGACTCCTAAAAGAAAAGATTATTTAGAAAGGGCTTTAACCTGATTTTCCAAGCACATGTACCAGAACCAGGAAGCACTGGGACTTCTCTGACAACAGGAAAACAGAAAAGAAGTGTATGAAACACGTTTGCAAGTTAAACAGAGGAAGAAAGCATTTAAGAAAACTTAGTAGTGAAAATTCCAAACAAAACAAAAACCTGAAAAAAATTTAGAGGAAAGACTTTTACTGGGTCTTCATGATTTTCAGACATTTAAGGAATTATGTAAATGCAGGTTTTCATGATTCAGAGAAAGTTTTTGGTACACAAGAAATATCCAGTGAGGGGGAAATGCAGAACAGTACTTATGACTTCCATTGAGACCCACCACTGGTATCACTCACAAGAATTTTGCTTACTTGATGGCAAGGCTGAAATAAATCTTTATGATGGATTTTCCTTATGTGGAAAAATTTCCTAGTATACTTAATGAGGCTGACTTCAAAAGAAGTAGCTGTGGCCTCACCATGTAAATATTTGCTATTTGAGTAGTTCCTCTTAAAAGAGTAATCTTCATGTCATGACTTCCAGTGCTTTATTGTTTTCCACAACTTTCTGTACTCTGATTCATTTTGTTTAAGTGCACAAATGCCATTTACAACAGGCCATGATTGCTGATGCAGCTTTGGTTTTGATTGGGGCAGGAATGTTCTTACTCAGTTCCTACCCCTCTTATTCAGCCCTGGAACTGAAAAAAAGCCACCAAGGCAAGTCACCACAGAGACCTGGTTGTGTTTACACTTTGTCCTAGGAATAGCATCATGCTTGTGCTCCAGCTCAAGCTCCTCTAGCATCCAAACAGCTGGGAATTTGAGACTGGGAATGCAGAGAGAGGCTCAGAGGGCATCTCATGCTCTAGTCTGCTTTCTGGGCTGTGCGCCTACACAGGATGTAGATGAGGCCAGAGTTCTTGAATGTTTTCTGGGACACAAATATGTGTATATGTATATATGTAGGTGTGTGTTTATGTCGGTTTGAATACAAATATGGAGTCAAATCTCTTCACATGAGCAGAGCAACTTTGCTTGCCCTGTTCATTGTGTTCCCATGTAACTTTTTGTGCAACAAGGATAGGAGGAGATTATAGTATTACGGCCCTGGGAAGCACCCTGAGAGCTTGCCAAGCAGAAGAGCAGTTGTTTAATATTGCCTCTGTTTAGAAGCAATTGTATCCAGGAAAATGCAATTCAGATCAGACCCTTCTCGATCTTCTCGAGTTCTCTGTTAACTGTTTCAAAGCCAGTCCAATGCATCAGTCATCATTTGCTGTCCTGCTCTTGCCATCACTCTGCTGGTGCTGGGCAAAATACCAAAATTAGGGGGAGGCCAAAGAAAAGTCCTGTAAAATGTGATATTATTTGAGGTGCTCAAACTTTCAGTCCCTTTGGTTTCAAGCTTTAGTGATGAGGTTCTTCTGTGGAACCAGCAGGCTGCACTGAGAAGGAGGAGTTGAATGATTAGGAGGAGGCTGGGCTCAGCTGGAATCACCTGGGAGGTGGCAACACAGGTGAGATCCTTTAATCCACCCTGGTGGAGCAGAAGGACTAATAAGCTGGTGATATAAGGGAACAGAGAGGTGGTTTTGGGGGGCAGGATTTTAGTGTCAAGGGTTCTTTTGTGTTTCTTAAGTGTGTTGTGTAGGAAATTGCCTGCCTGTCCAGCTTGCAGTATTTTTCTTCAAATTATCTGTTGCTTTGGTAGTTTTCTGCTGTGCAGGAATCAAACACACCAAGAAAATTTGTTGTTCTGAGCTGACACTTGCATAAGAAGGTAAATCTTGTGATATTTTATCTTTTCTATTTGTATTTGTGGGATGGTGGTTTTTGCATGTGTTTTTGACAATTCAGTCTGAGTTATGTGGTTGTAAAATATGAGGATGGTTGAAAGATTTTCAGGTTTAAATTACTATGTTTTAAAACCAGAGATAATTAAATATTTGACAAGCTTAAATAGGAATATTTTTCCAGTTAAATATAAAAGCAATTTTAGACTTTTCCCACCAGTTTCTACTAATTTCTAAGGAGTTCTTTTAAATATTGTTAAATTATTACCACTGTTGTCAAGTAGCACCAGCTCTAGTAGTACTGGTCCATCTGCTGCCTTTTTGAAGGAAGAAAAATGCCTAAAAAATGCTCTATTAGTGGGGAGCTGAAACAGCTATTTGCTGTGTGGGGGTAAAAGGAGGATGGGAGTCTCTGGGCTTTTAATTTCTAGGTCTGTTACCAGCATTACATAGGAAAGGATCGGCTCAAAATGGAAGTGTAGTAGCTCGAAGTCAAAGATCCCAATTATGTAGCAACTGAGCAGGCAGTGTGCCTCACCCATGTGAAGTCCCAGGGAATTAAAAGCTCCAAAGTATTTTCTAGAAATCAGTTACTTCCTTTGGAACAGAAAGTAAAAGGAGGGGGAAGAATCTCAGCGCTCCATTGTATCTTGTGGGTAGATGACACAGTGATATGTGAGACCAGCCCTGCTTTTGCTATTATGAATTCCCAGCAGTGGCAGGGAATTGGAATGTGCTCTCCACAAGGCAGGCAGGTTGCCCGTGCTTGAGGCTAGGAAGGATTGGGCCCAAAGTGATGTTTTTGCTATAGAACTTCTGCAGTTCTCTTTGGCCTAAAAATATTTTGTTCATGCAGGAAAAAAAAAAAATTGTAAATAAAATCTGAGCTGAGCTACTATTAAAAAATATGCCTTTAAACATGATCCAACGACCTCATTGCTTTAAATTTAAGACTATGAGAAGACTTGAGGTGGGAAGATTGATGATTCAAGGTGTGTGTGAGCAGGGGTAAGTAATAAAGAACCAGGAAAGAATACAGAAGGAAAATATGAAAAGGAAATGAAAGGTGAGATTTGGCAGATATTTTGGGAGCGATGGAAGAAACAGACCTTGAGGATGACGAGGATGGAAGGAAAGGAAAAATGGATTGCAAAGAAAGGAAAAACAAGCCAAACCAAAAACCCCTGAAATGTTCATAAGCTTCTCTGGAACAAGTAACAAAATTGAGATCCTAACAGAAACAGTCTTAATATATATGTCATGGGATGTGGAGCTGGGATTCTGGAAGTGAAACTGGTTGTATGAAGAGCCATCCTGTAAAAAGGCTTTCATCCACACAGAGAAATTTCGATTTTTCTTGTCTATCCTATTCTTGCTATTATTTAAGTTTTGTCTATCTTACATCACGCAAATATTATTTTGGTTTATGTGTGGCTCATCAGATTTTTCCACTGCTTATATCATTTACAGTCACTGAAGATGGCTAGGTATAGTCTAGTAATGTTGGTGGAGAGCCTAGGAAAATACAACTTGACTCTAAAATGTCTATTTTTTTCTGAAATAAAAAAGCTTAAAGGAAACGGTGAATAATGGAATAAATCACAATCTATTAACAAGAATGTTTTACTGTCAAAGCCCACATTAGACATGCATACCACCAACAAGATTGGTAAATTAAGAACTCTGTAAACTGAGATGATGCTTTCCTTCAGTGGAAAAGAAAGATATGCACTGAAGCCAGCTTGACATTGGCAATGCACAGTGCATCATGTAATAATTATTATACTCAAAGCCCCACTACAAAAATCTAGTTTGGTTAATCTGTCATGTGGAGTCACCAACCAGACTTCAGCAGCCCTTGCCTTATAAAAGGGAAGCATGTGGGAAGATGCTTTCCTGTTATTTCAGGCCAATGTTTCAGGGAGGGATGTGAAATGGTGCCAGGCTAGATTTCGGTAAATCATCTTTATGAAATTAAACGTGGGTTAGATTTTTTTTTTTTTTTTAATGTCTTCAGCAAGCTGTCCTTCAAGACCTCCATGTTCTCTGGGGTGGATTCTTCCACAAAAGACTGTTAGGAGCCGAAGCCCTTGCCTGCCTCGTGGGCCTTTGGGTTTGGGAAGCCCAAACTGTTTAGTGTCAAGCCTGGGGACCACCTGTGATCTAGCAGCACCTCCCAGGGAGCAGAGTGTTCTTTCCAGTGCTGTGTCCTTTCATCTTTGATAGCTCTGTTCTGTACAAAGTCCCTTCCTTCCAGTGTGTGGTCTCTGAAACTCACTTTAACAAAGAGGAAGGTTCGTAGGTGTTGAGCAGAATTGGGTTTGGTTTGAACTTCCAGAACTTTTGAAAGAACTTTAGACTATTTAATCCTTATCACCTACTAGAGGGTGTATAACTTAAAATCTGCTGGGAAGTTTCAGGGACAAATACTATAGATTTATGTCCCAGTCTTCCTCTCATCACTTTGAAAATGAAATCCTAAGTTGCACTCTTGTTTTTGTCTCAGGGTACTGGTCACATTTACTGAGCATAGGACTACAGTCTAAGAGGAATCCATTGTTAACAGTTATGACCAGCAAGTGGTATGGAATTTTGTAATATTTTTTGCTTTGTAGGGTGATTGCTGTTGTTAGAGTGACAAATCTAATCTGCGTTTTAATCCAGAATTAATTAATGATGACCACAATACCACATGTATTTTCTGTTTCACATACCATTGGAACAGATGGGTGGGGTCCTCTTGGGAAGAGGGTGAGGAAAGGGGAAGTTCTGCCCTTAATTTCAGAATCTGTGACTTGCTGTGCTGACAACTGATTCTCACCTCCACTTGTTTAATTTAATGGAATTGTATTGCACAAGGGGAGATGCTTTTAACATAAGAAAAAGAACCATTTCCCAGGGGCAGGATCAGGACCTGTGAAGTTCTTCAGCTGATCCATCTCTTAGACTACGTCCTTGCCCTAAGACAAACAAGGCAATGTGTTAGGAACAAAAAGGATTGTTTTGATCAAAGGAAGGGCATTTAACACAGCAGGTGCTTGCCGTGTTGTGTAGAGAATTGTTGGAAGATGTTCAGATACTTTGATGATGAAAGGAAGGAATGCCAGATAAAGAATAGCTAGGTGATTTAAAGCCTGTTATGGGGTCAGTTTGTGAACAGCATTTTCTTGAATATAAAAATCTTGATAAATAAAGAAATATTTTAGTGCAGTTTTGTGGGATGGAATTAAAAATGAATAGTCAGCATGTTGGCAGAAAAAATGGAAAAACTGAGGTTTATGTTGATAGAAGGTGCAGTCAAATGCTCAGAACCACTCGCCTTTTTTTTTCATCTTTGATTTATTCAATTTTGAAGTGTAAGTTTTTAGGAACTACAGTTTATCTGAAGAGACTTATACCCCAAATAGCTTCATTTCAAGGGAAATACATAGCTGCACAGAGAAGGTCAGGAATCTCCCACCTAAATAACTGACTGGTCCTGTGAGGAACCCTCTCTGCTGCACACGTCTGTGCTTCCCCTTGTGCATGGTGCTGTTTGGCTGAGTTCAAAAGGAGATCATCAGGGAATAGCAAAGAAGCTCAAGTAGATTAAATACAGTGTGTTAAAACAGGGCTAAAAGAATAGAGAAATGTCAAAAAGGTATGAGAGTTCTAGGAAATTTTAGGAGACTCTTAGAAGAAGTTGGGGATCACAGTCTCTGAGGAATATAAGCTGGTAAGAGGATGGAGTAGCAGGAAGAACCAGGAAATGGTGTCTTCTTGCAAAGGTTTTAGTCCAGAAAGTTACTCTATGTACACTGGACAGGGTAGGCTTTTTGTTTTTCTCTACCCTGACCAGACACTGACTTGGAGTTGGCTGAAGGTGGGAAGATGACTGGGAATGTAAAGTGAGAGGACAGGGTTTGAGGTGTGCTTGTAACTCCCCTTCACCCCTCCCCTTCACATACTTTTGCTGATCATTGCAGTATGAAATTCTGGTACTGATTGGGAAATGTGCACAGCGTAAGATAGGCACGTCCAGAGCTCTACACGGATAAAACAATCTGACTTGTCTTTTTGCACATGAGATTGCTGTTTTCTCCGGCTTGCTTTGTCTTTTGATCTCACTGAATGAAGCTAAAAGATAATAAATACGCTGAGGGAGAAAAGAAGTAAGAACACTGGGAAACTGAGCAGAATAGGACAGGTTTACTTGTCTGAAGAGTTTTCTGTTCATTGAAGTAAAATGAATGGCTTGATCTTACTTCCCCTAAGCCAAGTTCTATTTCCACCGGAATTAGTAAGAGGTTTTTCTGAGTAGCATGTGAGGGTGAAGCACACTGCCTGCAAAAGCACCATTTATTATTTACTGCAATTTGAGGATCAGAGAGCACTGCTATGTACCAGAGTGAAAGTAAATGGATTAATGCTTGCTGAGCTTAAAGCCTAAATCCTTTAACCTTGATATGTGAAAATATAAGTAGTTTCTCGGTATAAATTCAGCTGTGGTTTTCTGTGTGCTCGTTTCATGGGTGCATCATCATGTTAGCCATGTTATAATGACAATTCAAATGACATTGCTGCTTCTGGGCTCAAACAACCCTGTAGAAGAAAGATGCAGGCTTTTATAATTGTGATGCAGAAGAGCACCTTCTGAATTCATTAGGGATAGTTGTAATTAGCTTAACCAGCCATCAAGGTTAACTTGACAAAACTCTCTAGAAAAGCAATCTGAGAAATACAATGGAAGGTAGTGACTTCAGAGATTCTGCCCCAGGGATAAAAATTCTATCATCAGGTGAATGTGAGCTTCCCTCCAGCATCCCTATGGGAAAAATATATTCCCATGCTTTAAACTATTAACCTCTCTATTTTTAAAAACCTTGGGTGGCTGAGTTTATAAGAGAAGAAGGAACAGTTAGGAAAACAAGCGGAGCTTATTTTTCCAATGTAACAAAAAATTAGAACTGTTGTCTGCAGTTTTACCAAAGGCTCTCATGTGTCTGTTTATGTGAGATGCTCCAAACTTTTGTGGTTTCAGTGGAACAAAAAAGGACCCGAGATTTTCAGATTTCTTTCAGCCAAAGAATACGATAGACATCCACAGGGGCAGGGGAGCAAGCCATGAAAAATAAGCTTCTGTGAGGCTTGGAGGCCTGACATAATTTTTCCCTGTCAGAACCTTTGGGCTTAATTCTGCTTTGCCTTGCACCCAGCCGAATCCCATTGATTTTTTTGTTTTTAGTTCGGATTCTTCCAGTGTGAACCACATGAGAGTGTGGCCATTTGTTTGAAAAGACTCTGTGCTGAAGAAATGGGAGATACCTTGGTTATGAATGTGTGCGTTACTGATACTCCAGGAAGTGCTACATTTCATCAAGTCTGCTAAGGGAATAAGAAAAGGAACTCCATTATTTTTTAGGAAAATTCCAGATGTTGTCATAATATGTCACATGCTTCTGTCACTGAAATGTTTTTTAACAACAGTGCTAATGTGTGGTATTATGCTGATGTTGTACAAACAACTAGATGTCAGCCTCCATATCCTCAGCAGGCTTTTATAGCTGTGTATCTGCTTAGACATTAGAGTTATTAAAAAAAATTATATATGTGTGTGTATATATTCTTTTAAAAAGGGAGAGGAAATAGGAACTTGACGAGGAAGCATAGGTTACAGTGTTCTCCTGGTTTGAATCATCAGGGTGGAATTCAGAAAACCAGAACTGGGAAGGAAATATTTTTTAAGGGGAATGGAAGCACATAAGCATGCCTATTCAAAAGTTACTGCTCTGTGTGTGTATATATACACATCATCAATACTACCAGTATTGGTCATGTAAACTGTTTCCCCCTACTCTCATCGTGAGAGAAAACTGCCATCATCATTGTAATTGGAAATTTATGATCCTTTGAAAGATTGCAGAATGGGCGTGTGAGATGCATGAATTTTCCTTGCAAAAGAAAATTGACCATAATCTCATAAATGGAACATATGACATTTAAGGCTGTAGGTATTGTTATACTGGCACATAGAACATATTTAAATACTCGGACAGAGAATTATTAGGTGATTCCTTCTAACAAAAGAGATTCCCTCCTGCCTTTTATTATTATTGCTGCAGCCATGATGCTGAGGGTTGCTCTTACCCAACTGACTTTTCTACTCTCGAGGATTGAGTACTTGCACAGAAGAGTAGTGCTGTTTATTTAGCTAATTTGGGTGAAAGCCTTGATTTGTAATGACCTTTTTGGAAGGTGTTACAGCTTGCTGTACTGAGAATTTGTACAAACACTACGAATGGCAAGGAAGTGTTATTGCTATGGCATCACCCAAATGAAAGACTCGCGTTTTGATCTGAAGACCTTGATCTGTGAAAAATATTTTCATCTAATACTTCTCTCAAAATTACTGAAAGCTGTCTCTCTGTTCCTTTGTGCAGCTGGTCCTAACAGAATGGTAGAAAGAAAAGAGGAACAAAAGAGGAGGCAAAAGGGAAAATAGGAAGTGAATTGGTGAAGGGGCTGAAATCAGGATTTTACCTGAAACCCTGGCAGCTCTTTGCTATTGCAGAACTGTGATTGCTGTGTGCTGTGGTTCACAGTTCATCATCTCAGCTTTTGTCAGATAATGTTGGCTGTGCTGATCTAGCTCTCTTGCACTCCTTCATGCACCTTCCAGCATGGTGTCATTTGCCTTAAACCTTTACTTAAGGTCCTCAGAGCAATGATTAATCTTTTCTGCTTTTAACTTCTCACACAGAATCTGAGGAAATGCAACCTTTTTTCTATTTTTGCCCAAAATTCTGAACGTCACAACCAGTGAATTAAAATGATTTGGGCCTTTTGTTCAGTGCTAGAGGTACAATTTGATGGCCTTGGATGAAAGTTAACTTTTCTTACAAATTCCAAGATTTTTCCTCTATATCTGAAGAGCCAAACCCCATTTTAAGGCCTAATTGTAATTTAAGTAGTCCAATCCTGCTGACATACTTGGGTGGATAGCAGTCCTGTTAATGGTTGCTTTCACGAAGTGTTTACATCAAGGAAAGCTCCTCGTGTGGGAATTTTGGATTGTAAGTAAATTATATAGTCTTTTGCAAAACAACTTGGTTAATCCTATCTTAGTTAAGTTGTAGGAGAAATACTATTCACTTGGGGAAAACAAAATGATCTCAGAAGTGGAATCAAGGTAAACTTAAACCAGGATCATATTACTGGTTGATTTTGGCTTGAGAGTTGTAATTTAAGGAAAACAAAGGATAGACAGCCTTGGACCTTTGCTAGATAATTGACAAATCTCAGTAAGTGATGTTTTTCTTTAATTGAATCCATATAATTAGAGAAATTTGCTTTGCACACATCTCCCTGGAGATGATCTCTTTACACTGCATTCCCCTTTGCCTTTAATGTAAAAAACTCCATAGATTGAAGCTAAACAGATAACTCTCAGGCTGGATGGGCCACTTGAATGTTTTGGGAATTACAGTGAGGTGCATCTAAGGCGCTTGGGTAGCATTTTACTTGTCATAAAGCCAAGCTTCCCTGTTATGCCAAGAAAGTTTTGCAGTTTTATATTTTTCTTTTTTCATTTTTTTTTAAGCATTCCAGAATTCACATTTTAATCCCTTTAGTAGAGTCTCAGAGAGCTGCTAAAACATTTGAACTTCATCTTTCCTTGATTTGCCAGGCTTCACTTAAAATATAATGTAGTGAGCTCACTGGCATTGCTGATTTCGCATCAGCCCATTCTATTTGTTCCTAACACAACTCTGATGGTTTTCTTCCTTTCAGTTTTCTTTTTTTTTTTTTCCTATTTTTTTTTCTTTTTTTGAGGGAGAAATATTTTTTTAATATATATTTTGGTTTGCTGCTTTTTTTTTTTTTTAAACTCAAGTTATTCCAGGCTGGTTAGTTTTCAGGCTGGTTAGTTTTTAATTGTGGTTTTCTTGTTTCTGCTGTGAGGTTTGTTAAGCAATGTTTTATGAAAAACAGTAGTGTGATCAAGACTATTCATGGAACCCTTGCTCCCTGTGCAGACATCTGCAATGCTATTTCTCCATGCCTAATTCATAGGAAAATAGCCACAATTTAAATGTTGTTTAGGTCTGTATATGTTCAGTACCCTGTATATTCAGAACAGATTCTGCCATGTTCCTTCTGGCTCTTCTGTGACTCTGGTCACCTACATTTTTCCAGACCTCTCTGACAGGATGGAAGATGCTGGGGGAAAGTGTGTACTGAACATGAAGCCACTTTTCAAAACAGAGTTCTCAGTCACTGAGAATTTTAGTGGACATGGACCTGAGTGAGACAGCTCATTTTCTCTTGGGAAGATTGTCGTGTTTCTGTAGGATGTTGGCAGAGAGAAAGGACCTGGGTGTCAAGAAGAAAAAGCCCAACAAAACCCTCTATGTTTTGGGAAACTGGAGAAATACTGTCACATCAAATTTTGTTAGAAATATTACTTGTGCCACAGAAACCTAACATTTCCATTGTGAAAAATGTTTTCTCTAGTGAAGGCAACAACAACAATAGTTCAAACTGAACTTGAGGAACTTGGCTCTCTTGGATGAGTTCCACCCTTGGATCATATTATGATTTGCTCGTGGCTCAGCAGCAGCTCATCTCAGAGATATCAGGACTTTGTAAAATAGGCTGCTACCACTCTGACTGTTTTATGTAATTTCTTTTATTGTTGAGATGATGTTACACTTAAAACCTTCACAACCAAAAGAGCAAAGCTGGGTTGACTATAAAATAGTGGAAAGCAATGGTGTGAAGTCCCTTAATAGCTACAGCAGGACATTACTTTGAAAGAAATACCTTCTTCCCCATACAGGCTAAAATAGATTATCTAGTGAATGTTTTTTATAGAAGTTCTGCTGTTACTTCCCATTTTCTTCATCTCTGTGTTTCTGAGCCCAGTCTGACAGAGCTGGGCAATTTGGAATTCTAATGATTGCTAGTTATCAACACACTCACCATCAGGTATTGGTGGTTTTGACATTTCACTCCTTTTCTGCTACTTCTCTTGCAAGTAATCTGTTTTTTGAGTTGCTCTGTACACCAGAAATTTTTATCTAATTCTATATGCCACCTATTTCCCTGATTTATCTTTTCAAATTGCACACTTCTGAGCTTATATCAAGTTATAGGTATGAAGCATATTTACTTAGTTAAAAAATAAAATTCCTTAAAGTTAAAAGTTTTCCATTAAAAAGTTGGTTTGTTTTCCCCCTGGACTTCTAGTTGGAAAACAAATATTTTTTTTTCTTGGGCTAAGACTTGAATTAAAGGGAACTGTTGAGTTTGAACCAATAAAAAATTGTTGATTTGCCTGATTTGATACATAAATTCAGTGCCTTTGTGGGACTGTACTTTGGAACCTGCATCCACTATTTTTGTCTTCAAGTTTAGGGACCACAGAGAAGAATACAGGCATGGGCTCCTTCAACTGCAATTTGCCTGTCCAGGTCAAAACTGAGTTTCCCCCAAGTGAGAATTCAAACTGTGCCCTTTTTACAGGGACACTGAGGATTTGACAGCACGTTACCTGGGTTTCTGTTTCCAGCGGGTGAATTCTTCATTTTCTCTTCTGGAATTCACCAATAGCTTCTGAAATTAATCGGTTTCTGGATTTTAGTCAGGAGGCAGTTAACTTCCCAAGTATTTCCTCCCCGCTTTTATAGTCTTTGACAGAACCTTCTACTCCTCTTTCATCGCCCTGCAGACAAATGGTTTTGTGACGTACTTGAACAATGCTGGACCCTCCAGAAAGAGGAGCTCTGTTTGCCAGGAAGTCTGGCATGCAGGACACGGCTGTAGGTCCATTTTTTGGGTTCAGCACTTTCACAAAACCGGCAGTGGGTCTCTGTGGCATCAAGCCTAAAGCCACATTTGCCCTGGTAGAGGGGAGTGCTGTCCAGGTGTAGGATCTGTGCTCTCAGCTCCAAAGAGGAAGAGTCTACAGCAGGAAAAATATTGAGACTGCTGGGAAAAGCAGGAGGTAGCTGTTGCAGACTGTGCTGTTAGTGGCTCTTCTGACAAGATACCATACCAGAAAGTGGGCAAATATGAAAAATTATACATGGAAAGACTATTTGGCTTGACTCCTCCACTGTGTCTTTTTCCCTACCCAAATGCTTTGACAGTAATTTGTGTGCTGCTTGCATTAAAATTGTACTGACTACTAGGAGACAGTGTTGATTTTTCTTTTTTCCTAACGTTGTGTTCCCACAACCATCTGCTGAATTTCCACACTGGGGGGTAAACATTTTTTTAAAAATTTTATTTTTCATATATTTATGTGTATATTTTTCTTTGGTTTTAGTCCATACCTCACTGAAGTTCGAATTTGAAAGTTTTTCTCCTCTTGTCCATCTTGCCATGAGCAGGGCAGACAGGTAATCAGAATTTTTCAAGTATTCCAGTGTCAGTAACAGCTTATAAGCAGTAGATGGCACAGGAGAGGTATGAATGAACCGAGAACAGCCACTTCTTATAAGTTTCTGCCTGTATCTTTAAGCAGTTTAAGAATACAAATAACCAAATTAGGAAGGTTTCTATCTAGCTTGTAGAGTGGCTGTTATGCTTGTTAACTTGATCTTTTATCCTAGATTAACTGAAGTCTTTGAATTGTAAGTATAATACCTTTTCACGGTGGGATATTTAGAAAATGAGTTTTCTCGTTACGTTGTACTGTCTGCTAAGTGAAAACTAGACACTGTAAATGCATGGAATAAAAGTTACAGGGATCATATGCTTATGCACTTTTCATCCTTCATGACTTTCCCAATGAGTACATGCTGAATTCTTGTAGCTCTTGTGTCAGGAAACAAATCTCAGGAGCAACTTTCTGCTTTGCAGCTCCCAAGGTTATGATCAAAAGCATTTCTCAGTTCCTGTGCTGTGTAAAGTATGTCCCA
Organism: Vireo altiloquus; assembly: GCA_013396875.1. NCBI lineage: Eukaryota > Metazoa > Chordata > Aves > Passeriformes > Vireonidae > Vireo > Vireo altiloquus. The sequence continues at coordinate 472,904 of VZRF01005941.1, read as the reverse complement.
GGAAGTGAATAGGTACTGCTATGGACACAAGTGCTTGTTTTGTGTCCTTCGATTGAAGAATGAAAAGTTACAGTGTAAACAAAGCTCCAGGTACTGGGCTAGCTGTCACAAAAATGCCTCCATCTGTTTCTTACAGAAGATTTCTTCCTTTCTTTTTTTGTTTTCCTTTTCATTTGTGCGGGGCAGAAGCTTCATGAAGATCGTGGAAGGGTGAAGCCACAAGGGAGCTTGGTCTGTCAGTCTGCGTAGGGTCAGGAGCAGGGAACTCATCTCACTTCTTCTATTGACTTGATGTGTGGCCTCGGGCAAACCACGTTTCCTCTGTGGGCCTTGCCCCTCCTTCCCTTTCACTGGGTGTCCTTCAAAACTGTGCATAATTCTGCTCTTCTGATTCGATACCCTTTTAGTCTGTTTGTCATGTCACACAGGTGTAAAGAAGAGTCACATCCCATTATTTTTCTCTCATTTATATCTTGTGGGGATGATTTCTTGCTGCTGTTGATAAATTTAAAAAAAGAGTTGATTTTTTTGTCTCTCAATGCACAAGATAAAAAACTCCTGAAAATGCAGGAAGTTTTCTCATGTCTGCTGTGCTTTTGATGTTAAACAGGTGTAAGTTCTTCTGCGTTATGATAGGCAGAAAAGGCCTTAAATTTCTCAGATGTTTACAGCAGAAAGAGTATTCTATGAGTGTGAGGGAATACAGAAACATGGCACAGCATTTCAAATTTCTTGTGTACAAAAAGAAACTTAAAGAAACCTCAACCCTAAACCAACAAAACCAACACACCTTCTCCCCACTAGATGCTAGCAGAGGAATCATGGAAGAGATGGAAAGATATTGCCAGATTTTACAGAGGTTTAAAATGAGCTCTGTTTTCTTCTGTCAGTGGAATACTCAGACTAATCTGTAAATAGTGTCTGTTTATCATTAATTGCTGTGGCTCTGCGATTCCTACCTCCCACCAGGACTTCCATGAAAAATAAGATGCTCTTGGCCAAACAAAATTCCATGGCAGAGGAGGAGGAAAGTAAACAATTAGCAACAGTGTAGGGCACCACCAGTATTAAAAAAAAAAAATGTAAACAGTAATGGAGAAGAATGTCCTGAGATACTGTGTAAGAGCAAATCTGTTGTTGCAGCAGAAACTGATTACTGGCTATATAGCAATTCCAACACTGCAGATTTTTTTTCCAAATGCCCTTTCCAAATAGCAACACAGGTGAAATGAGGGTGAAATTCCTCTTAGTGGCAAATGGAAAGTACTGTCCTGTCTGGGAGAATCTGTCTGGTCCCAGAAGCAGTCACCCACCCCAAGCTGGCTGAGACTGGCTGGTTTCCTTGCTTGTTGTCCTGCTTCCATGTGGCTCATGCTTTTGGACTGTGAGCCTTGGCCATATTGCCATATTTGGTTGAAAAGCAGTTGATATGGAAGACAGTAGAAGTTTTGATTATATCAAAATAGAAGTAAAAATTGATATGCTGTGACGCTGGTTTCTACACATTTGGGTTTACAGCATCAAGTGAGCAAGCATATTTTGATAAAAGGCTTTTCAGAATGAACTTTGTGCACTTGGGTGACACCTTTTATTCCAGGTCTTTTTCTGATTTTTCTTTTTTTTTTTTGGAACACTGGGTAGAAGAAAAAGAAGCTGGATGAGAATAACCCTCAGATTTTTATTTTAGTAATGATGGAGTATTAAGAAAAATACACAGAACTGAATTTCTGAACGAGATTGGCTGATGATATAAGTCTTCTGGTTTTCCCTATATGTTATTTAACCAAGGCTTAGGGGAGATGATTGGCCAAGTTCAATCACTTAGAACAGTCCCAAGAGTACCAAAGTTAAAGACACATGTTAAGCACTTCTAGTCAAAGTGCTGTGACTGCAACCTCTTGTAGAAGGTCTATAGTCTATTATAAATTGATTTTTCTCTTGTGTCTAGTAGCTTTAATGCTGATCTGGTAGTGTTATCCTGAAATAAATCTATTAAAAGAGAGACTCCTAAGAGCCAGCCCTGCTTTCATACACCTAGAAATTGTTCCTCTGCTTCCCTGCATGCTACATCTATTCTCATTTATGTGATTCCTCCACAGAACCATTAATAGCCTAGGGTCAGTATCTGGATTCTGGAAAATTCAGATTGAATCAACCTATCAGCTCTAAAAGGGAATAGTGTACAAGTGAAGCCTGTATTTCTACTGTTTCTCTTTTGTCCCTACAACCCATTGGCAAACTTCAAAGCAAGTTGAAATTTATAGGGGTCTTCATCTGACTTGTACAAGGTGACACAAATTAAGACAGAGCCCATTACCTATGACTGTGGTAGAAAGAGAGTACAGTTCTCTTGGCTCTGATAATTCAGTGATGGTGGTTCTCAGCCTGGGGCTGATGATGCAGGGTCAGACCAGGACTTCACCCATCTACTGTGCTGTTCCTGACTGGCTTTTCTGTGCAATTAAGGAATGACAAAATAATTTCTGTCCCCACCCACCCGGCTTCAACCAACTTCTGCTTAGCTACTATTTAATGACATAGAGACCCTGTCTGATTCCTTGGATTTCATAACTACCAGCAGACCAATTCTCTGTGAGTTTCTTGTCTTCCCTTTGAATCTACTTACACATTTGGCTTTTCCCGCCATCCTGTTGCAGTGAATTCCACAGTTTATGTTGTCTGAAAAGTGTTTTCTTCTTTTTGCTTTGAACCAGGTATGTGATAATTGCATAAATGCCCCCCCAGTTCTCATTTAATGAGAAGAAATTGAGTATTTGTATCCTATGAATTTCTCTACCCCATTTTTACAGACTTGTGACATGATCCAGCAAAGAGCTGTGTGTATTCCACATTGAGTCCTTACCTTTTATAGCCTCTCCTCTGACAGGCAGAGACATTTCACATATCTGATTCACAGGGCCACAAATTTCTGCACTCTTTGGACTACGTGAAGTAACCAAAGGGACTCCAGGTTCTACTTGGTGGTTAGGAAAGGCTTAATTCGAGCCCATTATTAAAGGTATGTGCATTAATTTGGACTTCTCTACCATGAAACTCAGGATTGTGAGTTTTTTCCCATCAGTCTTAGTTAGCTTTAGTTCTAGAAAACACTTTGTTTTATTAATATCCTTGTCTGTAATGTGCAAACCTCACTGTTTTCCCCCTCATTGTTACCATATTGAGCAATTAAAATCCCAATTGCTCCCACAAGGAAGTCCTACAGTTTACTTGTTATGAAATCTGAGCATTTACACCTATTGTTTATCCTTAGTGTTTTATCAAGAATCACTCTGGAAGAGTACATTGTCTCTAGTTCCATTGCCTTTGGTGTGTGGTTTGTTCAAAAAATAAAGAAACAAACAAAGCAAAAAAACCCTTCTGGAAATTAAAAATTATATCTACTATGTGATCCTTATGTGCATGTTCATGTGTCCTTGAAAAAACTCTAGATTTTATTTTGAATATTCTAGAATATTTAATATTCCTTCATAATTTTTTTATTCTTCATTATAGTTTCCATGAATACAGGATGGAAGTCAGACTTAGGAGCCTGTAAGTCATAATGTTTCTCTGATCTGTTGCTGAAGATCAATGTCCTTGAATTCTTGACTGAGCTTGTATGGTGCAGGTTTGGAACAGGAAACTCCCACTCCACCGGATCAATATAATCCATCTTTGAAGTGGTGGAAAGTTTGGTAGGGTTTCAAGGGTCGTGTTTTCTCAATCTTGCAGTCTTGGGTTTAGCAGCAAACCTCATCTCAACTTTCATCAAAAGCAGCAGTATTAGAAGAGTGTCAAGTTATGTCACCAAAGCCACTGATGTCAGTACTTGAAAAGTGTTGTGGTACAGAGGGGGACCAGTGTATTCTTTTGTCAGAGCCCACAAATTAAGGTGGTTTTTGGACTAATCTTGTATGAAAATGATACTTTTTTTTCTGGAATGATTTTGGAATAAGGGCAGGTAAGCTAGAAAGTTACAATATTATATCTGCTCACATAATCGTGAGAATGGAAAATACCAGGGATGATAATAGAAGTGAAACACATAAAAAGAATTTTTTTTTTTTTAGTTGAAGAAGCAATTTGCTTTTGCTTGTCCTCCATTTGGCTGTAGATGAGAGGCATTGCTAAAAACGCTTCATTATCTGTGAGCTAGTAAAGCTTTTCTTTCATCAAATAACACTCACTTGATGGTGGAAAAAATATTTCCCTACTTTGAAGAAGATGGCAACACACTGTCATATGACTTCAGAAAGTGACAGTGCTGACATAATGGATTTTTCTTTGTGTAATTTACTTTCTTTAGCATGAACAGCATTTGAGACAAATAGCTCTGGGTTTGTATATATAGACAAATTCGGTCCTTTGGATGCCAAATCAAAGGCAGCAATTTAGGAGTATTATCCAGAGGGGCTACAAATATGTGGAGTACATTGGTTTAGAGTGGTTTTGGAGGCTAGAGGAGTAAAATGATTCTGGCAAGGGTGAGTGTCATGAGGCAAGGGGGAACAAGAAGTTCTGTCGTGTATTTTGCAGTATGGCTGTCTATTCCACTGGCTATAGCCAAGAAGCTTCAGTCAGATGCTAGTCAGGCCATCCTCACTCTTTCTCTCTGCCTTTGCATTCACATATAATGAGGAAGTTTTATTCCACATTTGTAATGAGTTCATTAAGTTCCTGTTCTGGAGCCTTATACCTGTCAGCATGTAACAAGTTGCTCAATTAAAAATATTTACTAAAGGGTGTGGAAGAGCAGAGGGGTGTACCAGGCTTATCTTTAAAGAGCTGACTGTCTAGGAAAGAGGAAAGAGCTACTGTTTTCCTTCAAAAACCCTACTCAACCAACCAACAAACAACACAAATGAATAAACAAAAACCAAAACCCAAAAAATCACAAACAAAATAAAAAAAAATCTCACTTGAGCTGTTGTTATGATGACCAAATTGTTTTTGGTGTTTGCTCAATAAGCATTACAAAAGATTGATATCTACTTTGTCTTCCACTCATGTTTTCTACTTGAAAATATAGAGGCACTGGAGATATATAAGGCAGTCCTGAACCATCTAATGTACTGTGGAATGCAAGTTTTCTGGATCACATTATTAGAGATTATTAGAGATCTCAGATTATTAGAGAGAAATCAAACTGTTACAATAACTAAGTATCTCAGAAGAAAACTTCTGAGGTTTCTGTCTCTTCCTCAGTGCTGGAGTTTTAGTTTGGTAACTCAAAAAACAATCTATGCTTAGAACCTGTCAAGCCAAACTTATCTTCAAGTAACAGAATACTGTGACATGTGTACTATGAGAATACTTTGTTCTGGTCCCGTGAAAAAGTATAGAAATGAAAGAATTATACTAATTTGTCTGCTGTTGCTATTTAAGAAAATGATTTATTTTCTTATTTCATGTAGGTCTAAGTAGGTCTTAAGGTTTCTCCTGGATCCCAAAGGCACGCTTTGTAATGTCTGTGGCCAAACTGAGGGTGGATGGAAATTCTAAAATCCGTCTGTAGCCAGGTCTTGACTTTCAAGACTGGGCGAGCAAAGGTTTGTCATTGTTGGGGGGTAGTTTGAATAAACAAAAGGAAAACAAAACAGTCCGATGAGAACAAAAATGTCACTAACCTTTGAATCAAAAAAAAGCAGGTCCCATTATTGTGTTACCTCTCAAAGAATTGCCTCCTGACTTATCCTGCCCCACTTTGCTTTTTAGTCTAGCCAGCTTCCTATGGAGGAACAACCTTCTCTCCTTCCTCTTGGCTGAACCCCTGTTGAAGGCTTTCAGCTGGAAATCCTGGGGTGGTTGAAATTAATATACTCAACATGGCTAGTCAGAGTACCTAATGACTTTCTGCCTGAAACCAGCATGGCCTTAGTTTTGGATCTCATCTCTTTGGGCAGGAGGGAGCTGCTCAGATCTCTGGAGGGGGCTTGCCTAGCCAAGACGAACACTTCTGCAGCTGACAGGGAAGATAAGCACATGTGTACGTCAGGATGTTGTATGTACATATGGATGTGATATGTATGTTAGCTGCCAGCGCAGAAAGTGAAATGTAGAGAGCAAAATTCTCAGTCTTGGTCTTTCACGAAACAGATTTTTGGAGAAAGAGTAAAAAATAACTCAAATTTCTAATCTAGTTTGATGAGTTAGCAGAAGTGGACTTGCTTAATTGTTGTGAGTTTGGAAGCATCCCTATCCTGGGTTACTCAGTGTGAAAAAAATTTCTAAATTCTCTCACAAGGTCTAATTATATAGTTCAGCTTTTAATTTAAAGAGAAGGGGGACTTTATGCCTGCTGTTGTTTGTATACAGTAATAATCTTAGATCTTTTCATCTAGGTTATATTTGTTTTATATATATATTTATATTTGCTAGCTGAAGGGAGTTTGTTTTAACAGTTGTGTTCAGAATGCATGTATAAAAATTGCAGGGAGAATAATTCACGCCTAGAGGGTTTATGCCAATAGTAAGTGACAATTCTAACAATTTTCATTTTGTGTGTTGAGGTGAGTGAGCTGATGGCGTAACTTTTTTCCACTTAAAGCTTGAGCTCAAAGGAAGGAGAACCACATGAACTACACACAGCTTCTCTCTGTTAAGAATGGATATGAGCTTTTTCCCTCCCTTCTCTTGGAGACTCAGCGCTTCTATACTACTCCTTTCTTTGTGACTGTGGTGGTAGAGCCTTTCCTCCTGCATTTAATTTAGCTGATGGCACAATATGTCCTGATAAATGATGAAGACTGCTATTGACTGTTGGTTTTGATTTCCTGAGAGGATGAGCCTACAGTTTAGGTACTTGGTTCTTCCTGTTGTTGTTTTTGTTTTTTTTTTTTTACCCAGACAATTAACATGGAAGCTGTGTGGGAACTGGAACATCCATACTGTGGAAATTTTAATGTTTCCAACCAATTTTTCTTTGCAAAACTGAGTTCAGGATGTCTGCCAAAAAGACTGCCCCCTTGGGAGCTTTCCTGTGGGTGGGCTGGCTAGTCTTTCGGATCTGGGTTTCATTGAAAGATTTTTGACAGTATCAGTTCCTGTAGAAGCTTGTTTCTACAAATCAGCATTTTTCTATCGGAATAAAAAAAAATTCTTTCCAAAATTTCTGGTTATCGTTAATGAAAAAGAAACATTGAAGGGAAACTGAGGAATTTTATGACCTCATGTGACAATGCCCTCTAAATGTGGAGTAAAATAGGCTGTATCTGAATGGTGCAACTGGCAGGCTGTGGACCTAGTGCTGCCTGTAGGCTGATTTCTTTTATATCAGCTACCAAGGTAGATAACTGGACAAAGTGCCTTCCTTGCCCTCATTTGGTGTAGGAGAATATGTTGCAGTAGGTAAAAAAAATAAAAGAGGAGGAGTGAGAAGAGGAGAGTGAGTTCCCTTTTGCTCACCCAGATCACCAGCAGCTGTGTAGAGTGCTGGTCTTGGCAAGGTTTCTTGTGTGAAATGGGGGAATGGTCCCTGATGTCATTTTCTGTTCCCTACAATTCTGTGGCATGCACGCAAAGAGCCAGAGCTGCTGGGGAGGGGATAGCTCTGCTTCTTGGGGGAGTTCTCTGGCCCCAGGGTGGTTGTGAGTCCTTTGGTGTCCAGTCAGGCAGTTTAACAGAGGGCAGTCGGCAGTTCAGTCCTGCCTCATCTCTGTCCCCTAGGGCTGTGAAATTATCTTTTCTGCTGTCAGCCCATGGAGATGCCTTGGAACTGGCTCCACCATCAAAGACTGGGCCATCCTGTCATTCCTCAATCCTAGTAGCAGGGCTGCAGGGATCTCTTTTGTTCTCCTGCTGGAAGGTAGAAGCTAATAAGACAGCAAAAAGCTTTTATTTCTAAGGTTAGAAGAACAAAATGTGGGAAGAAATGACAATTTTTAAAACCAGTAGATTAAAAAAAAACTTTTGGATCCATCACAGGAATACAAAGTGAAAGAATAGGAGTAGTTTGATTACCATTAAATCTTTCAGAAAAACTGTGTTTGAATTTTGAGTTTTCCTTATTTTTCAAGTTTGGTCCATTTGTGTTTGAGAACATCCAACTGTTCTCAAACACAAATGGAACTGGAAGAACAAAAACTGGACATAAATTCTCCCCTTTTTTGTTAAAAAAATGTAAATTGCATGTTTCCTTGACTTCCATAGCCTTATAATAAATTACTAGCTTGTGAAGGAGAAGATCCAATGTATCCTTCATCAATGAAATCTCCACAAGTGCCCCAAAGCATAATATATTTTCATGCTGTTGCGCTTGGACCGAGTCAAGCTGTGCTGGTAAAGCTGTCTTTGGCTGCGTGCAAGCCTCATAATCCATAGGTTATGGCTCTGCCAAGTCTAATGGGACTTGGGCACAGCATGAAAACATACTGTTCCAGCATGTGCCTGGCTGCAAGAAGGGAACCCAGCTCCACAGGTCCTGCCCAGTAAACATTTGGAGCAGATTGCAGCACCCTTTTATCACTGCCTTAGTGAGAATCATCAGGAGCTCTCAAGAGCTCATTAATTATTTTTTTCTGAGCATAGTGTTTTGGCATTTTGAGTACAGCTAATTATGAGCAGATCTTAATCTTGGAGTTTTTTTCCTTGTAATTAATTATTTCTTCATTATCTTTAAACTATTTGACTAAGCAGTTTACATCCTGCGCTTGCTTCTTTAGCAGATGTCTTGAGAAAACAGATGTTTCTATTTTTAAGAGAGGAAGGTTCATCCTTTTCTAGATGGAAGAAAGCTCTGCGGTTTAATTGTTAGCACAGAAAATGTAAGGGAACAAGCACATTGGTTTTTTGTGCTAAGCTAAATATCTAACACTAATACTGTGACTGGAATATATATAAAAATACATATATAAAATTCATATTCCAGTAATATATATTTACCTTATATATGCACATATAAAATATGTATTATATATTAAAAATATATACCTTGAGGTCTTTCACTTGCTCTGAGTTCTTAAATATTTTGACTACGGTTTTAAAAAGATACATAGATGTTTGTAAAATCTAGTCTCACTGAAACTGCTGGCAGGCTTGACAGTTTTTCTGAATTAAGTAATTTGTTTGGAATTTTCAAATATATACAGTGTTAGACCACATGCCTGGTGGATACTGAAGATGAAAGAGTTAACTTTTTAAGAAGATTTTCTTAAAAAATGTTGCTTACAAGTAATTCCTGATCTTATTATTTAAAACTGCTTTTACTGACAAATTAACTTCTGTGGCCAAAAGATAACTTATGTTAGTGTTTAATAGATATTTGGAGGTAATCTTTTTTAATTAGGATTTATTAGCCTTTAGCCAGACTCCAGTGCTTGATTAATCTAAGGTAATTAAACTCTTTTAAATCTATCTGACTAATCAAGAGGAGCAGTCCTACCTAAAGCTGCAGCTCTTCATAAGTGGAATCAATGGGCAGTTAGTCTGCCTGTGGATTTCTGGATTGAATCCAATGAATTGAAATTTACTTGTGTAGATTTTGTGGTTTCGGATAACAAAGGCGTCAGATGTGCTGTGATAAGTTCTGTTTCCATATGCCCTGTTTTGTGAGGCTATGACAATACCATGGATTAGTCCAGTCACTGACCTGACACACAATGAAAACTTTTTCATTACAACCTTCCTATCTCAATAAAGAGTAAAGATTTTCCGGTTATGGAAACCAAGCAACGTTTGACTGCGGTGTGTTGGGCCATGGTGAATCAGAATGATGGATATTTTCTTGTATTCCTTAATGAAAAGAAATTTTAGGTTGCTGCCTTTTGTCAAATGCAGGGTGAAATGTACCCAAACACTGACAGTATTCTCTTCTGGCGTGCAGGTTGTACAGACATATTACAAGCTTGGCTGTTAGCTGTGATTTGGGTACTCAGTGGTACGCATGGTGACTCATCCTTTGACCCCAAACTCAATATGAATAATGTGTTTAAATGCCTTAACAGCTTTTGAGTTTACCTCTTGAATTTTAGAGGAGTTTTGATTCTGCTGTTCCACAGCTCACAATTTCAGTGGGATATCTGGAGACAAATTGACTTCTTCAATTTTGTCTTCAAATTGTCAAGAGACTAAAGACTTCTTGGCCTCGCGTGGAATCTACAGGAAGTTGCTCTGTACATATCACAGGGGTTGTCACTAGCAATGGCCTCACCTCTAGAAAAAATTGTTTGGCTTTTCTATGTTTGGTAATCAGCAGAAAATGCACTGCTGGTTCTATGAGTGATCCTCCTGGCAGGCAGGACATGCTCTAGCAGGGGTTAGCACTGCTCAACTCTCATTTTCCCTGTTCCCTTCTCTTCTGCAGGCCTTTCAGTATGATTAAAGACTTAGTTGTGCGTGCTTCTCATACCATATCCATCTATGCAAATGTGTAAGAGGAGAATTTAGTCAGTGGTACAATGGAATTGGATACTCTGGTTTCATGCATTGTTTTGGTTTTGCCTGTTCCACTATGAAATGTTTTCCAGGCTTTTGACTTAAAAAACACTTGGGTAGAGATGAAGCAGGGTGTCGGTATTTAGAAGATCTCATATTAGATTGTGTTTATAAAATATTGTTAAGAAATTGATAATTTTGAGAAATTGCTTTGATACTTTCTGAGACCCAGGCCATGACACAGCCTCCTGGAGAGGAGTTCCTTGTCCTCAGGCCCCCTTTAAAATGGGAAGGTGAGTGTATGCAGTCCTGTTGGATGAGGCTGTTGATACCACTCGTGACCCCTGGTATTTTGTTAGGCTGGGACTGATCTGGCAGGGCCTGCAGCTCTCAAAGTGCTCCGGGAAGTATCTGTCTAAAAGGTTAGAGAGGATTATTGCTGCCAGCACAGAGGGAGAGTGTTCCTCACAAGGGATGTGTGCACACAGATGTTTGGCTCTCACTGAAAGTTCACTTGATTTAGTATTAAAATGTGGTGTTAATAAACTGAGCAGAGTTGTAACTGATGTGTTGGCCAACTGGTGGCTTAATATGATCCTAATTAACAAGGTCCATCATCGGATGAATGTTGCTAGGTTTACTCTGATATATTACTTCTATCATCTAAGAACAGAGAGATCTTTTCCTGACCCTGTAGATGTGCAAACCTCTGAGCCTGCCTCAAATTAAAGTGCTTTGTGTGGGTCTGTGCTGGTTGGCACTGTCCTTAAAAACAGTGGAAAAAGACAGGGCATGCTTTTATGAGGATCTTGTGCCCGTTTTTACTATGACCCCTCTCTAAAGCAATTTGAGAAGATTCCTCTGTCTTTCCAGACTTTCAGCTGGCAATATTGCCAGCTCATTTTGTTTGTTGCTATTATCATTTTCTAAAAATGAATGAAGAGGAATGAAGGAGTTGTGAAGAACGTACTGGCATCATGAAACTGTGGCTTGCATTTACAAGTCATTTAAGTAATCTTGTAAAGTTTAAAGGAGGCCTTTTTAAAAGTGTTCTTTATTCTTAAAGGCTGAGTGAGTAATTAAAAAAAAAAATCTCGTTTTTTGCTCTACATTGTGGCTAAAGGTGTTTGACTGAAAAAAATAAGCACTGAAGCCACTTGTCCTCTACTGGTATCAAGTTCTATTGCTGATGTGTTTTCCTTATGTGCTACAGGAATGCTTCTGTTTTGAGTTGCAAATGAAATTGAGAGGTTTTTTTTATAGTTTTAAATCAATTAAACATTCTCACTAGATTTTTATGGACTAAGTTATGTTCCTTTATTGGCACTTAAGCCTGATATTTCATTGCTGACTCCTCAGAGCCCAAGGGAACATACAATTTTTTCCTTAAGCAACCATGTCAGGAGGCAGGAGACTAGACAATGAGGAAAGCAAACCCTGTATTTACTCAGAATTGCAAATTGTCATTCCTTATAGTTTGAAAGATTGTAACTGATACTGTACTCATTACAGATTTAACTTTTGTCCTCTTCTTCCATTTTTATTGACATCTACAATGTAATATCTGTTAACATTTCAGATATGTTTTGCAGACTTAAAAGTTGAAAAAAACCTTCAAATTTTTTCATGCCTTTTTTATTTGGGGAGAAAGCAAGAGAAAATGATAGGGTATTCAGCTCAAGTTCAGGAAATGGAGCAGGAGCTCTGAATCCTGGAGTTTATGTTCTCATTCAGGACAAAACTTCTACAGCTGAGGTCAGTTTTTCTAGTTAAACACCACATCCACTTAAACACTACAGCCATACTCATGTCTCCTGCTCTGCTTTGCAGATGAACTCCATTACTGTAGTTCACCTCCCCTACATTAATGACTGAAAGAAATGGAGAGATATTGGAATGCCTTCATGTATGAACCTTCGTGTGGTAACTTTGGAAACCACCCAGAACAGAAGCAGAGTATTGTTTTCACCTGAAACCTGGATACTGTAGTACATGAAATCAAACTAATGAATATTCACAGACAATCAGCCTTCACTTTGTATTTATATTTTGTGTCTGAGGACTTGTACACGATTAAATGCAATCCAAAGTGAAGCTGATCTGTGGACCATCCATTTTTTCCCCTTGATAAATTCCAGGAATTTATGGATACTTGTTGCCTGCCTTTTCGTTGTGTTAACCTTGCCAGTTGATATTTGAGTCTACAACACATATACTTTGAGGGACTGAATGTTCCCATGAAATGAAAGGGGATCCTTCCAAATCCAGGCACCACATACCTGAGCAGAGCATTGCTGTTGATCATCCAGCGCCCGTTGTGTGGGAAAACAGAGCAATCAGAGTTGCTGCTTTTATTCTCACATCCTTCATGAGTAGTAATCTCAATGACAATTGAGATTATTAGAAATTTCAAAGTAACATAAATGCCAAAGAGGTGCTAGAAACAGTGAGCAACTACAGTGACTCAAAGCTGAAAGTGTCTTGTGTTTTAAAATGTTGTTTTCCTGGAAAAGAAACACCAAAGAATCAGTTCTGAAGGACATGGGTTATGGTTAAAGTTTATAGCTTGTAATATTTTTTAGATTTTAAATATATTACCTAAGGAAAAAAAACCCAACTGTAATCTAAATATTCTGGGTCTCTCCTGAAATGGAAATGTCTTATACTGGAATCAAGAGCTAAGTCCACAATTCTTCTCCCAGAGAGAAGCTGCACATTTGTTTCTGAGGAAATCAGTAATTCATTAAACTATATTTCACTGAATTAGAAAACTCATTATTTGAATTCCTCTTGCAATTTGATATTGCAGCACAAACCTGTTGAAGGTAACCCCTGTTTCAGTTTCTTTCAAAAACGTTTCTTGCTTTCCATCAGGAGATCTAGGGAAATTAGTTTAAACAAATGGAACCTAATTTTTTTTATTTGGCTTTGTAAGTCATAGTTTTATTTCTGCTGAAGAAAAACTTTAATGAAGTAGGGGAAAACACTATTCATTATCACCTTAGAAAACAGTAAGTTTTCATCTTCTTTGCTCAAAGACACATTTTTAAAGGCTTTGTTCTGCCCATCCACATGTTATATATTAAATAGAATTATTGTGATTAGGAGGAATTCTTGTTATGGTCTTGTCAATACTGCTCGTTGCAGCTAGCAGTAGATGATATAGAGGTTGTATCTCAAAGCTGACTTTTCAGCTTTGAGATATGACTGGCTTTTTTTCCTTTTGTTTATGTTTTGGGGTATGTTGTGGTTTTTTTTGTTTGTTTGTTTTTGTAAAATTTGATTTTTGATTTCTTCTTGGTTTGGCTCACAATAACTCTTGAGACTGACAGAATTGCTGAAGGAGGTGAGTAGAGGGAAAGAGCCCAGAGTACTCTGCTTGAGCCAGCTTATTCAAGTCTGTATCTGGTATGTAAGGAATGAATAAATTAATAAACCAAAGTTACACTTTAGAAAAGCATTTTAAAAATATGGGAGCTGATCCCTCAGGTTTTTGTTATTTTTGTATATATTACCTCATTAACAGTAAACAGCCTGACTCCCTTTTGTGAAATTCTGGTGAAATTCCAGTTAAAATGTTTTGATTGCATTGACTTCCTATATAATTAACAGCAGTTTTCATAAAGGATCAGGCCTTATAATAGCATGAAGCAATTATCTAAATGTATTGGTCAACACGTGACTCAAGTATGTAGTTGCAGGCTGAGGAGGAAGGAATTGTGGTTTAACTGAATTTCTGATTAAGAGTTTTTATTTGTTTATAAGATGTAGCAGTATTTACCCAGAATGTCACGAAATGTAACCCAAAAGGTACATGTGGCATGTTTGCACTGCTGTGTGGGGCTCTGGGTGGGAAATTATGTTTTTGGCTGGCTGCTCAGACCTCACGACCTAATACAAATGAGTGCTCCTTCTTCTGATACTTATGATGTAAATATATAGCTTAAAAAAATATTCAGCCAACCCCAGAAATAACAAAAAAAAAAAAAGGAAGGTAAAAATTTAATAAATATTATTTTGCCTGGAATCAGTTTGGTTAGCAAAGCATAAGAACATTCAAGTCTCTTGTGACAGATGCTCAGGGAAAAGAAATTCACCAGCAGCTTTTTTTGCTAACCTAAACCAGGATTATACAAGTAAGATAAATCTTATCTCCACTAATGCTTGATTTCCCACTTAACTGTATTTAAAGATTTTTGAGGATTTATGAAGATTCAGGAAAAATAACCCCAAACCCCACAACAAATACCGTCTCAAAACCCCAAAGCCTAACTCAGACATTTTATTATTGCCCTGGTAGATGTAATACAGCATAGCTGCACTACCAACTCCTGAGAAGGCCTTGGAGGATCTGTGGCCTCAGACTAAGCAGCTTGGGAGAGAGCTGATGCTGCTGCATCTGTCCTCTCAAGGTTCTGCTCAATCCATTCTCTTTTATTGAGACAGAATGAGCAGTGGACTCAGCCGCAGACAATTAATGTAGAATTAATGCAGGATCCTATTATAACATGCTTAACCTTTACTAGATCTCTTAATTTAGTTTAATTCAACCCTAATCTTCATTTAGATCAGGATAATTCCTATTTGAGAGGTAATGAGGAAGAACATCTTAGGTAAGGTAAGGTACAGTAACTCTTAATGACTTCATTGATGTAATCAAGGGCATTCATCAGCAGTAAGTGTACACCAGAGTGTGGTTTTCTTGCTTTGACTAGTCTGTAAATAAGTCCTCAATACTTCTCCTGCCCTCTTTTTGAGTTGAATAATATATGCACAGCACTTCAAGATCTTAAAAGAAGTGTACTTTCAGGGTCTGATTCTGGCCTGGAGCTCATGAAGACATTTAAAGTCATCTGAATACTTGTGTCCACTTGTTGTTGCTAGCCATGTGCACTTTAATAAAGTTGTGGTCACTTTTCAGAGAATCATAGAATCTCAAGGGATTGGAAGGGACCTTGGAGTTTATCCAGTCCCAACCCCCCATGGGCAGGGACATCCCCTACTAGACTAGCCTGGGTTTGATCATTGCCAGTGTTGGGCCACCCACAGCCTCCCTGGGCAGCTTCTTCCAGTGTCTTACCACCCTTGCAGTAAAACATTTCTTCCTAATGTCTAACCTAGGTTTTGCCTCTGTCATATTGTACCTCTTGTCCCATCACTACAGTTCCTGACGAAGAGTCCCTCTCCCACTTCCCTTTAGGCTCCCTTCAGATACAGAAATATTGCTCTGAGTTCTCCACTCAACCTTCTCCAGGTTGAACAGTTCCAACTTTCTCATCCTGTCCTCACAGAGCAGGTGCTCCAGTCCTCATCTACTTTGTGGCCCTCATCTGGACTTATTCCAACAGCTCTGCATCCGTCTTATGTTGGGGACACCAAAACTGCACAGAGTGCTTCAGCTGGGGCCTTATCAGAGCATGATTTCCCCTTTATAAAGCCATAGTGGCTGTTACCAGTCACCTCTTTGTTTACTGTGTGCCTTAGCATAGTTTCCAGGAGAATCTGCTCCAGAGAGGTGAGACTGACTGTAGTTCCTTGGGTCTTCTGCTTTCCCTTTTCTAAAAATAAGGGTTATATTTCCCCTTTTCCAACCATCAGGAACTTCACCTGACAGCCACAATTTTTCACAAATGATGGCTAGTGGCTTAGCAACTTTGCCAGTTCCTTCAGGACCTGTGGATGAATCTCATCAGGTCCCATGGACTTGTGTACATTCGGGTTCCTTCGATGGTCTTGAACCTGATCCTCTCGCCGTGGACTCAGGGCCTTGATTCTCTCAGTCCCTGAATGGGCATGGCTGGCTCCTTATCCTTCCCCAGGCAATTCCGTACTCTCCAGCTGATCATTGATGCAGAGGGCTATACCCTCTCCAGGTCTCCCCAGCCTGTCTTTCCTGAAAAACCTAAATCCTTCCATTCCAGGGCTCTAGTCACAGGAGCCATCCCACCATATCTCTGTGATGCCAATGATATCAAACCTACTCAGGGGTGTGCGTGTCTCTAGTTGCTCTTGCTTGTTCCCCATGCTATGTGCGTTTGTGTATGGGCATTTGAGAAGGTGAATGGTCAGGGTGGTGTTGGATGTACAAAGAATTTATCCTGTTTCAAGGCAGTCATTCACTGAGCTGTGTGTATGTATACCTGTGGCAACCCTCCAAAATAACTCTGCAGAGCTCTGCATGCCACAAATCTTGTTCACTTGGTCATAGTTGTACTGCTGAATGCCTTCTGGATCAGACATCAAGCCGACAGCAAGAAAAGTGATCTCTCTTAAGATAGGCTAAAAATTTTTTTTGACAGCAGATGATCAGAAGTTTGGTTATCAAGTCCAAAATGTTAGCATTCAGAAGGCACAGAAGAAATTTGAGCAGAGAGTCCCTAGCGATGGAGGATGTTACAGCTGGTTCTGCCCCGTTTGAATTTCATATGGTTACATGTCTAATGTGGCTAATTATCTAAAAGTCAGTGACTTTGCTGTCTTTCTGCTGCAGAGGGCTGAGGCAGAGATGGGGAGCACCCTTTTGGAGGCTCCCTAGATTTGGGGTGCTGCTGTAACTTTGACTTGTGTGGCAGCCATGTGGGCAGACTAGAAAAGACGAGGCTGACAAGGATTCTCAGGTGGTGTTACATTCCCCCTTCTGTGCACTTTTATGTGCTTCCCACAACAATAGAGCTGTCTCCCCTTGCTGTCCAGAAATACTGACACAAAGCAAAGAGATTCACTGTGTTTTCTCAGTTGCCCTCAGCTGTAAACATCTTTAGATACCACGTTGTGTCTTTGGATGGAAAATTATTCCAAACAGACTGCTTAGGAGACAGAAAAAGACTTTTTAAACTGACTATGGTTTAGTTCCTACCAGTTCATTTTTCCGATTCAGTTTGTGTTTATCCTCATATGCACATGATGCAATATACCACAGACTTGTCTTCTACTCCACCCCATTGAACATAAACCAGACTTTTTGGAGATCAAAGTCATAAAAATTGCAAAAGGCAGTTATTTAAGTCATTGAAGCAATTCAAGGTAGGTTCATTCCCAAGTGTAGATTAACTATGGGTTTGCAATTTTTTTCTTTTTAAATGATATTTTGGAATGAACAAATCTTTGCATTCCAGTTTTAATAGGGGATTTTGATAGGGAATTTAATAGACATCTGCAGTAGAACAAACTTCTGGCAGAATATTGTATATTATCTGTTTGGGATATTTGCTGTGCCTGAATTTCTCATCTAACTTCTTCACCTGCAACCCTCTGTCCCCAGGAGTTAAGAACAAAAGGTGCTGGGCCAGGTTAACTCCCATCATTCCAGAAGTTTCTTCTTTTCTCTTGTCTATCTTCATTTTTTCCTGTCCTGGGGTATCTCACAATTTGCATTTTTTTCTTGCCTTCTGGGCTCTGTGGGGCACTTCTGTGTAATTTTTCATTTCTGCAAGTAGACAGTGAAGACATCAGTGAGCACTGCAAACATTCAACCTTTTCATTCCTTTCAGTAGCATATTCCATTTTAGGAATACCTTTTACAGTTGAAAATGTCAAATGAATGAAGGTATAAGATCAATCTGAGGCTAAGAAGAGGTACTAGAGCAGCAGTCTTCTTCTCCAAAATACCAGTTCAAATCAGGAAAGAGAAAGGTGTCCTTTTAAGAAATAAGGTGGAGGAAAAGTGAGCACATTGTGTTTAGAAGGAAGGAAGGGCAACCTCAAAGATGCCCCAGCTGGAATATTTTGATATCATCTTCAACCAGTATTTTATATTTTCTTTTCTAAGGCTTTCACTGTACTGTTTTTATTATGCAAATGCAAGCAGGCAAAGTTCAAACTGCATGAGGATATGACTCGTGTGGTGTCACAGTAAGTGAAGTGTACATGTGGTAGCTGTAACTCCTCAACTGGGAACATAAACCTGAACATAAACCTGATGGCCACATCATAACAGTTAATAATCTGGAACTACTTATAAGTAGTGATGCCCATGAGTAACTTAGCCTTTGAAATAAAGAATGAATTTCATACATGTATGATATTGAAATAGAAAATGAATTATAAAAAAGTGTTGATCAAAGAAATGCAGAACATCTTCGAATCTTTAACAAACTAATTGTACTGAAAAAAGAATTTCACACGTGAATTGGTAGCATGATTGTTCTCTTCATCCCTAGACCATTTGCTCAATTACAACCTCATGAATCTTTTGTCTATTTTAGAGCGACCTGCATCAGATAAACTAAATTAGTGTCAATGTGTTTTATAGTGAAGAGGGACTTGTGGCACTGGTTCCAGTCCTTGTTGTGACAGAAGAGATGGTGCTGGTAACCTTTGCTTCCTGGTGTGCCTCAGGAAGGCAGCTGTGGTGTCAAAGGGTGAACGGGAGGATTCTGACACCAAGTATACACACCAAGAGCCAGGCAAAATTATTCCTTTGGGCTGACAATAAAGTTTTCATGATTTTCTTTCTCTTAGGTATACATTTGGCTGTATCTACTGTCCTGGAAGTCACTGTGGGACCTGGAATTATGCTGGTCTCAGCTTCCCTGGGGAAAAACAGAAGGTTGCATGTACCAGTCTCTTCTTCTCTGGTTTCTACTTTCCCATATCCTGGTTTCAGTGGAATGGGGTGGAGTGTTAGGGCACTTAAGTCAGCTCTCAGACCTTATTTAAAACTCATCAATCAATAATTGTAACTTTTCAGTGCACTGGTTTCCACACCCAAACATATGCTTATGAGACTACCTGTAATTTGAAACTTGGCCAGACATTTTTCAGGTTCTGAAATCCATCCAGAATATGTTTGCAGAAGAAATATTTCCACAGCTGCATGTTAGAGAAACAGATAGGTGGATCTTAAAGAAAAGAAAAAAAAGGCAGAATATTGAAAAAAAATGTATTGGAAGACAGAATTGTCTAGTATTTTCTAATTAAAAGCTTACAGATTGTATTTCATGAAGGAGCAAATGCTCTTGGACATTTACTTATAAAAGAAACAAAATCTCCTCACAGAAAGACTTCTGTCTTTTGACAAATATTAGTCGGAGGAGAAAATTGAATCAGACAGGTTAGTATGTAGTTTGGATAAAAAAAGTTCTTGAGATTCTTCAAGACTAATACCTATCTTGAAAGACAGCTGTCTGTTTTCTGCGTTGTCATATTGTGTAAGTTAGTTGCTTTTTTTTTGATTCTTTTTTGTGTCTTCCTCTTCAGTGAAGACATTTTATTAGAAACAAGACAAAAATGTTTATAACTGTATTAAAAGTAATTCTCAACACACTCAGTTCCTGTCCAGTACACCAATTTTAAATATTTTTTCAAGCTTACACTTTTCAATCCTTCCCTAATGTATTGGAGTAGCTCTTAATAGTTGAAGCAGAATTTTGAGTCATTCAAAGTACAGTGATATCAATCCGGGGTCTGTGGACTTAAAGATGACACCATGAAGTGTCTTGTGATGCATTTTGGCAGATAAGAAGGGCTGAAACACGTTAAATACTGTTCAGTATCAAGTGATAACATCTCTGTAGTGTGCTTTGGGATGTCTGTAGACACATTAAATCAACTTAAAAATTACTGAATCTCAAACCCCTTGATTCTAATACATATTTTACATACTGCTAATGTAGTTCATTAGTATTTTGAGAAAAATCAAGCAGACTTTTCAACACTCAACTACAGAGTTTGGAAATATTCAAATATTTCTATGTTTAGAGGCCTCTGTGGCCACAAAGAAAAATATGCTAATTTCAACCAGATCTTTGTGTTCTCAGCTGAAGTAGTAGCTAGTATATTATAGGCGTGCACAAAGCTGTTCTCCTCCCAAGAGATATTATAGCTGTGAATGACTCTTGGAAAACAATATTAACTTGCTGCCACAACCGGATGAACTATAAAAATGAGTACAGATAATACTGTGTTATGTTTTCTTGCTTCTGCAGCAGCCAGCTTGCGTTTTTGCCCCTAATTTCTTACAAAGAAAATAGCTTTCAGGGCTTTGCTTTTAGAAGTTGTGGTGGAACTGCTTTTATGATCCCTTCCATTTTCTTGCTGCCATACATCTGGCAGTCAGGCGTGAGCTGCTAAGGGTGCTGTGGACTACACTCAAGCCTTTGGCAGTTACCACTACCTTTATGGTAATTGTAATTAACCTTCCTGTTCCTCATAAAGTGCTTTCTCAATTTTTTTTTTCCTCTGGAAAACAAGCTGTCTTATTTTTTAAATGGGTGTTTGTTTTCTTTGTGAAATGTTGTTGTTTCTATTACTCTAATGGTCAAGCCTTGGTCATAATTGTTCTGTGGGGATGTACAGGATTCACACTTCCTACCACCACAGAAATGTGAGCAGGTGTTCTTATTGAGTCATTCCCGAGAGATACGCATCTAAAGTGAAGGTATGGCTTCTATTTAAAATCTAATTGCAACTATATTTCAGTTGAGTTTTCCTTTGATCCCAGTAAAACTTCCTGTTCAGTTCCATTCAGGCTGAAACAGTGGCTTCCAGGGAGCTCTGGGACAAACTTTGCTCAGAGACTTCTACACCTTCCCAGAGGAGCTGGCTTGCTGCACTCCTTCAGGGACCTGCCTTGGACATAATGTCTGTCATGCCTTTGCAGTGATGCCCGTACAGCAAATGTTTGCTGTTTATACTAAAGAACCTTCTCAGAAATCCTTTTCCCCTGCCTCATATTCTGGTACTGAATTTACAAGCACCTGGTGCAATATCCTGTGTCAGCAGCCAAAGTCTCAAACGTGAAGTCTCATCCCAGATTTTTGTTTCAGGTGAGCAATTCAGTGTGATCACTGTGGGCAGTGCAACTGGAGAACTTTTTGTCCCGTTCTTTCTTTTTTTTGACTTGTCATGTGTTGTGACCAGATTTCCTTAGGATGAACTGTAGACTGAAAACAAGATTTAATTAAGATTGGTTAATACTTTCCTGGAGAAGCTTTTGTTTGTGACTGAGCTTTCCCTTTACTTCTGTCAGTAGTGAACGAACTTGGAAGGATAGACTCTAAAGCTAAGTGACAGAGTGGTCACCCTCAGGGGTCACCAGGAGCTTGATGTCTGGTGGATTGAGAATACTCTCAGTTGCATCTCTGCCATTAAAGCTGCCCTGACTGTGGCCTTTGTGAGCAGCTGGAAAGCCTCAAACCACAGTCAGAGCCACAGCCCTGTGCATCAGGACTCCCTTGTGATAAAAAGAGCTGGGATTAGTGTGTGGGACCTGGAGCTGAGCAACCAGGCTGGGCCTTCTCAAAGTGGGGGCACAAGGAGCCCTTGGTCACTTGCCAGCCCTTGGCATGGCCTGGCAGGTAGCTCACTTTCTTACTGCCATTTAAAAAATGTGTGGTTGTTTTTTTTTTTTGTTTTTTTTTTTTTTTTTTTTTTTGTTCTTGGACACAGCAAGAAAACACAAAATTAACACACATTAGTGAAGCTCTTTTACTTCTGGAATGAAATTAGATTTTATCTTTTGTGTCTTTGCCTTGTGAAGTGTAGGAAATTCAGTAGACCTGATCACATTATGGTTTAGTCCAAATGAGACAGAGACCTGCTGTAGTCAGGCTGCTTCACTGTGTGCTCTGTGAAGCAGAGAATACTCAGGGAGTATTTCTCTTACTCCTTTTGCTCTCAAGAGAAGGCAGCCTGTGACCTGTGAGGTTTTTTTAATTCACTGTGAAGTCATTTTACTAAAGAGAGTAAGTGATGATGACGACAAAGGAAAAAAATTAGTGTTAAGTATGGCTTTCTTTTTTTTTTGGATTGCCACCATGCACACCTTCAATGACTTTTCAAATCTTGGAACAACTTAGGGAAAAATCTCTTGGTTCAATGTAGGTTTACGTGGGATTTTGAAGTCATTCTTTTGAACTCTTGAACTTTGAGAACTGACACCAAAGTTTGGCAGAAAGGCGTTTTCTTAAAAATAAAACTTTGGTTTGGTTCTTTTTTTTAAGGCATCATGTTAGAACTTTTATAGCTTAGGTACATCTTTGCTCAAAGCAGTGCTGAATAAATGGCAGTGGCTGCAAAGCTGTATTCCAGAGAGCAGAGTCTCCAGAGGCTCACTCCTAGCATCCCTCAGTCTTGCATCAGCTCTGAGTTTTCTCCAGTAAGTGTGCCACAGCCTCTGTCCCAAAAGCACAGTAAAGGTTCCTTGCTCTGTGATAGTGAGGTTAGTGGAGCCTGGGATGGTTCTTGAGCTGTTCTTGTCAAGGAACAGCTTGTTTAATGGAAATTAACTTTTTACACTCTGTAGGTGCTGTTAGGAATGGAATGTATGTACCTCATACATTGGTTTTACTTACACTGTACAAAGTAGTGCCATTCCACTGCTCAGATTCTGACTTCTCTAATTTCTTGCTGCTGTGCTAGGAAGCGATGTTCTGACAATTCCTATTATTATTATTCCAAATACTCCTTTTATTTAAGGATTATTGATCTAAAAAATTAATCAAACCCACAACCTTTCCCCCAAACCCCCAAAACTCAAAAACATATGAAAAAATGAAAAACTGGCATTTGTGTGAGAAGTCCATATACATCATTTGGAAAGACTTTTTACTCTAGAAAGTTGCTACAATTAACTTTGCCTTGGTCACAGTTGTTGAATTCCGCAAAAGTGGAATAGTTTTTATGATTGACTGTGAAATCATTGCTGAGTGTTTTTCCTCAGGCTTCAGACTCACCAAGCCCAGAAAATGCTCTGAAGTTTGGTTGGAGCACCTTCAGTGTCTTGTGAAGGCTTTACAGGCTATGGTAGGTTTTATTTCTTGCTTGTGGCACATCCAATGTTACATTTGCATTATCTTTTTCTCCTTTGGCACAAAAATGTGAACTCACCTTCTAGATGACACATTGAACCCTTTATCATGCTTCATGTTCGTAAAAATGTCTCTATGTGAAATTCAGTCAAGGCTTTAGGCTTCCCCAAATTCTCTCAGAGATTAAGGTGGTGGCTTTAGGCTTTCCATGGAGACAAATCCTTCATGACCACGACAAAATAAAAGCCTGTAAATACAAAGAAAGAAAATTCTTGCTAATTCTTTGCGAAAGAGGGATAATATGGTTCAATAAAACATTTATATCTGCTGGAAAGCTGCTTTACTGTCTTAAAGCTATGGCCTTCTAAACATATTTTTCTGGCTAATGCCTTACTTTTAGAGGTTATGAAGACTTTTGTGTCTGGGGAGTTGAGTTCTGCCCTTCAGAGCAGAAGCTGAGGGCCGAGAAGGTTACTGACAGATTTGTTGTCCACAAGGTCAATGGCTGCAACTTCTACTTGAGATACAAATACATAAGTCCTGCTTGACAGAAGGAATAGGTAGATGAGTAACTTTGCCTCTGAAAAGGCTGTATTATGTAGTGGGAAGTTTGCCTGGCAGTGAGACCAAGTGCTCCCTGTTTCTTCTGTCAGGGTGACTATAGAGCTATTCTTGCTTGCTTATCTCTTGCAATTTTTTCTCTTGAAAGTATGATTATTCCATAAGAAATACAAATGGAATAGAAAAGTAGGCCTCATTTTGACTAAAAGGGAATTATTTTTCCATTTTGTGGGAAAAACTGAGCCATGGAAATGCACATGGATTTTCTGTTTCAAATGAACAGTAAAAATAATAAGATAATTGTTTTTTCGGACCTAACCTTTTTGTGTGTGTTTTTTCCCTCTGCTCCTTGAATATTTTAGATCTTCAGGATTCCAAATATAAGCATTATCTGAATAAGAATTTTGATCTATTTTCCAGTTTACTTATTTTTTCCATTCATTAACAGGCTCGAGCATTATATGAGAATACTGTATGGAGAGAAAAAATTTAATCACCCTGTATTTTCAAATTCAAATAAACAGGGTTTTTTAAAAAATATTTTTAAAAAATGCTCTTGGCGTAGAATTCAGATTTCTCTCTTTCATAGGCTGCTAGGGCTCTGAAAGATTTGATGCTTTTGATAAGAACAAAGGTGCAACCCAGTATTATTTTACCTCTCTGGATTTCCGAGGACATGTGGGTTTTGGAAGTGGCACTGATAGTGGTTTGTGAGTGAACTCTTTAGTCTGCTGAAAATGTGCGTGATTTCCATTCAGGAAGGGCAGCAGAAAACAAAAGAGCACTGAAACCTTAATCAGTGACATTTTCCCCTGCGACAACAGCTGTATTCCTTCAACTCCTCTCCTTCCGTAGGAATCTCCCTGGGATGCCAGGATGCCCTGCCGGCTTACCAGAAACCGCAGACACATTGTCTGTCGCGTCAAGAGGCAAAGAGTGTGTCACTGGCTGCAGTCTTGAGCTTCTGGTTGGCATTTGGAAATACCCAGTTATTTTCAAAGTTGTAATGAAATTAATTCAGCAGAAATTTCTTTGCTAAGTGGATGAGAGAGCCTGCAGGTCTGTTGCTGTGTTTATAAAGAAAGGCTTGTTTGTGTATCCATAATTTTTTTTGAGTGCTTACATCTTGCTGTGACATTTACCTTATTTTTATGCGTGTGGGAACTAAGTGATCTTTCATTAATTTACAGTTATTTTTAAGTGTTCAAGAGCACAGTAGGGCCTTGGGAGAAGACTTTAAAAAAACCAAAACCAAGCCACAAACCACGCAACAAATCTAAACTGTATTTTATCTGCACTTCAGAAGTTAAAACCAGGTCTCAGGTTTATTGTTCTAGCTTGACTGCCACTTTGTGCTGGTGACTCTGTTAGCCCATTGGATGTGGCAAACTGGCTTGTCAGAATTCTCTCTCCAGAGTGGTGTGACCAGCAATAACCTGTCCTATGTGCTGAATAAGAGAATCTAATTTGGAAATAGCCTTGCTTTGTATGGTGAGTGCGAATTAGCTGGCTGCAGTCTTCGTGGTGAGAGGGGTTTACAGGGCATGAAAGCACAGGAGACCAGGGACATATACTGTGTTAAGGGCTCTTAAAGTCTTCTTGTATACCTCCTTTTCCACAAAAACCAGTCAAGATGGTTTTCAGTATGGTGTTGGGGTGATGCTCTGGTATTGAAGGGTATTGGAATGGGCTTTACTGGACTTGAACCTGTTATTAGACATGAACAGGATTCAGGATGTACAGTCTATGGAAACTTTGAAACATTCCTGCAGAGTGGAAATTCTTAATCAGGGGCCAGCCCTGTGAGCCAGCCAGCTGGGAAATGCTGCTGAATCATGTAAGTGGCACCCAGATCTGGTCAAAGCTATTAATATTCTCCATTCTAGTATATTCAGTGATTCTGCATACTACAGTAGCTCAGCCAAGCCTCTTCCCTATTTGAATGCATGCTAGTTACTGCCTTCACATTTTGGCTGAGCTTCCTTGTTGCCATACAAAATGCACTGTTGTGTTTATTTCGTTTGTGTTTTTTTATCTGGGAAAACTCTGACACACAGAGAACTGCAATCCATGTCATCACACCGACATCCAAACCCTCATGCAGCAGCACCACAGTATTCTTGAGAAACAGTTTTGCTTCTGAAGGCACAGCGTAAGGGAGAGGCAGAGATGTGCATAAAAGAAGGAAAAAAAGTATGTGGAGACAAATCCAGGATGAAACTAAAACCACATGGTATTAGAGAGTGAGAATTACAACAGCAGGTCTTTGACAAGAGAGTACTGATCTGGACATGCAGGTAATTGAAGACAGACAAAAGGATGGTTTTAAGCACAGTTTTATTAGGTTAATCGACCAGGAATATTTCTGATAAATCCAACATGGTGTTACAGGATTCTTACCACATAACTCATAACTTGGGATCGCTGTTCTTTGGTTTACCCACAGGATTTAGCTTGTAACTGGAGCAAAAGCCAGAGCATAAAGAATATGGCCTAAAATAGCACAAAACTTAATTTTTTTGCTTGAACAAAGTTATACTTAAGTTGTGCTTCAAACTACAGACACAGTGGAAAGTACAGGTAGTGGAAAAGGAGAGTAACAAACAAGGCAATCACAGGTAATGGTGTTTTTACTTCAACTCTCTATGGATGTGCTTGAAGCAAAATCTGATACTAGCTAAAAGTCATAAGATCATATGACTGAGTAATAAAGTAAGTTAGGCTTAAGTAGTGATAGGCTACTTAGGCAAAATATTTGTGAACAGTTGATTAAGAATATGAGTCGGGGATTCCAGTGCTTTATTAATAACATGAAATGGCTAACTAGGAGAGAAATTAGGGTCTTTTATCAACAGTGTTCTCTGAGGTCTCGTTTTTGCCATCTCAAAGGTACTTACTGACCTTTATGTTTGTTTTAGCTGCTGTTCATTAGGGAAGCAGATTATAAACCAAATGTTTGCATTATAAATCCTATAGATTCATGTGCAATCTTACAAAATGCACACTGGCTCTTTAAAACCAGAACTCATAATTTTGGAGAGTTTATTAAAATACAAATGATAGATCTGCAAGCTCAGTCTTTAGGGATCCTTCCACATTTACGTGATAAAAGTTAGGAAAGAGTGAAACTTAAGCTTTCCAAACCCTTAACTGTTGTTTCTTCTGTAGCCACAAAGTCTCCCAGGAAAATATTCTCCTTCTTCTGAGAGAAGATGTTATAATTTTTGTTTTGTTTATTTTTTTAATCCTATGGGATGATGGCTGATGTTAGAATAGAAAAATTAGGTAATTGGAATAGATAAGTTTAGATTAGTGGCATGAAAAATTAGTAAACTATCAAGTAACATATTTCTAAGTCCCTAGATCTATGAATGCCCCTGCCAGTGTTTAACTGATGACATAAAGAAGTTTGTAATTCTAGGGGTTTTTTTTTTTAGACTGTTCCAATATAAGAAGTTCTTGATCCCTAAAGCAGGGGCTGGGTTAGTTTAAGTGATGCTAAGAAGTTGTATTGTTTTTGATGAAGGAAAAAGATAAAAACCTAAGCAAACAGAACCATGCCCCCACATTCTTAGAGCTGGGTAGTCAGAGCCTATGTCTATGTTAGAGAATCTGGAAGTGGTTTTAAAGTTTGTAGATCTCTTTAGGTTTCTTGGGCAAGTTCCTTCTTGCTGACTCACCACCACCCTGTTATCTGAGGGTGAAAATGGTGGACAAGAAATCTAAATGGAAGTTTAGTGCTTAGGAAAAGATGCCCTCCCCAAAGTGCTGGGCTACAGGACCCCAACTCTCTACCCTGGGAAATGCTGTAGCTGGGGTGGCACATTGACTAGTCTGTCATATTCACAACAATGGTGAAGAAGATTCACCATGACAGCAGTGGCTTTCTTTTCCAGCGTAGTGAGTGTAAAACATGATTTGGTGCCTGATACCATTCTCAGGAAAACATTTTTTGTTTGTGCTGCTTTACTTTTATCTGTTTATGGCCATGATTCGGCTCTTGGATGCGACACATGTTGTTGTAGTGTGGGCTACACCTGTGCTGGGCTTTTATGCTAAGCAGTTACGTAGTGCCAGACTTCCCTTGTGGCCTTTCCCAAGATGAAATTCCTTGAGAGATCACTGCCCAAGGCAGTGGGAAGAGCTTGGACCTGTATGGGAGCTGGATAACTGTGAGATGGCTTGGTCTTCCCAAATATTTATTTTTCTGGGTTGCCTTAGGACGAGTGGAATAGGACAGATCAGAGAAAAGAGGGTGCACCAGCTGGAGTACAAGGAAATTATTGGTAGATAAAACATACTGAACTTTGTGTCTCAATTTGAAAGATATATGGGTACATTAAATGAAGAGATCTGTGTCCAGCAAACACCAAGCCTTTCCCTGCTAATCAGTAATTTGAAAACTTTTCTTTCCCAGAAAAAAAATTGAACGTGCTGTAAAAGAATTTCTTTTTAAAAGGCATTTCTGGCCTTTCTGCATCTGACCTACCTATTATTGACCCTTTCCTGGGGTGAAGCAAGGAACGCTTAGTGAACATTCTGGTTTCCTTCCAAACTATAAATGAACTACTGCAGGTGGACCTGGTTAAATGTCAGTGATCTGTTGTACTAATTGCAAGAGACTTTAAGCATTCAATTGCTAATCTTTACAGGCTCTAAAATTTTAATTCATTTCTCATAATCTCTACATCATAAAGTCTTTTGTATTCAAAAAATTCAGAGAGTAGCTTCTGGTGTGAATGTCTGATTCTTCATTAAAACAAGATGAGAAGCATGTGATCATGTTTGACTTTCAGTTGTAGCTTAATTTTTGGAAATTATTTCAGTTATACACATATGAAAGATTAACTTTTATGGAGGGCTTGAGAATTCCTTGTTAATTTTGTGCATTGTGTGCAAAAAGAAACTTTCCCAGAAACTCTGAAGCCAACCTTACGCCTGGCAGCTCTGTGAAAAACTGTTGCCACTCAGTTCAACCATTTGCAGCCTTGCTTTGAAGTGGTGGTTTGGGCCACATTCATCCCCACTGGAAAAGTTACTGAGGCCATTAAATGAGGCATATGGCCCCAAGTTCTCGTGCAGGTTTGCTAAGGAACGGTGCCATATGGGGCAGTGTGCTACCAATATGGTTTAAAAGGCATTTGAACCAGAGCAGGGGAAATAAAAATCCTTATATTTGCAAACTGATTGTGAATGTTGATGTGTATGGGCCTCTGGATTTGAAGAGAATTCACTGTATGCCCTGTTGCTTATTAGTTCTCTTAAACTTTCTGAATCCTTTCTTATCCCTTTGATCTGAAATAGAATAAGTCTAATCTGAATAAAAGCTATTTGTCTACAGAATAATAATAAAAATATCATTTTTCTGTAGAGAGAGTGAAGGCTTTAAGTGTAAAAGAGTGTAAAAGCTTTTGGGGTTTTGTATGATCCAGATTTTGAATTTGCAGTAACTTATCTTCCCCTACTTCCCCTCCCAACTCCCCCCTTTAATTTTCTTTCTTTTTCTTTTCTTGAAGAACTTTTTTATGCTTCTTGGGCTTCTTTCAATGCACTTTTGCAGCATGTGTGTGTGTAGTTAAGAAGATGATAAACTGGAAAAGAGAGAAGAAGGGTTATATATCAATTTTAGTTAATTAGTGGTCTAAAATGATCTAAACTGGGAATATCACCCTCAACTCAAAAATGTAACCACAGTTATTAATGAAGGGAATATTTGGAAGTGCTGTTATCCCCAGTTGGTCCTAGGTGGGACATTCAGTGCAGTATAGCTTTAAATACACCGTACACTGCTGCACTGAATGTATTTAAAGTACTTGACAGTTAGTTTTTGACTCTTTGGCCATAGTCCACCCAATGTGATATCCAATTGCTTCTGAATGGATCCAGTGTTTGTACCTGCAGAAATCTGCTTCTTTGGCTTTTACAACTATTCCTGATTTTTTTTTTTTTTTTTTTATTTTGCATGCAACAGAGCTTCCTGACATCTGCTTCAAATAAAATTTTTTCTTATAATATTCATATATGCCCCCTTGTCCTGTCATGTGTATTAAACTGAAAATAATTCTTGAATAGACATCCATATCATGTAGGATTTTGTGCACTTTTTACAATCGCCATCTGGATTTGATCCTGCTGTGGAGAGGCAGGATGCTTTGTTTCTTGACAAAGTTTTCTATCAGAAACGCTGTCAGGAAGGAATCCATGGGCCTTTCTTCCTTTCAAACCTGAGATAGTGCTGCATCTGTCTACAGCTTTGCTTCACTGGCTTTTTAAAAGTCAGAAATCCACAACCACAAAGGACTTGAATAGTCTAAGTAGCTCAGGAAGGGGTTTCAGTAATGGTGCCACAGACTTTCATTTATAGAGTCTGCAGAGCTGTAGCAGGCAGTTTGCCAGGGCAGCAAATTAACATTATTTAACATTTCTGAAACTTTTAATTAAGCTTGTTTTAGGCTTGCAGGCAAACTGGAGCATATATTCCCATCCCCCACTGAAGAATGTTCTTGGCTTCTCGATGAGCTTTCCTAAGTGGTCCCAGTTCTTGTAATAATGTCATCCTAACGAGCAGTGCAAAACACGGGGTGTTTTGTTCTGGGGGCTTCATGTGCAGCATTTTTGCTTTCAGTCCACGTGGGTCTGCACCCCATGATTTTTATTTTGAGTTTCAGGTTCATGGGGAAAGAGAAAAATAGAAAAAGCACTGTTTCCTAGGGGTTTATGTGGGTTCCATAAACTGGCCCATATTCTCTCTAAAGATGTGTGAATCTTAGTTAACCTTTTATGAAAAGTTTTGTATTTGTAAAGAAATTCAAAAGGGGCACATTGTGTAGTTTATGACTTCATTGTGAACATTTTTTACAGCTGTAATCCTTCCTTCTGAATGTTATATTATGGCTGCTGCTCTTACTGTATGGCTAAGGTAACAAAATGGTTCCTCTTATAAAGCCCTATTTGCAGATGGCTTGTGAAACATTCAGCTTTGCAGATGAATTGTTCTGTATCTTGGATTGTGGCCACATATACATTTTTTTGGAAGGCTTGAGCAAAATTGGTTCAATCACTTGTATGAGAGTGGGGAGGAAAACCCAAGTCCAGCCTTTAGAACAACTAAGGTTGGAAAACTACTTTTACAAGGAAGTATTTTATACTCTAAAAGAAGTGCCTGAATATGTTTTAGAGGGGTTATTTCTGGTTAAATTATAAGCCAAATCCAGGCAAACCTGGAAAATGCACCTGTGGAGTGAGAGTGAGCAGAAAAGCTCCAATTCTTTCTGGATATTTTCCTAATCTTTAATAAAGGTATGACTTGGTGAAGGAGGTGCTCCTCATGTTACATCCTTCAGCAAAGTAATCCGTTACTTAAGAAAGGTGCAGGGAGCAATAAACACAGGGTAGCTTTTTTCTTGGTCAAAACATGAAGGATTGTCAAAGCCAAAGCTTTTCAAATGTTTCTGAGTCAAAGCAGAGTCCAACTGGAAGTGTTTCAGTCAAAGGAAGAATTGCATATGGAGAAAAACAGATGAGATCCCTCTCCCTCCTGCCTCATTCTGGGCATGGATATATATTGTACAAAGCTCCAGATCCAAACATTTTTCTAAAGAATATATCATTGTTGTTATAAGAAGTAGAGAAGCTCCAACCAGCAACAACCAAAAGTTTGGTTTCAGCACAGTGAATTCCTTGAAGGTGATCAGCTTGCTTGTGGAAGAGCAGTGGTGGCCTGCATCAGAAGCCTTTTCAGGGAGTAGCCTCAGTTAACAGCCTCCTCCAGTAAGACTGGAAAAGTCCATTCATTCTGGAAAAAGGAAATACACATTTTTTGAATCTGGTTTGCTGAGTGGTACAGAAGGTACTGCTTAGGCCGTGGGACTGATCTTTCTTCACTTTATGTCTAGAAACAGTGTTGGTGATGGGGAGCTGATTTTGTTTTATCCAGACTATGCTTTAATTTGTGTTTTATTGTGGTTCTTTGGGTGATATAATTCAAGAACTACTAATGTAAGACTTGAATAGTCTAATAGCTTAGTTTGTTGAATAGCTTAGCAACAGTCCTCGTTTCAAAAAAAAATGAAAACATTAGTTGTCATACAAAGTACATTGGATTCTTCTGCCCAGTAAAACTCAACTAGATGAAATACTGAAACTTTTAAAGTTTAATTAGTAACTTATGGTCTGATAATAGGACTTTATATTAGCAAAAGATGCAGCTGGAAAAAAAGTATTTTCATGAGGACAGAATTCTCATTATTTTTTATATGGCTTTTAGAAGTGTCTCTATTGTTAAAAACAGAAGGCCATTAAGGTATTGCTGTCCCAATCCATGTAAAAGTTGGTAAGTTAAGGAGCTGGTGGAGCTTGTAGTGTTTTCTACTGGCTTTTCCAGGAAATTTTGCAAGGATGCCTTTTATGAAGATATGAGGAAGCAACCTCCTGGTCTTGTGCTGTAAAATTCTGAGCCATTAATACTCTCAGCATTCTACTAACTAGCAATAGAAAGGTTTTGGTCTTAATTCAGTTTCACTGGAGCAGTTCTTGTTTATGTTGTGGTGATGGTAGAATGTATTACATGCATCTCAGTTTAAAGGATGGGATAAATGACTTCAGCTTGGCCCGCAAATATAAACCATCCTAATTTGAGAGCAGCCCTGTAAAACAGGAATGCACACCTCATTTTAGGTCAAAGCTCTTGTAAGGAATGTGGCCAAGACACCTGCAGAAAATTAAAGCATTTGCTCCCCTTGTACACAAAAATTTCAAGAGGTAATTACCTTCAGTGTGAAACATAATACAGCTCCCATTAGATGGAACACATGGAGTGAAAATTGAATAGATGCCTTGTCGGGAGTGCTTCTGAGAATTAATAGGGCCGTTGAAAGCAGTAATAGGGGTGTTTTCTTTGCCTTTGTGTACAGCTATCCCCATCCTTATCTTTTGGAGTTTGTGATGAGGCTGTTGTCATTCAGCTCAGCAGACAGACAGGGACTTCCTCCATCACACTGTCTCCTGCCAGCTGCTTTGTTCCTGTGGAGCTGGCTGCTGCCTTCGGAGGCTCCCAGTGCTCCTCTCAGCCCGCCCGACTCCCTTGCGCTCCGCTCTCCGTGCCAAGGGCTGGCGCGGAAGTCTCCACTTCTCTGTGACTGCAAGGACGAGAGTGAGAAAGTGGGGCTGCTGGGTTCAGCATCTCACTTTGTTAAGCAGTCCTTTTATCCTTCAGGGAACTTCCTCTGAGGAGATGGAGCTGAAAGTTAAGATCTCATGCTTTGTTCTGGCAGCTAAGCCACAAATATCCAGTTTCCTCTCTTATTGTTTGACGTTTTGTTTATGTCTCTGTTACAGAAATAGAGCAAATGGTCTTTTGTGTGCAGGTTTTCTCCTCCCTCTAACTACTGAATGGCAGTCAGGTTCGGTTCGAAGCTGGCACTGGTATTTCCTCTGTTCCTGCTAGTTTTGGAGATCCCTGCCAAGTGGAAATTTTGCGCCTGCCCAGCTGGAGTGCTTGCTTACCATAGGTTTTGTAGCTATTCAGTTCCATCTGATGGTCGTCAGGTAAGCAAGGTGTGAGGCGTGCTGGCAGCCTTTGGCACTCAGAGAGCCCTCACTTGTACTTGAAGAGGCAGATGGTGCCTTGGCTAATGGCACACCATGACAGGGGTGTCCTGCTGTGCGACCTTCTGGGCCACCTTGGCTCCACTCCGGAGCTATTCACTGTAATTCCTTAGGCTCAATTGCTTGATTGGAATGTTAAAACCTCTTTAAAATGAATGGAAATCTCTAGCCTGCAGTAGCGACCATAAGTTTGCCTGTGTGCTTCAAGTTGCAGTGAAGCTGTGGAAGGGTTTATCTGCTGACTCACAGATGTTTTCAGAAGCTCTGTTGTGGAGTTAAGTGCCAGTTTGCAGCCCTGTCAGGTGGGACTTGAATTGTCCCCAAGCCTTCCAGGAGGAAGACTACAATGTCAGATGTCACAGAAATACCTCAGGTCCTGTCCCTCAGGCCAGGGATTAAGCTCCTGTGGTTTAACATGTCATGGCATGTTGTTGGCTGTGCTTGGCATGGGTGAAATTTGAGATCAATCCAAGCCTTTGGCTACCTAAGAAGGAAAGTAAACAACCCTGTGATGCTTCTTTGCTTTTTTCCTTCTCTTCTCTTTTTCTTTCCTTGCAATATATACAATGATTTGCCTCAAAGGATGGGGAGGAGGTGGGAGTCCTTGTGTACAGTGCTTTATGCTTTTTTTGGGCCAGACTTATGGCAAAAGGACTTGTGATCTGTCCTTTTGGCAGCATTAAACATTGGAATAGTCAAAATGCCTGCTTCTGTCAGTTCTGACATAAGCCAATAAAATACATACAAATAAAATACCTGCAGTGCTTTGCACTGCCCCAAAGTGCATTTCTTGTTCTGCTGCTAGCAGTGACTCTGAGTAATTTTCAGTGTAGAGTTGTGTTTAATAATTTCCAGATAAAACCTAGATCATTTGCAAGTATAAACTTGGTTTTTGCCACACCAGACCTACTAAACTAAGAATGGAACTGGAAAGCTAGGTGCTCAGGATTTTTTTGGTGTGTTGTTCTCACTGGTAACCCTCAATTTATGCCTAATGCATATGTAGAGAACAATTTGGTATGTGTGACAGTTCTGGTAGAAATCAATTCCCAGTTAGAACAAATAGCTTTTTTAATGTATAAGTTCAGTAAATGATAACAATCCACAGTTCCATTTCAGTCTGTAGTTCTTCCCTCAAAACTTCTAAGCTACTTTGATTAATATCTTGAATTTTCTTACAGACTTCTTCTTTCTATGTGAAATCAGAGACTCAGACATTTAATACACTTGTAATTCAGCATTTCCTTTTAAATAGTGGTTTAAAGATCAAAAGACCTGTGAGCCTGTGTTGTCTGTATTTTTCCGGAATGGGAAACTTTCCTTACACTGCCTTAATTGTCAGCTTTTCCTGTCCCTTTCTTGCCCTCTCTTTATTTCAATGTAACTGTGCTTGTATTTAACTTAGATAGTAAAGTTGCTTGTGGAGTTGCTGATGTTTTTCACCAGCATTTTGGGTGAAGTAAAAGTGACATATATCAAATAGAATCAAGCTGAATTCTGAAATTTTAGTACAGATTGGAACCTGAATGTTCCCCAGAATATTCGGTTCTAGGATGTTTTGAGGATAAAGTCATGCAGTTTTGAGCTTCTGGATCGCTTTTCTATGTTTCTGTTTTCTTGTTAATCACTCTTTGTCTAAAAGTGGCAAAATAGCAATTCAGCTCCCCTTCTGGTCTGTATTCTGCTCCTAAAGGAGATTATTTGTGGTGGGGTTTTGCCTCTTGTGCTAAAAAAGGTTACACTTAACATTTTGGCATGGCACTTACTTGAAATTGTGAGGATACTTTTCAGGTTTTTAAGGTTCCTGAAGAGATATTTGCTACAAGTTAGGTTAAAATTAAAAAAAGAAAAGGTGTTTGGACAGCATGGCATGTTCTCACTGCTGTAGCCATTCAGAAATGTATTCTTGCAGTTGAAAGGCCATCATCTGGGAAGGTCCAGAGCTCCCTGTACTATGCCTGGGTTTCTAACTGAACTTAAAATAAAGACCTGTGCCCACAGAAAACTTTAATAGCATGGAATTTCCCCTGTGCATCAAGTATAATTATTTTATTCACACTAGATGGTGTGACTCTGTTTTTCCTCATAACAAGGGTAATACTCTGATTTGTATCTAAACTAGCAAGGCAGGATGAAAACTGCCTGGGGTAGCTCCTGTGACTCTTCTGATGTACAGCAGCCCAGCAACATTTTGTTCTTGGATGCACCAAGGCTCTTCACTGCTCATGTTGTCATTTATATATCTGGTAATCAGTGCTCGAGCAGTTTGTTGAAGGTAGTTGAACTAGATTACTCCTATCCCAGCTACTTCAGAAAAACAAAACAGCTTCTCCTTTTCAGTTGTGGTTCTGGGGAAATGCTCTTTCTATATTTGAATGAATACACACTGCATTATGGAATATCTCTGGTGGTGTTGCAGTGTTTACATTTCCCACCTCAGAAGCAGCCTTCAAGTAACTCCCAGTTCACAGCAGAACACAAGTCTCGTGTGATTAACACGGGTATGGATAGGTCATTGCTGGAAGTGGCTGCCCTCCCTGCAATGTCTCCAAAAGTCTTCCTTCACCTGTAATTACTCCATAAACTTGTGAAAAATATACTGATGTAATATCCAGCAGCATGAGACACTAACCTGGCTTTGAGAAAGAGAGTCATACAAATAACAATGAACTATAAAACTTAGTCTTGACAAGGAATACACACTGGCTAGGATGACTTTTCCTCTCAGGATCAGAGACAGGTGCTGTCTTAATGGAGACTTCAAAAGTGAAGGGAGACAGAAGAATCATTTCAGAATCTGATGTAAGAACCAAATGGCTGCAGTTCAGTGTTACTTCAAGAGCTGGAAAGTTAAAAGTAATCCTAAAAGCTGAATTAGGGGGCAAACAAAATGCCGATCAAAGGTGCAGAATAAAATTAATGTTGTTACAGAGTTATACAATTTTCCATGGGAACTCTCAAGTATTTTGTGGGTATGATTTGTTTTTGTGCATGCATGTGTGTGTCCTTTAGCTTTTCAATATGGTACATTTCCACTAGAGGTGTAAAAGCAGTTTGGAGTTTTTTGGAGTAAAAGCTAAATGGAGTTTTCAGGGATATGGTGTGTAAACCATCTGAGTGTAAGATTTCTTAATTACTTTTACAGGATCTATGAAAACCAAAGTGCTGTGCCCAAGAACTGATTTGAATGTCATGACTGAGCACTTTCTGAGTCTGTCCTGGTCAATTGTGCTAGCACAGAGAAAATGGCATTCCAAACAACATGAACATTTCAGTCAATTTTAAATTTTTCGATATGGAAAGAGCTGAATATGGAGCTTTCTAAGCTGTTTTTTGTTTATGGCATTCCAGCCTTTTGGTACTGGCGACGTTGCTATTCTTTTTGTGGTTGTTTTGAACTGCTCTCAGAATAACACACAAGATTTCTGTGTCTAGGTATGTATATATAGCTGTGGTGTTTGTATTTATACATGTGCCCTCACCAGAAAACAGACATGCCCCCCTATAAAGTGCATTAATTTTCATACACTTTTCCACCTTTTATTACCGTTTGTTTTGAATGGCCCCATTGTTTTTACCTGAGTGTTGTGCTGGTTGCTCTCAAGATACGCTTTTTTTTTGTAATAAAGGCATAGGGAGAGACCTTCCAGACATCTGTTTTAAATTAAAGTTGCTTTAATTTCCCCATATGCCATCTTCTCTCCATCATCTGTGCTAATCCTCAGTCAACATGTGCAGGATTTCATACACTGTCTCATAGGCACATCTTTAGCTTGTACTTTCAACTATTTCATAAACATGTTTGCTTTAACATATTCTTAGATTGCACTTATTGGGTTTTAAATTCAGAATCAAAGGCACAGTGTCCTTCAAGTGTCATTTCAGTGTGTTCAGCATCTTTTAATAAAATACAAGTTAAACAAGCCCAGCTGGCTATTCATAGGGTATGTTTGGACATTCTTTCTACTTAGACTAACAGGACTGAATCTTAGATGCAGTTATAATTGTGAAAATCCACATAAACTTGAAGCTGTCCTTCAGATGGTTTCAGAAGAAAAGTGGTTGCATCTCAATATATCAATGGCATTGTCTGGTCTTGATGTTCCTTAAAATTTTCCCCCCTTCCACAGCCATGCTGACTAGATGACAGGTTAAAAGTTGGGCAGTCTTCTGCAGTGAGCTGTGCAATAAACTTTGCCATTTTTAGATCTGTTCTGAACTGATTGGTTGTGTAATTCTATTTAAAGGAGAGGCTTTTATTTCAAGTCAGCAAAAAGATCCAAACTGTGATTTTGTGTTCTTCTGTAGGAAAAGAGTAGTTTTAAATTAATTAGTTTTGATTTTTTTTTTTTATTGGAGGAAAAGGTACTAAAGTTCCGGACACACATAATAATGCCTAGGTATAAAATACAGCCATTGGATCCACAATGCTACATCTAGCCAGGAGAGGACAAATCTGGCCACACACAGACCACAGGATGTAGGTGCAACTCCTCCAGGCGAGTTCCAGAAGTGATCAGAATGTTGGCATCTGTTTAGCCTGAATGAGACCATCGTGTCCGTGGGGTGAATTGAGAGATAGATGAATGTTCTGTGGGAATTCAGGAAGAAGGGCTTTGGTCAGCCAGTTTTGTGTTTTATCAGAGGCTGTCGAACTGGCCTTGAAAAGCAGTTAACTACTAAAATTCGAAGATAGACATTTTGCTTGCATCCCTTCTCATAAATGTGAATAACTGAAACGTTTCAAGTATTTGAAAGGTGACAATGTGAGCTGAAGTGTACCCTGGAGTTTCCCCGGGAGCAGAGGCTTGCTAGCCCAGCAGGCTTAGCTCCTGGAAGTTCATAGAAATGCAAATTACATGCCAAATTACAAAATGAAAACAAAAAGAAGTGCTAAGCCACTGAAGTGGCTCAGCATGCTAATGACAGGCTTCATTAGAGTATCCTAATATGGACAATTGCTGCAACCCTGAGCAGAATAGATATGACTTTTCATTCACAAGAGAGTAGGCACTGTGGGTTAGGGAATTATTTTCTGCTGTTTTCTTCAGAGTCTGTGCTGGACAGACTTGATAGAATGAAACCTTCTTACAGGGTGTGGTTTTGAATGATATATGCAAACAAATGTCTTTTTTATTTTCCTACTGGTTTTTTGTAACTTGACATCCGCAATGATTTTTTTATGTGCAAATTATTTTGGAAAGGAGTCAGCTTCAGAAAGCAAGGAAGGATAAAAAGATTCAAAACCCAAACAGTGAAGCTTTTTATGCATCATCCATAAAATGGTTACTCGTATCAGGAGGCTGGTTTGATTTGCTGTATGGGTTGCTCCAACTTTCTATATTCTTTGGAATAGTCAGATAAAACAAAGTGTTAAATTTAGAAACTTATAACATCTAAAGAAAGTTCCAGTAGCCATAAACTGTTTCCTTCAGCCCCCAAAAGTTTGATTTCATGATAAGTAGCCTCATTATTACAAATGCATATTGAATTTATTGCAGAAATCATTATTTAAACTCTACCTCGTACGTTGTGTAGGTCATGTGTGTGGGTGTGTGCATATGCATGTTATAATTTAATACTGATCTTTTTGATTCCTCTGTAAATGAACACGACAGTATTCCAAGCACAGGAAGTTGTCAAACATATTCCAGGTGCAGCCTTGTCTAGGAGAAGAGCACCAGCACAAGTGTGTCTATGCCTCTGAACCAGAAGTGTGATCTGTTTCAGATGTGCAAGAGAAAATGAAGTGTTAAACTACTTGCAAGAAATTGTCTTTTTTTTTTCCCCTCTCTGTCGAAAAACAAAGGTGCTTTGGGCTTTGTACCATATTCTAGAGAGGCATACAAATCTATTTTGCAGAAATCTGGAGTCAAAAATTATATAGCTCCTCATAGAAAGAAAATGAACAGTAGGAGGAATGCAGCATTTGAAGGCTAAATGGAAAGTTTTTCTCCTGGAAGAACACTCACTGTATGTGCAGGTTCTAATCCATCCCAGTATGCAGATCTACCTGATTGACCTTGCCTCTCTCCCTCTTTTTCTTTTATTTAAAAACCTAAATAAGTTGCCAATAACTAGAACAAACACATCTCTAAAAAAGACAATACAAAATTGCGTCACAAAAACATTTATTCTTTTTTTCCTATCATTGTGAAAATTACTTATTTTTTTCTAGGCCTTCAGTACTGTGCATAGAGAGTGCATAGGGCATCTGGGATGTGTCTCCAGGTAATGTGCTCACCTTGCTTTTTGTCTTTGATAGATTCACGCACAGTGAGGGTTTTTTTTAAAAAAGTTTCCATTTTGGCAAATCTCAGCTTGTCTTCATACCTCTCCATGCACTAAAAGTCTGGTTTTTTGGAATGCTTGCTTTCTCCTCCGGGACTTCAGGAGCATCTTTGAGTGTTTTTCAAGTCTAACAAATAACAGACACCAAAAATTTGAAGTCACTTGGATGAGTTTTAAAAGACTCTTGTTAAAGACTCTTTCTGAAGTCTGTTGCTTTCTGTAGGGAGAGTTAACTTTTGTGGAAGTAATTTGTCTTTGTCTTGCTCAACAGATTTGGGATGAATGATACTAAAGGCATGAAGTCACCTGCATTATGATATGAGTTACTAGCTTGAGTAAATGGGCTTTGGAGCAGAAAGTGGTGTCACAGTTGGCACTGAAAGCACCAAGGACCTAGGAAGGCATTTGGATGCTACCAAATGTATGGTTCCACAGGAACTGGCAGAGGCAGTTGTTGCAGCAAGCATAAAATATAACATCTGTACTGTGCAATAAAAGAAGTCATGCCCCTTGTAAGTCAGTGTTAGAGTAGGGCAGCAGACAGAATGTGAATCTTCACAGGGAAATGAAATCAGGACAGGCACCTTTACCATCTTTTCTTCCACTTTATTATAAGGGGTCAATTTTTTCATTTTTATCTGTTTGTCTAAGCTGTGTTGTAGTAAATGCCAGCTGGAAATGAGTGACAAAAACACCAGATGTGATTTAACTTGTAGCAAACCTTGCTGGGAAAGTCTCTACCTGTGTTTCTGCAAAAATTATCTTCTTTTAAAAAAATAATTTAAAATATAATTAAAAAATAATTATCTCTTGATCATGAGGTATTTGTACAATGATACCATACTTGGGACAAGGAAAAAAGGATAAATGAAGAGAGAACCCTTTGCATCTGGGTTTGTGCAAGGTTTCCTTTTCTTATCTGTTTAACAGATTCCCTCTCCAGCATAGTTTTTGCAGTAAAAAAAGATAACTCATTGAACCTCAGAAAAAAAAACAAAATCTCATATTTATAAATTACTTTCTCATCAAGTGCAGTGGTCATTGCTGAATTGCTATTTGAGTCACATGATTATTGCTAAATAATCCACTGGACTTGGAAACAAGGGGATTAACCTTGCTGTACTTTGGAAGAAGCAAAGCAAACTCAAAGCACAAAATCTTTTTGGCAACCAAAATCTATTTTGTAAAAGTAATTTATTATTATTTACCTGAACCATGTGACTTTATTATGATACTATTTGCAAAAGTTTATTAGTATATGGAGATAATTTTGCAGATTTTGGGTATTATTCCAGTGAATAATACTGGAAGCCTGTCTGTTTTAATCTGATTTGTTAAATTCCAGGTGCTTATGAAGAGCTGAATAGGTCTGTCAGTCCATATAATGTCTTTATAAAATTGTGAGACTCACAGGCAGGAAAATGACGTATCCTTTCCAGTCTCCAAGGCCCTTTCTGAAGTCTGTTGCTTTCTGTAGGGAGAGCTAACTTTCGTGGAAACAATTTGTGATCATAAAGACATTAAGGAAAACATGCAGTTTGCACTGCTGAATTCTCACAGTTTTTGTCCAGATGATATAGCTGTGCAATGGATTGGGCTAAAATAAAGGTGATGAGGGACTTTGTACCCAGGGCCTTTGCGTGCTTGACTGCTATTCATTCCTCTTTATGGCTCCTGCCTTGACAAGTGAAATGCAGCTGCCTTTGCTTTCCAGACAGCATCCCAAGTGTTCCAGATGAGATGAAGCCAACTCATGAAAAAGCATGTGGGCAGAGACAGCCAGGTTTTATGATGATCCCCACCCCACATAATCCCCTGTGGCTGACAGGCCAGTTGAAGATGCAGATCAGGTTTTGGATG
Organism: Vireo altiloquus; assembly: GCA_013396875.1. Classification (NCBI taxonomy): domain Eukaryota; kingdom Metazoa; phylum Chordata; class Aves; order Passeriformes; family Vireonidae; genus Vireo; species Vireo altiloquus. Next base: position 431,466 of record VZRF01005941.1, on the reverse strand, counting down.
ACAATTTTTCTCTTTTGTGCAGTTGGGTTACATTTTCTCTCAGCAACCTTAGGTAATACAGTATGATGAATTATGCTGGTAGTTTATTATCTTTATTGCTTCTTGTTTTGCTAAGTCTGACTGCATTATAAGATCTCCTTTACACAGATCATGGTCTTCTGCTCTGTTCAGGGAAGTTATTCCAGGAACTCTTGTTGTACTTGAGTCTCTGAACCAGGTGTGTTTTGTGCCTTTTGAAGAACACGAGCTCCTTTGCCTGCCAAACCTGAGGATGTCACAGCAGGGCTAAAATCTTCTTGGAGTCTAGCAAGTATTGTTATTTCTTCTTTGGGAATGATTCCTATCTGTCCCCAGCAAGATGGTGCAGGATTCTTATCTAAAGCAATACAGAGAGGAAAATTTTATTGCTATTCAGAACAGACCTGTCAGGTCATTGCCATTTTATCTTTAATTCTTTCTGATTTCTGCAGTTCCAGCAAAGAAACTGCACTTCATTGGAAATTCACTTAGTGCTATATGTAACCTTCACATTCTTTCCCCTGCGTTAGAGCTATGTGTAAACAGCTGAAGGTAGAATATTCTATATTAAAGGATTCATATTGTAGGTTTAATAATGAGAATACTCTTCATTTCATGTCAGAGCTCAGTAATAGTTGAGTTTGTTCACGTGATCCACCTCTGGACATAAGTCAGTAAGTGGAAACCTCTGTGGGAGTCTAAAAAGACTGGAAAATGTGAGTGGAGTATAAACAAGAGGTAGTGATGCACACAACGTGTGCTTGTTCTTCCCTTCAAACATTGTAAACTGATCCCTTCAGGACTGATTTTCAAAGTTGCAGGTTACAGTTTGGTACCCAGTGGCCTCTTTCTAATTCCACCATTCACCTTTGAAATGCTCTTGTTAGAGGATCTGAAGGCAACTCTCTTCCCACCCCTTTAGAGACTGTGGTTTTCAGAATTTCAGGTTATGCCCAGATTGTCTTTTCTAAAAAATCTTTCAGTGAGGAGGAGCTTTGCAAAAGGTTGAATACTTTTCATTGCAGTAAAAAAGTGAAGGTAAAAAGGCAAAGTCAGCTGAAGATGGACGCATAATTCTTCGATTGGCATTGATACTCTGAAATTAAATCACATCCCAAGCAGCCTGCTGGGCTCCAGCTAAAATTCTTCAGTGATGAAGAGTTTTGTAAACAGTTCAATTTGAAAATGAAAATTTTCATTTAAGGCTAATGTTCTGAGGCAAAGGTTTTTGCAGATTTTATATTAAATGTTGTCTTAAGAATAATTTCAATTGCATCTTAAGGCTCCATCAGTTACATGAATGCACACAGTAATTCTGTTACAGCCTGTAACTTTGCAGTGCTGTTTAAATCCATGACTTCTCTTGCAAAACAGTGTGTTGCTAAGGAAAACTAAAATCACACCCCTTCTAGGAAGAAAATTTCCATGCAAAAGACATGCTTTTTAAAAGTGATTCTAATAACAATAGTCAAGAGACACTTGGGACTGGAAGACATAGATGAGGCTTTTTGATAAAGGAAGACACACGTGTGGAAGAGAGAGAAGGAAGGAGAGGACTTCTGACTATTAGTTTCTCTTTTTTTTTTGTAATTTTATGCCAAAATATGAGATATTTTTTCTATAAAGGTCTTGTTACCGTATGCTTGATGTATGTCCATGAAAATGCAGTTCTTCCATAAATATTCCGCATTTCTGAAGTGTTGGCTGGTTGATTTCTGCATCACAGCGTTCATATTTTTATAACCTTGTGATCAGTCTCTGCCCCTGCATTATGCCATATGTTACCCTTCTTCTTGTTTATTTTCTCTCTTTTTTTTGTTCAGCTGAATTAGGAGGACCATACTCTCAGTACCCTCAGCTTTGACTCTGACAGAACTGGAGAATGAAAAATTCCTCTTCTACCTCCCTAGTCCTTGGAGAAGATAGACTGTAATGTTGTCTGAAAGGTACAAGAGAGTGTCATCTCCTTGTTCTTTATTTACTAATTTAATAAATAAAATTCTGAGTAGCTGACTTCTTAAGTCCTCTCAACTGCTAAGAAACTATGTCTTTGTGCTTATTGGAAAAATTTGAAGCTTCATTACTTGCCCCACTTAAAATATTTTGAACTTGGCCTGTAAATCACTGTGGGCCAGACTATGAATTTTTTTTTAATATAATAATCCTAATAGCTACATTTTAGCAGATAAAACACCAAACCTGTTGGTAGAAAACCTTAATGGTTTTTGATAATGTCTGGGCAATGGGATGCATCCAATGAGGTGGTGTTAATGGTATTATTTACCTTCTTCACTGCATCATCAACACTCTGGAGCATAAGCAGTTTTCAGGACTTAACACTTCAAACTTTTATAGTGTGTGGCATTCCTCTGGCTGACTACTGAGTAGCAGTTTGCCTTGGGCAAAACATGTTGTGTTCTTGATGGAAAAAAAAGTGAGAATTTATCAGCGCTTTTTATCTCAAAAATCGTACCAGATGAACGCACAACAGGTTTAGCATACTTTTAAAGCAAATCATGCCCAACTGACTGTACAAGTTGTTAGTGACAAATAACAGCTCTCTGATGATGATGATGATCAGTTGGTTGGGAACTTTGCAATATAATGAGTGTATAAAATGGTAGCACTTCCCATTGTGTAAATTCTGAAGGTTTGGAGGGGGAAAAAATACCCCTAAACCAGAAGTAATAACAAGTCAAAATAGGCAGAGTGATCTCTTAAATAATTTAAACTTGGCAAAATTGTACACCAGTCCCTCAGTATAAATAAGTGTTAGCCTGATTTACTTGGTCATTTACACTGTGTAATGCTCCTCCAAGCCTCAACTGCCAGGCCAGGTGAGCTGCACTCTTGTGACCAGCTGATGGAAATTTCAGGAAATTTGATTTAGCTTGTCCCACAACAGTATTTCCCCCCGCTGCCAGCCCAAGGAATGAGGGAGAAAAATGCTTTTAGATTTTTTCAGTATTAGGTGTTGTAGGTATCCATAAGTTGTTTTTTGCTTGTTTATGTTGATTTTTCGTTATCTGTTTTTATTATTTGATGTTGTTGCTGTGAAAGATCCTAAGCCCACAGCATGAAATAGCTCATGCAAAGGATATGCAGATTTTTAAAAGGAAAGTGTGAAATACAAATGTGTTTTAGAAATGTAGCCACTCTTCCTTACTCTGGTATGATTGAAGCTGAAGGAGTCCCTTAGAACTCAGTTACCTGACAAGCTCAGATGTGTACACTTTGATGAACAGATCTAACTCTTTGAACCTGTGGGTAATCAGATATTTTGAGCTTTGGTGGGAGCTATTACAGGACTCTGACCAGGCTCCTGGGACTTAGAGTGTTCATATTTGCTCCAAGGTAGAGTTGTATTATTTGTATTTTCTCATCAAATTGACATATGCATAATTGTGCTAACAGATGAGTTTAAGCTATGAAAACAAAAGAGTAGCAGCATTGTGGAAAAGAATATACTGTACTGCTTTTTTAGAAATGCAGAAGTTGCTGTGAAATCTTTGTTGTTTTTCATATTTACTATTTTCTTCAAATGCTCTGTGTGAGCCAAAGAAATTGGAAAATGTGAACATGCTGGAAAGGAAGGGATGAAAAGTATTGAAAGGGCATTTAAAACTAGGGTACAATATTGCTTAATGTTTATAGAAAATGTGTGGGAAGTTGAGTATTTTTGTATATAATATGTTGATGTATTTTACAACAGCGCATATAAACTATGAGAACGTCACTGAAATTATGCAGACATAGGCCAGATGAGTAGTGTGCCTATGCTTTTGTGGGTTTTTTTCTATCATGTATAGAAAAATGCAGGCTTGTATCTTTTGCTAATTTCTGTTGGAGTTTTGGAAAGAGAGGAAATGTAGTAAAGTACATCATTAAGTAAAAAAGTCAGAATTACAGGAGAGAAAACGGCTACAGAGATGCTGTAAATATGTGTCGACACTGCATGTAGTAACTACTTTTATTGCATAAAATAAATTTTACATAGCAGTCTCTCTTCATATGCACCTCTGAGGCCTCCTAGGATGCTGATAACTGATGGAAATCTGCCTGAGGAGTATTTTGGACAAATTCTATAAAGGTTTTGGAATTAGGGTTGTGGCTTGAGGGATTTGTGAGAGGGAGGGGAAGCGAAAGACTATTCAGTCAGAGAAAAGCAACTATTTAATAATATGTAAAAACAAAAGGTTGGCTTAGTCAGTGTATCCTGGACTTTAGAGAGAATGGCAAACATCTGTGTGTACGAATCTGCCTCCCTCCTCTGCTCTCTCCTCCCAATAGTGGGCTGATAAATCATTTTGAAGTTGAGTGCCAGGTACATGACATAAGTTTTGGGAAGAATTAAACACCACACTTTATAGCAAGGAAGACTGAAAACCTTTCATGACCGTCTGACAAGTGCCATCTTTAGTAGTGATGTCTAACCTAATAACACTTTATGTCTTCCCTGTTTCATGTGAAAAAATAAATCCAGGCTTTGCAGTGGTACAGCAAGTAATTGCTGCTTGTGTTAAGTTCTGACAAACACCCGCTGCAGACATGAGACAGAGCAGTTCAAGTTTTGGCTTCCTAAGTTGAAATTGCCTTAGTGTTGGATTACTGCTTTGCAAATGAACAGCACGTTTTGGGTTTTTTTTCTTTTTTTTTTTCCTTTTTTTTTTTTTTAATTTCTTTTTCTTACTGTGGTCTCCTGTTCTAATATTAATACATTTTTGAAATGGAAGCTCAGTGAATTAGATCATTTTTCCTCGGTCTTTATCCCTTAGGATATCTAACCTATGTTGCTTGTTTTAATTAAATTACCACATTTTCCACATGATTAAATGCCTGAATAATGAAAACTTATGGGACTCAGCTTTAATACATGTATGGATATGAGCAACAAGGGGAAACATGATTTTACTCAAGGTGAAATCTTTTAGTAGCAAGTGTTTCTCTTCATCTCTTTTCAGATCAAATGAAAGTTGTGGGACAGTGAAACAGAAAACATGGTATCAGACAGTGGTGATCAATGGGTGGGAGAAAATATTCTCTGAAGGAAGCAGGCTGATGGGAGAAAAACAAAAACTGCTGTCATGTATTCTGAGGCTGTGCCAGGCAAACATTTTCACAGTTATGGTACAGTATGCTTTGGATTTTGGGGCAAGGGTTTTTTACCATGCAGCAAGGTATGTCTTGGAGGAATTTTGAAGGGCTTCTGTATTTTTTCACTTAGAGTTGTCTGGGGTTTAAATCAGGCCAGAATTTGGCTTAGCACAGATAGGTCCTGGGTATCTAATCTAAAAACCATGCCAGACGTTTTTAAGCCCGGAGTGGTAAAAAGCAGGCAAGAAGTCAGGAACTTCAAGTCAGGAAAAATGCGTTTAGAAGTCTATATAATTTCAGTTGCAGGGGAAGACAGCACTGAGGTTTGTTTGCTTGTTAAGCATATTCTGACTTCACTGTATTAAGTCTGATAGGTAGAAAAGTGTTGTGTGCTGAGATGGAAGTGGTGCAGACATCCATCCTTGCATGAGGTGAACTCAGCAGCTTTCCAGAAATATTTGGGTATCATGCAGGACCGGCTTCCTATCCTGACTTTCAAGCTCTTGACTGTCTGGCTTTATTAAATTTCAAAGGCTGATAAGAGACTGTAAGCTGCTGCTGAGGAAACCAAATTTCAACAGAACTGCAGGATCTCAAACCATCCTTTACCTTGTCTGTGTCTGCCATAAGTGCATCCAGGTCATTTCCTCCTCTGTCTGCCAAAGGTTACTGAATATTCTATCTACTCCCAAAGCCACTGAATAATTTTCTTTAAAAATATTTTCCCTGAATGAATTTGGTACCAGTTATCTTCAGCCCATTTCTAACATTGTAGTATCAGGTTCTTGGACTGGCCTGTTTTATCTTTCATACTGACCTACCAAATGAGAATTCTTCCTAGTTTTCAGTCATTAGTGAGATCTTGTTTTGAAACCAGCTATAACTAAGATAAATAAAAAATCAATATCTCTAACCTTGAGAAATTTAATTTCCAAATTTTTTTCAAATCAAGATTATTTAGCAGTACATTGAAGTGACATCTCCATTTTAACCATTTCTTCGTGTACTTTTATATTTCTGCAATCTTCCCTGTTTTTCAGCTTTGAGCTTGTCTTATGATGTGCTCTCATTATTTGGAGGATTGATTAGATTTCTACAGAAAGATCTGTCTTATACTGCCTGTTTCTAGTCGACCCATGTTGTAGTCTATGAAATCTTTCAACTACTTATCTATTTTGAATGTGCTCTGTCATAGTTTTTTTTTTCCTCTATTTAAACAGAGCCAGGCTCATGTGTTTATAGGTTTTTTTCTTTTCTGTCCTTTTTAGCTGTAATCACTCTGCTGGTTGTTCACAGGTGTGATTTCACTGATCCTGTGTAATTTTACTGGCAAGCTGGATGTAAGGTTTCCACTCCTCCAGTCTCTGAAGGAGTTTAAGGCAGCAGGAAGTTTAGAGGATTGGGTAAAAAAGAAAGGGATAAAGAGATGCTGCATTGTGTTTGGAATCTGAGGGGAACTGTTGCTTTCAAACTTTGGGATTTCAAACCTTCCCTGGAAAGAAATGAAGAAAAAATTGGTGATGGTCAGGCATGTACTGACTGAAACTGTTTAAATTATTTTCCTGAAAGATCACCCCATGTTTTCGTCGTTATTTCATTGTGGTGTTTGAGATGATCTGTTGTAGTTATTTTTCAACATGGTTTAAATGCCTTCTCTTCGAGTGTCCATAGGTTCTTGGACTGGCCTGAGCACCTTTTGTTCTGGAAACAGGTAGCTTATTTTCTCTTTCTAGATTAATATTTGATGTTTCATTCATGTTCTGTGAATGTCATATTGTTCTATTTGTTCTAATTTGACTTTCCTGTGGTGGAGAGAATTGCTGCTGTTGTAATACTTTATTGGGATTAAGTTCCATGCAGGACATCACTTTTGTGACATGGTGGGGTGGGCTAGGAGAAGCCATTTTTCACTCTCTGCTCTCCACTTGCTATTAACAGGTTTGTTGGATTAGTTACTCTCCTTTTCTTGTTCTTGCACTCTTTCCATACGGCTCACATTTTCCTTCCCACAATCTGTCATCCTACTTTCCTACCAAACAGAAAAGATCCATTTGTTATAAATTTAAAAATAAATGTTAAACAACCAGGAGTAAAGAAAATCAACAGACAGCCAAATAGTTTTCGCTGATGATCTTTCCTGATCTTTGTCCCACTGCATAAATAAGGGAATAACTAAATTACCATCACATTCAGAGATGAGCAAAATGCATATGTGAATGTTTATTAGCTTTCCACTTCAGAGATTTATTTCCCTACTTGTTTAAATATTTTGAGAAACACACTGCAGCATTTAAACATGAAAAGTATACATTTCATATAGCTTTCCAGTTTCTGCTCTTCTATGGATGAAATCAAAAGTATGCTGGCCTCAAAACATCAGCATTTCCAGCCTGACCTCTGGATGCCTACTGAGCTGGAGTGAAAGAATTTTGAGGAGAAAAAAACATGTTTCATACTTGCATTTAATCAAGAAAAGTTGCTCTGCTCCAGGTTTCTGCATTTCCATAAACAATACAGTACTGATTTCAAGGCCAAATTTTAGACATTCCTTCAACAGGTAATCACTGAATCCAAAGTTATAGTTGATTATTTTGAGTAGAGGACAGCACGAAAAGCTGATTGTGGAAGATAACTTGGGTCTAAATCGTTCCTGTTGATTTCTATGTAAGGATTGACTGAAACAGATGAGTGATTAGTGTGATTGGAAGAGACTTCCTGAAGTCTTCTCAACTGGTTGAAGAACTTAGGGACACAAACTTTCAGAGAAGAGCACTAATATTAGGACTGGTGACTAAATATTTCAATAAAGGTATTGGAAACAGTAACTCAAGATTGTACAAGAGGTTTTCAAAGGGATTACTGAGCTCAGAAAAGCAAAATCTTATATTCTGGGTAGATTTACTAATGGTATGGTATAAATATATTGGCTGGTGTATTAAAGATCCAGAAAGTTCTTCAAATATTCTGAAAGGAATGAGAATATTTGAAGGGATTCTGCAAGGGAAGAGATTACCAGAAACTAGCCAGTTTCATTTCTTGAGAAAGAAAATGGAATCAATTGTAAACTACTGTCCAGCAATGTAAGTACAGCAGTATCAAAAAGGTAAATAGAATATGTATGAAGACCCCATGAAATAGAGAATATGAAGTCTCAGGTCCATGTTGACAGAATTTTTCATAAATCTCACAAATTCATGTAACTCGACAGTTACAACTTCAGTGTTTGCCCCATAGAAAATAAAAACGAACACCTTTTGATTAAAGTATTACAATAAAGTATTATTATTATTTGATTAAAGTATTTTTAATTAAAGTATTACTCTGCTCTCAACAGTAAGCACTGATATACTCTTCTACCTCCCTTCAGATGTTGACTTTTAGCAAAAATGAAGTCTTTCTGGCTTCTTCTGGATAGCTGTGGAAAACTTTTTTTGTGAGAAACACAAGATCTAGAATACTGTCTATAAAACAGGTTATTTGGAATGACAGATAATAAACCAGCAAATGTTGGGCTTTGGGAAAGGAAGTGCAAGATTAGAGGGAAATTGGTTGTTAGAGCTCTTCCTGCAGTCAGTTTTGGACAATTAAGAAAAAAAAAGCTTGGAGGGACTTAAAACATGAAGGAAGAACAAAACAGGGGTAAAGGAAAGTCAGGGTTTTTTTGACTAGAGCTTGACTTGTTTGCTGTGGCAAGCGATGGCTGAAAGCAGTAATGAATTCTTGGTATTGAAGCTTAAAATATTTTTTCCTATAAGAAAAGCAATTATTTTGTTCATAAATAAATTCAAACAAGAAATGAGAAGATTATAATAGTCACAGAGAGATTTTTCTGTACAAAGACTTAGGTTTAGGCTAGGCTTCGTGTGCTTAGTTTGAGTCGTGTGAGGTTGTCTAGACTGAACTCTATGACCCAAGTCATAGGACAAGTTGAGGTCTTCAGTGTTTGGGGATTATTTAATGTATCTGTAGTCTGATGTTATTGGCATGTCTGCCTTTTCTCGTGATTCATTTCTGTCTTTTGCTGTGTTTACATCACTGACTCATTTGGGTTGGAATTTTTTTTTGTTGCTGTTCAACAGGATATTTTTTCAGTGCATTGGGTGGAGAGGGTACCAGAATTGCTGGGGATTACCTCCCAAGATATGAATGGACTGCCAAAAATGTAGGTACTTCAGGAAGACAGTTGTGGTTAGAATGTCTCTTTTCCCAAACAGACAGTTTGGTCCTGACCTTGCAGTGTAAACAGCCAGAACTGTAATTTGTTATTTTGGAAAAAGCTCTGTCCTACAAACATTTATCCTCAATAATAAACTCTCCCAGAGATGAAATAGTGGCGTAAACACGTAAGGTATATTGACATCAGGCTTCTGAAATTCCCACCAGCAAAATATTTTAGTACAAGTAAACATCTAATATTCTTAACTTAATAATGTTCTTCTGTTTAGTACTTGTGGCTCAAGACTGCCAGCATTGCTGCTTACTGAGATGAAAAGGTTTTTTGTAAATGCTTGTAGTAGAAATCTTGGTGGTTTGGGGTTTTTTTGTTGTTGTTGTTTGGTGGGGTTTTTTGGTTGTTGTTGTTTGGTGGAGGTTTTTTTGGTTTTTTTTTTTGGTGATGGTTTTTTTTACGTGAAGTGGGGTATGCTTGCTGTATTTTATCTATGAAGCTGTACTGATGCAAGGTGAGAACAGCTCTGCTTATCTCAGTGAGGTGTTTGACAGAAAAGAGATGGCTAAATAGTTGTTTATAGATAGAAAATGTGATACCTGTTGGGTCTGAATATTTCAAACAACATACGTTGCCTTCTCTGGTTCAAAAGCATGGGAATTGCTACAGAACTAGAATAATGCTTTCGAAGAAAGCTTTTGAGGCAGAGAAAATAAACCAATCAAACAAGAACAACCTTTATACAAACTGTCTAAACAGATCAAAATCAACCTGAAAAACGTCTCCTGAGCTGTCTGCTAAACTCCTTGTACTTTACCAGTGGGATTTGTAGAACTGAAATACTGGGAAGAGGAACATAAGCATGAGTTACTTTGCCTTGGGCAGACCTATGGTATTTAACCCTGCCTTACTCTGCTTCCTGTTTCAGACATTCTGCCAGATGGGTGCCCTGACATCTTGCATTCTATACCCACATGAAAAAACATTGCTGCAGATTTTTAAAATATGACAAATGTGGGTAGTGGAGAAAAACAGAATAGTATTTCAGAACACAGGTATTCTTATGAATGTTTAAAGTATGTTGCTCATAAACATTTGTTCCAAAAGGAATAACTTGTTTTCATCAATTTTTTTCCATTGAAAAGAGTGAGAGCAGGACTGAAAACTGTTATGTGTGGATATTTGCTTGAGGTATTTTGAGCAAAGAGAATAATACTAAAACTTCTTGTGCCCCTGTTTCAAGTGTGACCCTTTTGTATTTTGATGTAGACTTTTTTCATCTGTGTCTCTATTGACTTTGGTCTGCTAAGTTGTATCTTTGCATGTCTTTAGTCTTTTCTGTGCAGTGACCTCATCTGGCAGTTATTTAATTTTGCTTGGTTTTTTCCCTCCTTCTGTGGGTGTGTTTCATATTTCTTTTGTTTGCAAAAGTGGTGACAGTACTTATGTTGCCCTTTCTAGGTAGACTTGTAAAGTAAATCCAGGTACATTAAATTGGAGAAGCTCTGTTTTGTGAAGTTAGCATCAATTGGTGATATTTGCCATCTGCTTTTTCTTAAAAAAACTCTTTCCCCCCAGTGCTTAGAATCAACAGTTTCACTAAAAGAAATTACAGTAGCTTCACTCTGCAAAAATTTGCAGTTTTGCTCACATGACCATTAAATGAGTAGGCTCTTTTGCATTTGCTTGACATCAAAAGTATATGGAATCACAGAATCATAGAATATGCTCAGTGGGAAGGGACCCATCATCACTGAGCCCACCTCCTGGCCTTCAGAGGGCACCTCGAGGGTCACACCATGTCCCTGAGAGCGTTGTCCAAATGCTCCTTGAACTCTGTCAGGCTTGCTGCTGTGACCACTGCCCTGGGGCAGCCTGTTCCAGTGCCCAACCACCCTGTATATATATGTCAGCGTTCAGAGATTCAGGGACAAAATATTTAAATACTAGATGTGAGGGCTCAGAATCTTGAGGTGGAAAAATTAGAGTAGCTGTATGGAGGTCAGGGCCAAATAAAACCACTGAGAACTATGATTCTCTAGTATGTATGCAATTTTGTGCTTAAGAATAAATGTTTTGAGTACCATCAGTTAGCTCAATCAAGCAGACTGGATATATCAATTTAGTAAAGAGTTGGAGATAAATGCAATGTTTAGCTGTTAATTCCCAGCAGAAGTCTTTTGAAATGGTTTCTTGGTATGTTAGGGTTGTTGACAGTTCACTTACTTGTATTTGGTCACACCAGTGTGTTTTTGCCACAAGTTTGCAGCATGTTTTAGCTGAAGGAGCAGAATTCTGTCGGGTGTTTTCAAGTGCAGGAAATTGGTGGTTCAGATACCTTTCTGTCACTGGTGCCTCTGAGAAGAAAGCATCTCAGTCAAGTATTAAAATGTGGTTTAATACACATTTGCTCTGGAAGTCACTATCTTCTAATGTGACTGATGGTTTTGTGTGTTTCCTGAATTTGTACTACTCTCCAAGCAAGGGAAGAGGGGTGTTGTCTCACCAGGGGAAAACCAGGCTTATGGTTTAATTTCCACTTTTGCTCTGTACGTTGTTGGTGTAAATTTAATAAAGGAGCAGCAGGTATTGAAACCTTAGGTAGTTTTGGCATCTAATTCAATCTTAAAACTCTTATCCCTGTGTCTTTGGTGCCCTTGTTTTTTCACCTGTAATGGAGACATCACAAGGATGCTTACAGTATACTTGACTCCAGTGTGGACGAAGCCCCGAGACACTGAAATGGCAGTGGTGCTGCTTGCCTCTGAAAAATGCTGCCAGAAAGCCCAGCTTTCACTAGGCTGCACGTGGAAAAGAGCCAAGGAAGAAAATGTTAAGTGAACATAATGCTATATATACACACACATACGATTTTGGCATGAAATTGGACAAGGAGAAAGCAGCTGAAGCCACAGGGCAATATCAAAAGAGGAAAGGCATTATACTGTGACTAAGAGAGACAAACAAAAGTGGTTCAAACCCCTGGGACCATGCTGCCACCTCCCTCCAGCCACAGCTTAGCAGAGAGGGGATTTCAAGTAGTCAGAAAGATGAAAAGCAAAATACTCTCAGCTTTGTGCAAGAGGAAGATAGACCTGGGCAATTGTGTTCTGGCTGCACAGCTATTTAAGCTACAAAGCAGTGTTGGGATTGGGCTGTTCCTTTACGGGAGGCTGAAAGCTGTTCAGCTGCTGATAGTCTGAGGGTAGGGCCGAGGGGTGCAATATCCCAGCCGAGGTGGATGATGTCAGCCCCTGCCGAGTTAGCAGCTAAGGCTTCTCTAGAGGGCTTAGGCACTGCTTGCTGAATCCCACAACAAGACAGGTCTCCTTTTCTTTCTCAGTCAAGACACTTAAAATAGGTGTAGGGAAGTTTTATGTTCGGTCAGGGGCAAGGAACTAGCATGCCAACACCACTCTGAGCCAAGGATGCTAGAAAAGGATTGTTGCTATTTCTTACCTCTCTAAGCCTTGGGAAAGGCAGGATGTTGTTAAACATCAGAGGGAACCAGAAAAGACAAAGCTCACTAACAGTGGCTATTAATATGCTGCATGGAAGAAAGTACCCTGTTCTATGTGAATTGGTTTGCCATTGACATGGGATCTGGGAATAACTGTGGGAAATCATCCTGAAAAGCACCATTGGAAAGCTCCATGACAGAGAAGGTTGTCTGTAGGAAAGAAGAGGGTGGAAGAAGAAATACAAAAGATCAGTCAATGAGGAAATATATAGCTTCTATGCAGGATTCTCCTCATAATTCCTGATTTTTTGGTTATTGCTGGAGAGTCAATCTGTGGTAGCTCATGGCTGCTTTTCAGTAATATTAATAGGGGTTATATAACTTAAAATGCATTCCTGAATTCTGTAGATTTAATGGTTTCTAGGAATTGGGGCTGTAAGCCTGTTCCTGTACTCACATGGAGAATGCCAAATTTAAATTTCAGTAGTTAAATGTGTGGTGTTTGAGTGTGAGAATTCCTGAAAATCTGCACACTTGTTGCATCTGTGGACATTCACTAATTTTTAAATTTTTTTTATAGTCTTCTTACAGCAGCTTTCATTAGCTATATGCAGAAGGAATTTACTGTCAATGGAGGTGGATTTAATTATGCATATATTTGTTTTATGTAGGTCTGTGCTCTTTTTTATTGGAAACTTGGGAGAATACTGTTATTGAAAAATAACTTTAGGCTTCATTTACAGGATTTCTGTGGTGCTGTGTCCCACATCACCTGTCAGGCAGAGGCACCATAACATTTTTGGTGAATGCTGCATACACGTGTCCTCTTTAACTGAGCTGTATCTGGCTCCAGATATAGTGCCCTTTGCTTGTGCACTGAGACCTTTCCCCTGGAAGAATCCCAGGGCTGGTTTATCTGTGATTTCTGGGATGCCAAACTTTTTCCTCTTTCAGGAAATTATGGCACTTGAAATGGGGACCTGTCTGTCTCCTACTTATAAAACAAAGGAGATGGGAAAGGGTCTCTGCTTGGAGATGACTTTGCCATGATTCCTATCCTTCAGCATGTCTTTAGCTTTCCATCTTCTCTTTTCTGAGCAAGGCATGTGAGATTAAGAAGCCATTCCTGTTCTATCCACATTAGCTTTGCATCAAGATACCATCCTTGGTTTTTGTTTTTTTTTTTTAATTCTCAAGGTGATAAAGCATGAGCATTTTTCCTGCATGTTTTGCTTTGAAAGTCTTTATAAAACACATTTATAGGATTGCATCTTCACTTAACTTACTGACATTAATGAAGTTTTAAGATATTTAGGATACATTTTTGGGGGGGGGGGGGGGAAGCCCCTTTCCTTTCATGCTTTGTTGAAATTTGCTTGTTTTGCCTAAAGTTGCTTAATTTTAATGACTCTGCCTTTAAAGGAAAATATGCAGCCACAGTTTGTTTTTGTTAGAAAATGGAACTACAGAAAATGAATAGAGAGGACAAAATTCTTCAAGAACCACAGAGAACATCCAATCAGACCTGAAAAAGTGTTCACCTTTCCATCAGTTTGGCTTGTCCCTTATGCCTCATCCCTGTTGTTGTGTGTGTCTCGTGTCTGAACAAGAAAAGAACAAGTCATGTCTGGTTCCAGCCTTCTGTGACCCTAATTACAGGCTGGTTCTCTTGACTGACAGCTGACAGTGTCAATTTATTACACTTGTACCTACCCACAGTTCCACCAGGTCTGAGGCAATAACCAAGAATGAAAATAGGGTAGCTCTTACCACTGGGAATGAGAGGGGAAATGCAAAAAGAGCATTTGGCTGACTTTTGATGATTTCCATCATATTTTCCAACTGAAACTTCTTAGGAAACGACGTTTAGAATAAATATATCAGGATGAACACAGGACATTGGCATGAAACTGTTCTAGGTGTTTCACAGAAGAGAACGAGATTGCCTGCCAATTCACCTGGTTTTCTGGTACATCAGTTTCTCTGCTATTTGGCCCCCATTGCTCCTCCGTCCCACACTTTGCACATTCCTGCCCTGCAGCTGGAAGGAAGGCTGTACTACTTCCTTCTCCCATAAAAGCATTCCCCCCAGAACATTAGAAAATGATGGCTTTTTCTCTCATCTCAAATTCAAACAATGTGAAATCCAGACTGTTTAATCTTTATTTTTACCTATATGCGAGAGCTATGTATAATGCACATGGAGAAAAACAGATACATGATATCTGGCACTGTCTGAGTTGCTTTTTCATGTATTTTCCATAATGGCACAGTAGTAAATAACCTAGGAGACCTTGAAAGGTTCTATATCTATTTTTCTTTTCTTATGAAGAGTTTGTAGGTGTAGTTGTGGAAATTACTGGGGCAACATTTTTAATAAAGTTCTCATCCAGCCACAGAAAAGATGCCAGAGGTAGGTGCTGCCACACAAGCTCCCATGCATGCTCTTAATAATAATACTAGGTCTGAAGGGATTGCCTGGTGGCTCCTGGATCCCTCCACCATGCAATCCAGGTCCCTGCTGGAAGGTTACCTGCCTGGCTGTGTCTGCCTGTTGTTCTGGTGGCATTCCTGTAGCTGTGCAGCATCTAGGTTCCTGATCCTGACAGCTCTCACCTCTTCCCTTTTATTTGTGGTTTAAATACTTTCCAGGCATTTTGGCTGGAGCAGCAAATGTGATGAAAAGAAAAATGTGAGTCTTTACATATAAGCCACCTCTGCTTCTTTAAAGCTTGGAAATGGGCTGCTTTCCAGCAGGCTGAGGGGACATAGCTGTTAAGTCCTTCTGTGCATGGAACAGAACTTTAAACATGACATGAGATCTTTGGAGGAAAAGGAAAGTCTCCTCCTGAGGCATAATCCATGTATGGAGGGAGTGTGAGAGCCATCAAGCCGCTGTGGCTGAGATATCCCTGCAGTCATGCTACACATCATGGACAGGGCTGCCAGCCCTCATTCATCTGTCACTGCAGAAAGTGTCCTTGGGGAGAGGAAGTTTAATGCCACCTCCTGTGCTCATAAGCTCTGGAGAGAAAAGGAAAAGGGGTTGGAAATCTTCCTGTCTCAGCAGCACCTGTGTGTGGGCTGTGTGGTGTTTCTGCACACCCTGCAACTCAACACTGCCTGAGCCCCGCAGGTGCAGGGTTGGGAAGGATAGAGAGTGGGTGGATGCTAGACATTCCCAAAGTGGCTTTTGGATCCACCAGGAACAGTACATCAAATGTCTGGGCTGTTGAGTCAATCAGATATAGCCTCTGAGTAGCGCCTGGATGCTGAACTGGAACAATGAGATAACAGAGAATGAAATGGACCATGGAAAATATAACTAGAAAGTACTGGCTAGATCACCTAATTCATCAGCCTTTCAAAGCAGGATTGTTCTCAAATGTATTTTCTGGTGCGCTGTCCAGTTTTGTTTTAAAGAAGCCCATTAAAAAGTTTAAACTCAATATTGTACTTAAGCTTGGAGTGAATATATTCTGCATGATCTCTGCGACACTGCTGCATAATTTAGAATTCTTGCCATGCTATTAATAAATCTAGACAAAGACCAGATGCAAGCAAGCTGTAGCTGAACTCAAGAATCTACAAAAGCTGGGCTAACCTCTTTAACAGCAGAACATATGGCTGTTACATTAACAGCCACCTTTCTTTTTGCTAAAGTGAAGCATTTTATTTAAAGCATGAGGGGAAAAAAAAGCTAAGAACAGAAATAAAGCATGACCTTTGATATGAAGTCGTCTTCTTTGACAGTTTCACCATTTAGTATAGATTGATGGGTCTATACATCCAACCTCCTGTTACAATTTTATAGCCTACACTTCTGTTTTACTTGGTGTCTCCTTTTTCATTCTTTTCTATGTTTAAGTCAGAAGAATTTTAGGGAAAGCATATAGCCTTATATGCTATATATAGCCTTACGTGGCTATATATTTGAAGTGTAACAAGCACAAGGTCTTTGCAAATGGCAACCATCTGATTAACAAAAAAAAGTTGTGTTGCAGAGCAATTATTTGTATTTTTTGAAAAAGGCTGTTTGAGAAACTTCTAGTGATGGTCTAAAAGTTCTTGTTTCACATTGGAAAAATGGATCCAACTGTTTCTTGGTGGAAACTGGTAATGCATTATAACTTATAGCAAGGCAACCTATGAAAATTTCTTTATGGCAGTACAGGAGGACACAATTAATGACTATTTCATTTGCATGAATGAACAAACATATTGCAAACACATGTGAAATGTGCATCCTTTCTGAGAGGCTCTTGAGAACAGCCAATTACCAGCAGTCTCTGATGCTTCTTGACTAATTGTCCTTTTCCTCCACAAAAGTGCTTGTGACAAGTCTCTGGAGACAAGACACAGAAAAATATTCAATTTTTTTTTTCAGAATCTTCTGAAAAAAATATAACTCTTTGTTTTCAGTACACATCTAGGCCTGTGTTCCATAGTTAGCCCCATTTCCTTGGGGCTCAACTCATGAACTTCAGGTCATCCCTCTTTTTTTCTTTTTTTTAAACACAAAAGGAAGAGATTGGCATAGATTTACTGCAAACAACAAAACCCTAATTGTGGGTGTTGGCTTCCTTTAGAGAAAAACTTGGGATAGTATAAGTTTTCAAGTTAATCAGCATAGTTTCATGTATTTGATGCAAAATTGCATGTGTCTAATTAGTTTTGACTAAATTATGTTGACTTCTTAAATTTCTTTTAAAAGGAGTTGTTGCTTGAAAGCTTCTTAAAGTCCTTGTTAGCAATATCGTGGAATGTTTGTATTGCTCCTACTCAGAGGCTGAAAAATGTAACAACCTATTTTCTGGTTAGTTTAATAAATAGTAATTCCTGGGATATAATATGTACTCAAACATACAGTCCCAGGCAGTGCTCTCATCGTCTGAGACCCAAATCTGTGTTTTTTTGATGTGAAAAGAATACACTAATAATGGATTTGAGACACTAATGTAACACTGAAATATTGTCACAGCAATTAAATTGTTGAAGTAGAATTTTTATTTCAAAAATCAAATTTCCTTTCATCCAAAGGAAAATGGAATAACATTCTCTTTAATCTTGTTTTCCGTTCTATATTATTTTA
This sequence comes from Vireo altiloquus, assembly GCA_013396875.1. Taxonomy (NCBI): domain Eukaryota; kingdom Metazoa; phylum Chordata; class Aves; order Passeriformes; family Vireonidae; genus Vireo; species Vireo altiloquus. The sequence continues at coordinate 413,634 of VZRF01005941.1, read as the reverse complement.
ATATTTTTATTTTTGCATACGTAGCACATACTATTAATGAGCCACAATTGATCTAAAGTACATATAAAATTGAAGGAAATGAGGCAATTTACTTTGCTAGCTGGGAAATAAAGTCACAAATTGTGTGTGTGGATAGTATGGGAGAAATTTTGTTTTTAAAGGGAAATTTTTTCATTTTTACATTGAACACGAGAGAAACCAAGCTACTAAGTAAATTGATTTGTTCAAGAATGGTTAGATTCTCTAGAAAGGAGAGTTCCAGTGTAAGTATGCCTTTTTGCTCTTCCTGTTCATTCCCAGGCAGTCAGGGGACTGTCAAAAGGAAAGCAACTTTATGTTTCTTCTGTCCAGTGAAGCTCATAATTTTCATTATGCTACTTGATTGCTGAAATCCAGGTGTGCTTTATTTATGTACATTCATAGATTTTTATGTCATTCTGGTTTTGTTTCTTAAGGCCCCATTCAGGCACAGTGTTATGCACCTGCTGCAGCTACATCTGATTGCCTTTTAAACTAAGTTCCTAAATGATAGCATCTCTGGAGCAAGGACTTCTCTCAGCTCCCTGCAAAATGTGCTTGATAAATAATTTGTCACCTGGCCTATTTTAAAGAGTTTGTGTTGGAATAATCAGATTGCTTTTTAGAATATCAGAGCCACGGCTCCAATTCATCTTGTCAATGGTGTTTGAAAGAAACATATATATTAATTTGTTTTTTTTACTTTTCATTGCTTAATGAGTGGATGTAGAGCCTTAAGTTACACCACATTCTGTGACTTAGTGGCTTGTGCAAAGTATAAATGAGAGAAATCAGTTACCACCTGAATGTTTGGGCTATGAGCTGAGCTTTGATCATCCTTATGATCCTTTCAACTCAGAATAGTCTGTGAATGCTGTAATTTTATGTCATTGAAACAACACAGGAGAAATGTAACTGGATAGATACTTTCTAAGACCTAAACACAGGATTGTTTGTGCATGCCAATTGCCAAAGTGTAAGTACAGGGATTTAAAATGAGTTGGCTGGAATTTGCCAAGTTTCAATAATAATCTCACAGTTTAGTATTAAGTTTATCTAAAATTAGAATATAAAATCTGATAGTTGGTAGTTTCCAAACTGAAACTCTTCCATAATTTAGCTAGGCTTTAATTTGCTGTCCTGTTTCCTTAGTGTATGAACACTGTCCAAGAAATATTTTTGATGCCATGGTGTCTTCTCTTTCATGCTAAAGTCCACTGAACATCTTGGAGTCCTTACACTTACTCTGTTGCCTATTTGCACACTTTGGTCTAAGCTCTCAGTCTTTTGGTGCACAGCTAAAGTACGGGAAGAGCTGTTACTGTGTGGGAGTGGGGCAGCAGAGAGATTTATGATTGTTGCCTGTGTTTATATTACCCTTAGGAAATCCTGTCAATTACTGGAATTCATCTTTATTGCAAGAATTCCCCTCTGTCCCTCAGTATTCTACTCACAGACACCCTCTTTTCTTGAACCTCACATTTTGTAACAGGGTATTTGGTCTCCTCTGGCACTTTGTCCTTCACTTTGCTGATCTTCCAGGCCTGCAAGCTGTGCCTTTTGCTCCAGGGGCACAACTCCAGGTACCTGGCCAAGTGTTTGGATTAGTCTGGGCTGCTGAAGTGGTGACATGAGATTTCCAGAGGAGCCATGGTGTTTATCCAGAGAGTCTACAGTCTGTCCCAGGGTGTCATCCTTCAGTTTGGAGTCACTACCTGACATCTCATGACGGATCACAATGCTTCAAGTGGGAGTTTGGGAAAGGGATCTTGAACCTCTTGAGAAGTGAGGGAGCAACTGAGCAACAGGCCTGCAGCAGCAACACCACCTCTGCCAGAATACTTGAACAGAGTGGGTGGCTGGTATGAGTGGCACTGTCTTTCATCTAGATATTATACTTTTATGGATTGCTGATCAGCACATTTTGAAAGCAGAACAGCTCTTATTTTTATGACCTGGTAGGACATAAGGACAGCAAGCAGATCTTTTTTTTTCTTTAATTAAAAAAAATTACATTTTTATTTAATTTCCTGTAAAATTTCCTAATTAAAAAAAAGGACTTTTTGAGATCCTACAAGTGCCTCAGATAACTTGCTCAGCCAGATTTTTCCAAATGTGCTTCAAGCTCAAAGATTCTAACATTTGCACAGTTTATGCACATCATTGTTTTAGAACATAGATTAATAAATGTAAGGGTCTTTCTCATCTTGGCTGTCTGGATGGCAGATGAGATTTTTGTGTTTTCATCTGCTTTCCTTAGTGTACTCGGCCTTTGCAATGGTTGCTGTCCAATACATGTTTTAATTTGCCGTAAATAATAATGAAAAAAACCCAACTCCCCTGTTTTATTTTTGCTATAGGAATCGTAATGCCAAGAGAAGGGAATTTCTTCTGTCTTCTTCCTTGGCCTCTTTGTCATGGTTTATCATGTTTTTACCCAGGCACAGTGTCAGTAATGAGCTTTTAGGGCAGCAGAGTAAGTACATTTAGAATGGAATGGGTGACCTGTAATCTCACGGCGTGGAGAAGGATGATTCTAAGTGAGGATGTAATGCTAGCTGCTTTCAGCACTATATTGGCTATTCCACAGAGGAATTTATTCATGCATGAGAGTTGTGCTGGTTTTGGACAGAGGTGATGATTTCAGGACTCTGATTTTATAGTATCTTAAAATCTGTAAAAATCTTTTCATTCACTTGTCTGTAATGCAGTAATTCACTAATTTCTGCCTGGCAACCCTCTCAAACTTAAAAAGACCATGTTGTCTTTCATAAATGAGAGCTTTCCTGAGAGTGATTTGGCTTTGTTTTCAGTGGGGAAAATTACACAATTCTAGTATAAAATGTTTTAGAGATTGAACTTCTGATGTTGTAAGGAATGACTGGAGGCCATTATTCTCCTAAGAATGCTTTCTAGACACTTTTAGACAGAAATGTGATACTGGAAGTTTGAAAGTAGTTTTATTTGTATTCCTGCTTGCTGCTCTTGCTGTTTGTCTCCAATGTGTTTTGTTTGTGAAGGCAAACATTCTGTCAGTCTTGGATCCCAAGTAACTCTGAGCTGGTATAGGAGTTGGGCTTCCTGAACAATGTGGATCCATAGGCAGTTGCCTATGCTTAAATACAGGGCTGTTGTCCAGAATCCTTTGCCTTATTTTGAAAAGTGGTTGTGTAAGCTATGTATGCTTTAAAGTATCTGGAAAACAGTTGGGAATGGAGTGTGTTAACCTCACTGAGATTTGGTCAGAGCGGTGAGAGGTCGCCTCTGTGACCTGCTACGAGGCATTCTTCATCTGAGCTCTTGGCAAAGGGTCTGTACTTACTCACGCCACAAGGATTTCATTGATTTCAGTCCTGGTTCGTAAGGAGCAACCTTGAGATGGAAATCAAAATTTGAACTGTGGTGGAAGGTGATCGTGAGTATGTTGAACTTTCCAGGACATTGCAGCCATCTGTTTTCTTGCTGACATAATTCAAAGTGCTGGTTATGCTGTGTGAAGTAGAACAAAGATAATTTGTAATGAATGCTCAACCAATTCACTGCATTTTGTGGCTTTTGTACGAAAGCCAAAGTCTCTTGCATACGTTCATATCTTGCAAATATCTGTGAAATTCCTTCAGCAAACAAATTCTCAGTTGTGCATATGCACTCTTCTACAGGTAGGGAATTTTTGCATTCATTTTGCATTTCTGTTAACTCTGTTTTTTGGTTTTTTTGTTTTTTTTTTAATGTAGCATGCCATGGCATTGACAGACTATTAAGGGCCACTACTCTCTTTGCCACCATGTCAGCTCAGGGCAGAACTAACTGAGAAAGTGCTTAAAATGCCAACGATTTTTCTACCCAAAGACTGCCAGTGTTGTAGTAACCCTGGATTTGAGCTACAGCAATAGGGAGATTGGAAAATTGTTCTTTGTTCACTGCAGTTTTTATTTCTTGACTGGATAAGATGCACTGCAAAATGGAGCAGTGTCATTGCAATTACGCACGCAATTTGACAGTCAAAGCTATGTGTGATTAAATGTTCTTTTAGTGCAGAATTTACAATAACTGCACAGTAATAAGTCTCATTGTGAAGAATAAATACGAAGAAATGGCTATTCTAATGAAAGTCTGTTTCACACTCAACTATTTTCAATGTATGCTTTACCGAGTGTTCACTCACATTATCTGTTTGATTCTTTTATGGTATAAATTTCATCATGGGAGTTACAGCCCCATTGTAAATTCATTTGAATGACCTCTGGATGGCCACCAGAAGTGGCTGGGGATCTTAGTGCTCGTGTTGGAGTGAAGATGTAGTGGTACAACCTTTGGGAAATCTTTTATTAATGAGAAACATAGAATTATGAAATCTGCGTTCACTTAAGCCTGCAACTATGTTCTTGTCCTTAAGCATGTGGCTGCCTTGGGGCTTTGTCTGAGAATGTGAACCTAGTTCTGCTTAAAATAATAGAAAGAGTAGTAGGTAGAAGAATGGGACAGGCTATATTTGGAATCTGTGGTTGCTTATACTTAAATCTATAATGTATTCCTACGTATCAGACCACATTAGTACATATTCACAGAATCACACAATGGTTTGGGTTAAAAGGGACCTTAAAGACCACCAAGTTCCAACCCTCTGCCACAGACAGGGACACCTTCCAGTATCCCAGGCTGAATTCTTACTGAGCCTTTCTTTAAAAATGTATTTTGTAGTCGGTGCAAGCAGCTGAGAACTGGGGACCAGCTAAGGACAAGCAGGTAAATGGAAGGCTGGGAAGTCAGAACATGATTTTCGGTTTCTCATTTGAACTTGCACCATATTAGTTACAAGTCCTAGTTCTGGAATGGTTTTTCCCAGGAGAGGGAAGGTATGCAATAGACCAGAGAGCAGCCTTTGCTTGTAAAGGTGCTGTGATGAAAGATGAGCGTTTCAAGGGGGAAGAAAAACCCACCATAAGGTGGGAGGGGAAATGTTACAGAGTTTTTTCCCAATTTATTGAAAACATTAGGTTTTTTTTTTCTTTCTTTTGTAAAAGTTCTCTTGGCAGTTGGAATTTTTATACATTGTGCTAATCCTACCTTTATATAAAAGTCATAAATCTTATAAATTATTGCATCAGGCAGTTACCAGAACTCTTCAGTCTGTTTCTTTTTATGGAGTGATGTGACACGTTTTGCAAACAGCAGACCTAGGTGCTCTGCATGAGTTCCAAGCTGGATTTGTAGTGATCAGCTCATAGGAATGGACCCTGGCCCTACTTCCAGTCGGGTGAGAAAATGTGGTTTAAGTTAAATGCAATAATACTGGAAAAAAGATATGAATTACTGACCTTTTGACATTGGATTTTAAAGTTTAGCATAATGGTGCAGGGGCCTCTGAATGTTTTTATTGGTAGTTCCATTAGTTCCCTAATAATCTTGACATTTCCAGCTACATTGCATTTTCCGGGGTGTGGAAGTCTCTTTTTTCCATCTCCCTATTCTTCGAGCAGGCAGGTAAATTTCATGGCTAATTAGCAGAATTAGCTTTGTTGCTTACATTGCTTATGAAATTTGAGGGATATGATTCTGAACTTTCAGCTGCCTTCTGAAAGGACATGTGCAATTGTTTACAAACATGAGCCACAACTGCTTTGTTTACTCCGTGAAGAAAATAGTGTAACTGCCAATAACTGAAATATGCTATAGAGGGAAAACAATTTTGCATCTAATACAATAAAGGCAATTTTTGATACTGTAGGGCAATAAAATAGCTTACCCGGGGTCTGTCCTAAAAGCAGAAGCATTTATGGACACTACAGAATGACCAATATACATTAAAGAACTGATTTTTATAAAGGTGTTTTCATCAGGGTATCTTATCTTTGATTTTTTTTTGAGATAGGCTTTTGTTTTACATATTTCTAATAACTCTTGCTGACATCCAGCAAGTTCCAAAGTCCTGGAATTCTCTTGAGGTTTTCTGGTACAGGGACCAAAAAATAATTGTTAAATGCTTCCAGTGCTCCAGCCCTGAAGCAACATTCTGCAACCAGATGATACACATAAACTTGCTTCCCATAAGAGAGCAGGCTAGTGCTGAAGGAAAAAAATATAGCTGTGTTTTTAATATCAGATGTTCTTAACCCAAACATCTGGTTTGAAATGTTCCTAATTCAGAAAATGTCATGTTAAAGAAAGTGCAAAGTACTTTAAAATAATTAGGAACGAATAAGGCAATTTGGAGGAACGGCAAACCACTGGGTTTTTTTTTCTAACACAAGTGCTGCTCTGGTAAGAGCTCTGGAAGAGCAGTAGTGCTCAAGGAATAATTCCTGCTGGTACTAATGGTACCTGCAGCATCAGTCGTGGTGTTTCCAACCTACGAAACCAAAGTCTTGACCCCATTTCACAGACGTCTATTTTCCTGCCTCTAGGTAGCCAGCTTGGGCCTGGGTGGCTGAGAGGAAGAGAATAAAAATTGTGTCACAGCAAAGAAGGCTTTTGAGTGGTGCCCTAAGAGCTACTTCTGTGTTTGTCAGCTTTAGGAAGCATGTCTCCCCTGGAATAAATCAACAAATAACAACTCGGTGTAGGTGTGATGTCTCCCTTAATTAACTGCTTCGTACAGCTCATGGTTTGATCTGTGACATTAAGTAAAAGGACATAAGTTTGCACTGATAACGCCTAAATTTGCAATTTTGCTGAGAATTTGAATCTTGGCCACATCACTAGCACAGAGTTTTACAGCAAAAAGCCTTTCTGACCCTCCTCTTAAATGATAATAGAGCTATGAAAATAAGCACCAGTGGATCTAAGCTTTTCAGTGCAGGACACTGAGTAGGTGTCATTTGATGTGTCTGGCAGTAGTGAAACGCTCAGATACCAAGGGAAAAATTTGTATTTTTAGTGGAAAACATGCAAATTTTTGCATTTCTTTTTCGAAATTAAGCACGCGTGAGCCCAGAATAAAACTGAATAATCTTTTAATATTTTTAAAAGAAAATTATTTTACTGTTACTGTAATACCCTTTCTGTTGTTTGCTGTGATGGGCTACTTCACCTTCTGCCAGTTCAGCTGGCAAATGTTTCTGCCGGCAAAAAAGAAGGCAGTTCCATTCACTGGAAGTTTCCTAGTTTGTACCAGGAGAGAGTTTATTTCTACTTGACCACAGCTTTTGGGCTTTTTTTCCTTCTATTCTCTGTAGTGGCTCTTTGAGAAAAGCCAGGAGATTAATGTCAGGAATTGCTCTTGGTCCCCATGCATGCACGTTTTTCTCCTTCCAAGGGGTCCAAATATTGATTAGTTGGATACTGATCCCTGTGGTTCTTGAACCTTTAATTTATGTGAATTGTGCTATTCCAAATAGATGGTTTATTTTAGGATCAGTCTTCTTGCAGAGTATTCTTGTCCTTGAACTTACTTGGGGAAAAACTGTTATAATTAATTGCTTTCCTTATAAAGACAGTGTAGAGCACAGGATAAGCCACTTCCTTTGGCAGCCTCTTGAGAGACTTCTGATTGCAGATAAATATTCTTTCTCTTTCTTGATAGTGTTCTACTTCTACCTTGAAGGTCTTGTTCTTCCTTCTTTTCCTTTGAACTTTCCTTGGGCTTAGCCACATTTCCTAGGAAGTGATGTTGGTCTGGTTATGCTGTGTCTGCTTGTGTAGCAATTTTCTCACAATGGATTTTTTAAAATCTTGATAAAGCTAAGGATGGAGGCCAAAGACAAAAAGATCTTACCAGATTTGCAGAAGCCATTTCTTGGGCAAAGATGAAATAATCCATCTGGGAGCCACCATTTTTGTCCTGGCACAAAAGTTACTGTGGAATTCTGTAGTTAATCTTTCCTCTGTGTGCTTTTTCTGGTCCCTTGATACAAATACACAAATCCTTGCTGGGCAATTAATGCACCTTGGTAGAAGCCTCCTTGCCTCCTGGCCCAACATCCAGATTGGGGAAGTTGCTGGATGCATTCCAGGGGGCACACTGAGGTGGGAAAGGGGGAAAGAGGAGTTACTGCAGCAGGTAGGCAGGGAGCACACCAATCTACATGCTTGCTCTTTGCGTGGAGTGTCTTCAGTCAGCTTGGTATGGTTCTGCCCAGCTGGAGGGCTCTGTCTCTTCCTTTCCAGTATGTTGGTATTATTTTCACCCACCTCTGTGTCCTGCTGCCACACTGAGGGTGTGGTCTGTGAGGAGGAGCCCAGCTGTGGGATGTGTGCAGTGGATGGGATATCCTGGTGCAGTGGTTCCCAGCTGTGGTCTCCAGAAGGCTGCTTGCAAGTTGCTGCCTCTCTCTGTTTGTTTGCAGCTGCTAAATTGCATTAAAGACTTCTGAAAACAGACTGAATGTTTCTGCATTTAGTTTCCAACATGCTAATTGCTATACTTGTCACTTGTCATGTGGAATATGTGTCTGTGTGTGAATTCACGGGCGTCTGTGCCTGACTGGGAACTGTGGTGAAACAGGGTCTCCAGGAGAAGAGCTGCTTTCATTATCTCCTGCTGAATTAAGTGTTTTAAGGGTCACTTCCCTGGGAATGGGAGGAGTCTTCCTTTTAATTTCTCTTTATGCTTCATGGAAGTGAGATTGGATAAAGTTGACTGGCAGGTCAGGAAGATGCTTGAATAAAGAGATAGTCCAGGTTTTGAAAATAATTTGGTTCTCATACAGCAGCACTAGAGGTCTGTAAATTTTCATTGGCAGAATTTTTTACCAAGCCTGATAATTAAGTACTGTAGGGAAGAGGGAAGGTAACTCTTCTTTGATTAATAGTTCCAGTTTGTCTGTAGACTCAATGGAAGGAATTTTGAGGGTTTTCTCTGAAGCCATAAGTGCAGCATATTTTAGAACTGGAAGCCCAAAATATCAATTTAACATGATTTTTTTGATCTCATTATCCCTCCCAAATATCCATTCAGTCTCTTTTGGATCATGCAGTGAAGAAATAAAAATGATGTTAAGCCTAAACAATAGCAACAACAGCACATCATATCTCATGCTCTGTCAAGTATCCAGGGTAGCAGTTATTCTAGGTTTGTACTGTTTCATTGAAGGACTTCTGTACTCTTTTATCTGGAGATTTTACTGGGAAAATTTTATCTCAGTTTTTTTATGGCTTTTTTGATTCATTTCTGGCTTCCAAGCAATCAGTCTGCCCAGTGCTGGCAGGGGAGGGCTGCAGGCTTGGGGTGAAGAAGGAAGCAGTGTCTTTTATCAGAGCAAGGTTGGAATCTTCTCCTTAATTCCTATAAAGTTTGTGGTTTTCCTTAAAAAACACCAAAACCAAACCAAAAAGCAAAACACTCCCAAACAAAACCACAAACAAAGGAACCTAATTATGGTTGCATAAACATGATTTTTTAGGAACTAAAAAAATCAATCCAAACCTCCCCCCCAGCTGTGCCCCAACAGTGAAGCCCACTGCAAAACTCAGAGTGTTTTTTTGACCAAGAATGCAAAGATTGTGAAAATGCTCAGTAAATTCCATGTTGTATTTTTTTTTCTTTTTTAAACTGTAGAGATGTTTCAGTGGAAAGAATTTCAGATAACTTCAGCATTTCTCCCTGCAGTAAGATCTGGAAGAGATTTGAGCAAAAATCACAGGGAGGACCTTCTGAAGTTCTGTGAAGAGGCTTCCCTGGGGAGGGCTGAGGTGATGGGTGGCCACTAATGAGCTAAAGAGCTCATTAATGCAGCCTCTGCGTGGGAAGAGAGGCTGAACACCGAGAGAGAACAACTGTCCCCCCAGGTTTGTGCAGGTGGCTTCTGGCCTGCAACTACAAAACTGGAGCTGCATGAGACAGGAGGGAAATAGGAGCAAAAGGGAGGGAGAGCCAAAGCGATGCTCGAGCCAGACAGTCATGGGAATTGAGATGAAGCTGTCAGGAGCAGGGATGAGTGAAGCCTCAAAGTCGGGGAGCCTGCTCTAATTTGAGAGGAATGGTTCTCTCTAGCCAGTTCATGGATTTAAGTGGAGTAGCTGGAGGGGCAGGTGAAATTGATCTCAGGCCAGATTAATCCCGAATGTAATCTTGTTGGCATCATTGTGCTCTCTTCCCTCCTTTTCAAGCTTCAGTGGAACTCCTTCAAAGACGTATTTCGCCCTTCCAGCTCTTGTTTTACAAAATTCCACCGAATCATCACGTTTTACCAGATGCTCCTCGGAGCCTCTGCCCTGTATTACATCACTGGTGTCAGGACAGCGGGTCGGGTTACTGGGAGAGTAGCTTTCCTTATTAAGAAATTGTCATACTTGTGAAATGTTTTGCTTAATGAAGTTATGGCTGTAGCTGTAAATTTGCAAGTATTTACAGCGCCAAATAACTGAATAGAATCACGGCAAACTTCCACTTAATGTGTGTGTGGGAGGCTTGGCAAACTGTTTGCCTTATCCACTCACTGAAGTGTTTGAGAGTCAAGTTCTCTTTCCAGCTTTGTCACCAACACACTCGGTGACGTTGGATGTTTCACGTAGGAGCCATGTCCCCATTTCCCAGTCCATAATGTGGGAGTGATAGCACTCCCTGGGTGCTATTAAGAAGCACGTAGGGTTACTAGACAGTGCTACAGAGCCAGCCCTTATTGAGCTGACATATATCTGATCTGATTCTAGTAGTAATGATTAAATCTAACAAAACTATATTGGGACACGTGGCCTTGGGTAAAGGAAAAGAACAGATTAAGTACCAGGAGAGGCACATATCACTGGAATCTAGCTGCATGTCAAGCAAGGAATGGATATGTATTTCTGTAGGAAACCACAAATCCTTTGTCAACAAAACTGACAAGTCATCCTTGAATTTTTAATCCACAGAATTGGCTTATTAATTTTAAATTTGCCTTGTATTACAGCATGCGAGTTCAAACGCAGACCTGAACATTTTTACCACATGGAAAACATTTCAGTGAAGAGATGGAAAGCATTATTCTGTAAATGCATTTATTAGCAGCACAAACTGGAACAATTGAGCACGTCAGGTCTCAGTTTGATTGCACTGTATCCCATGAGTTTGCTGGTGATGGTTTAAGCGTAGCTAAAAAAGTACAGCAGCTTCAGGAAAGAAAACTGTACCATAAGGAATACCTTTCTTTTTTTGATCACATATTACTATGTCTTGAATAACGAATTTTTTGCCATCTGACTTTTTAAAATTTAATTTTCTATTATTACGGTGTTAAAATATTACTGTATTTGGCCAGTGGTCATAGAGTTTGTAGCCAGAATCTTGTTCAGTTTCATGGTTAATCACACTGATGCTAATAAACTTAGCTTCAGAAATCCAGTTTGTGAACACCACTGTGTTTATACCTGAAATGGAAACAGGTTTCCAGATTTTTCATGGGAATCTTGCTAGAACAACCTTTCTCCTTGTTTACACAGTGGAGCTCAGCTGTTATGAGAGTGAAATAATTTTAGAGCTCTTAAATAAAACTTCTATCTTTTTCATTAACAATACAGTGAGAAGTGGGATATTTGCTTCCAGGCAGTAGAAAGGCTGTGTCTAGATGGACTCTGTGAGGGCAAATTAAGCACAGATCCACCTGCTTCTTTTGCAGCGTGATTGACATTTTCTGTAATTGAAGAGGACAACCCAAATTGACCTAAGTCCGCATGTTTCTAATAATAAAATGGAGTCAATAAACAAAAGCCACACGTACAAAAACTGCACCTGTTGAAGAGATCACTTTCCATTTTGAGCAGCATCAGATGCCTGCTTAGCAGCTTCAGACTGTTCGTGTATTGACTGCCCTGAAATGTTACGTTACACATTGAAGAAAATGTAATGAGGGTGCTAATTAAAGGATGGTAATTGACTGCCTCCAGATGATGCAGGGCTGCTGGTAGGGTTTTTAGTACAGTGCTTGAAGGATGGTGGAAGCAGTCATCAGCTGGTTGTGTCAGTACCTTTCTATTCACTCCCAAACTCTCCTGGCCCAGCTGCCTGTGACTCATGTTGGTGTCCCCATTAGCTTTCCCAGATGTATTTTAGTTGTATCTAAATTTTACATTGCTCCGTGTACCATGTGTTGAAACAAAACTTTCTTGTTAAAAGACTGAGTGTAGGGGCAATGAATGAAGGTGAACAGGGTACCTGGATGAAAGTAATTCCGAATGGATACATGTCTGAAGGTTCTGCTTGAACACAGCATAAGCTTTGTAGCTTTTTATTTACTGCTTCTCGAGTGTTGCTCGCTCTGAGATTGTTGTGAGATTTTTCAGTACCTCAGAGGAAGTGAGTTTGCAGACCGTTCGTGTAGTCTGTTTTGCATAATTTCTATTTGGAGAATGTTTAATGAGTGGTAAATAATTTCCAAATGCATCTATCATGCATTAATTCTTCTGTTGCATCAAAAGAAAACATTTTGGTTGAGCTTATTTCAGAGTATTGGCATAGCAAAGCCTAGAAGGCAGATGATAGACATCACCTTGGGATTAACTCATTTTTTGTGCAAGCAGATGCAGACATGCACGCATGGGCATGACATCCCCCTGCACTTTGCTAGTGATGATCTGGGGTGGGCTCTGTCCACGCTCTGTCAGTACATACCGACACTGCATCACTCTGAACATGACATATTGCACACCGAGTGCTAATCCAAACAAAAGATGAGTGCAAGAAGGAAGAGCCAGTTATTTATGAAACAAAGCAATCTGAGGAAAACCTCTCAAGGGCAGCACAAACATGGGAACAGTTTGTGTTGTGTGAATGACTGAAGACATGCTGTGGAGCAGAGTAAAATCAATCTGTGCCATGGACAGGAAGGAGTATGTGGGTGTTTCTTCAGAAAAAAATCCAAGCCAACAACAACCAGGCTTAAGAGAAAAAGAAATACAAATTGCAGCTTTGATATACAAGATAAAGTATTTATAGATAGATATATACAAAGCATCAGAAAGCAGAGTACGGTCAGAAACAGAGAGCTTGCTCCAGGAAAGGCTCCACATCACACTGGAGTTTGGATGTACTCTGTGTACACTAGAACCAGTATCCTGACTGCAAAGCAAACTCAAAATATATTTTCTCTTTCTCTTATAACCCTCTTTTATCTTCCTCCCAGACTTGGTTAAAGTTAGATCTTTAAAGCAGACAAGAAGCTGGGACTGAAAAGTCAATGGTAGAGGTGTACCCTGATATTGAGCACCCTGATATTGAGCACTGTTTTTCTGTACTTGCACGTGCTTTACAAGCCAGACTGAGCAGAGAGGCTGCTCTTCAGTTCCACACAGTATGTCCTGGTTCCAGGGTGATTCATCAGGTGACCAGTGTTCTAGAGTTTCTAGAATAGGTGCCAAAATGTGAGAATCTTCCAGGAGGTGACTTAAGATACTTGAGAGTTTTTCTTTGGTTTGAGCAGACACGTTCTCTTAATGTACACACCTTAAAATTCAGTGATGTCGTTACCCTTCTCTAAAAAAAATAAAATAGGAAGGATTCCTAAAAATAATGCATCTGGTCAAAGGTAGGTCTGGGTCTAACTTGGCTCTTACTTTTAATGAAACCTGGGTGAGAAAGACTGAACTGGTAAGGGTGTTCACAAAGGACTGAGTGGGTGCACTGAAATTTGAGCACTGAGATTGACTAATAATTTTTTTTCTCTAAACCAAATTTAAACATTGTGACTTGAGGTGTCACTCTGGCATCAAGCACTGGAAGGAGCACATTCACTGTTAAAATACTAAACTAGTGGAACTGTTACTAGACTGGCTGTTTAATGTTTTTTTTTTTTCATTTACTGTATTAGTTCTTTTGTTAGAAGGAAACATTTGTCAGCAAATCTCCCATTGTACGTTACTCTGTTTAGTGAACTGACAGATATATTTTTTTCATATTTCCTTTGTTTCACTACATGACATTAGAATAAATGATTTGGTTTTATCCTCAGGAGGTCAGCATTCTCTTCTCAATTTAATCTTTCAACTTCATTCATTTTGTATGTGAATATCTGTGGTACATAACTATGTGCTTTCTATGCAACCTTAGTCCTCAAAGTTAAATACCAGATTATCTCGATATACTTTATTTATCCATGCCTCTCATGCTCATCCATGATTCTAGGAAGAGCTAATTGTAACAAAATAAATTTCTGAGTCCTTGTTAATATAGGAAACATTTTTTTCTTTTTGAAGTTTTTTTACTTGGTCAAAGCTGAGAGTAGCTGAAGCTGTGGCTCCCTCAAAGTGCCTGCAAATACGTGCTTAAGTGTCTATACATCTAAAAAATATGCTCTTTTGGTATCTGAAATCAGGGATGTGAAGTTGCTCAGCCCTACCTAATGATACAGTATTACCCTCACGGTACTTTCATCTCAGAAGCTGTTACCATTTTTGCTGCTACAGTCAAAAATACGGAAGGAGCTTTACATAAAAGCCGAAAATGTCAGTATGCCATGAGAAAACTGTTGATGAGACAGCCTATTCCATCTTATAATTTTGATTCTTTTTATAATGTAGAAAAACTCAATGGCTTTAGTGTAGTTTATATCAAAAGATTATTTCTGAGAGCCTGGATAAACATTTCTAGGACCTATATTTCAACTTTCAAGTGTTTAACAAAGAATTATGGGCTTGTCCTATAACCATGAGCTAAACTATGGGAATTTACATTTTCCTTTTTGCAGGATAGTTCCTCTTAAAATTATACTCTGAACAATGACTTATTTTCTTGTGCCAGTACTTGATTCCAAATACTGTGGCTTGGCAGCAGGCAGGTCTCAGATTTCAACCACATGTATTTCAAAAAAAAAAAATCAAAAGATCCTTATTTGGCACCCCGCTCACATATCTTAAAAAGCTGTGTTTGTGTGTCAGATTTAAAAATAATTGAAACCAGGGGTGCAAAACCTGAACTCTTCTTCCAGGATGTTTTGACTTCGGTTGCTTCCAAGAGCATTGAAGGGGGGAAGAGAATGGAAACCGAGTGCAGCGCGAGGCACTCACGGTGTGTGGAGTGACTTGATGGGGTGGATGTATGTGATGCCACAGTGGCTTTCCCAAGAGTATCCATATTTTTCTCTCGTCGTGCACATAAAACAAAGACATCCAGGCAAGCGTGTGCCTTCCTAGCAAAACACTCTGCAGGTAAGGAGGAGGATTGCCCCACGTAAGGAGGTGCTGTGGATTCTGTTGACCAGAGAGTGGTTGCTGTATCTGTTTGTGTGATAACTTAAGGCTGGGAGCGTGTTTCATGTGAAGCTGAAATTGGTGAGGGAACTAGAACGATGACCTACGTTAGAACAGAGTGACAGAGGTCAATATCCTTATTTTTCAAAAACGTCTCTTTGGAACTTTAATACCTCTGAATTATATTTTTTGGCCACTAAGGTATAATGCTCCTGCTTGTGCTGGAAGTCACAATATACAAGAGAATGCCTCTTTATTTCTTACACTGTTTTTAGAAATATTTGGAAAAAAATGATGCAAACTCGTAGCAGGCCTCTAGTAACCCATTATGGAGAAACTTGTCCTTGTTCCCTTAGAATTTTTTATTTCCTCCACAAAGAATTATGTGGAGAGTTGAGTCCCCAGTCTTCTACAAGTAAAACATCCACCAAGGGAATGACTTAGAATAGACATGAGTGGAGGAAACTTCAGCTTGCTTCTGCTCACTAGTTATAGGTGAGGCAAAATATCAACTAAGAAAGTTATCCCAAAAATGAAGAAGTAAAGAACAAATTCATAGCCTATTATGAATTATCCTCTAGTATAATATAACAAAAAATATAATTTAAAGTTGACACATACCCAGCATGGTTTTTCCATCTTTCCATAGCAAAGATTGTAGTGTGGCTGATGATGACATGTAAAAGCCTTACACTGCCCTGTCTCTCTTGTCCTTCCAAAGGATGGAGGGACGTAGAGAACAGCAAAGGGTCCCAAGTGAAAGAGAAGAGTTACAGGGCTGGGTCAGATACCCTCCATGACAAATATATGATGCAGTCAATGTCCACACTACAGAATAGATGAGAAAAACAATTGGGAAATCCGGAAGAGGCAAAGAAGCAGCACAGTCATCCACTGCAACTAAAGGGATTCTTTGTTCACACACATTTTTGGGAAAAAATTCAACAAACCAAACACCAGAAACACAAACCAAAGTTGGAAAAAACCCCAGCAAATTCCTACTCACTTACTCACTCACTCATCTTTTGTAGCAGAAGTAAAGAAAAAAAACTATTTACCAGATGGCACGTTGCAATTTGATTTTATGCCAGGCGTGGGCCTTCCATGAATTCTTTTCAGTGTTCTTTTATGTTTGCTTAGGATTCTGCTTGCACAGAAAACTAATGTGAACTATTGTAATTCCAGTCACTTACTCATTATTGGAAAGAAATCTCAATGACCAAGAAAGAGGAAAACAAAAACTTTGAAATACAAAGTCAGTTCTGGTTATCAGTGTTTTGGGGTTTTGTGTGGGGTTTGGTTTCTTTTTTTGGTTAAATCTGAGCTTTCTTGTCAGTCTAATGTAGGTATACATATAGGTATAAACAGAGTAGGTTTCTATGAACAGTGTTGAGTATTTTGTCAAATACTTACAGATTCTTTTCAAAGAGTTTTGCTAAAGGTTCAATTTGAGTCCAGGCCAAAGAGGCCTTTGAATTTGGAATTAAATCAAATTTGAATTAATTCAAGTAAGTTGAATTCATTATTCTTTTCCTTTTCTTGACTTCATATCATAACTTATGGTTGCCAGTGTGTTGTTTCTATTGCTTTTGTGGGTATCCTTCAGCAAACATCTTCATTCAGAAAGGAATCATGGTAAGGAGGTTGTGACCTTTGAGGCACCTTGGTTTAGTAGCTCAGCAGGAGCTGTATTTCTGAGACGGGGAAAATTTCACAGGGCATGAGGAGCTGGATTAAAACAAAAACCAAAATCCATCTTCTCCTCCAGACAGACATAGGGACAAATATTTCTTTTATCCTCCCCTTCCCCCCTGCTCTGCTCTAAGAATGTGCATAAATAGTATTAGAACCGAAACACCAAGGAAAAAAAATCAGAAGAGTTCAAGCTGGCTTGGCCTGGCCTGAGGCAGAACTAGTAGATATCCTTGCATATACATCTGCTCAGTTTTACTGTGCCTGACAGCACGTAAAAGGCAGAGGCATTCAATGTAAACATCAGTGTAAACATGAAATATATTTTATTTCACAAGGGATGACTCTTCTCTATTAATCTCTTTTCCTTATTGAAATATTTTCCCTATTGTTGGCTGGTGTAGTCTATTTTTAGTTATATTGTGTTGCAGAGCTGAAATGGAGGAAGGAGATGGAATATGGATATGATGTCTAGGGGAAGTGTGAGTTTTGATTTCATGTTTTGGTCATCTTTAGCTAGAAATAGTGATAGTCTCCTGATATATATTAGCAACAGCTAGACGTGGTTGTGAATTGCAAGCTAGCCAAGAAGTCAGTTCAAGTTTGCTTTACGAAAAACTCTCACTCCAGTTTATTCTCCTCAAAGTGTGTGCGAAATCTGCCCCTGTTTTCAGATAGGGAATACGTAGGTAGGTTTCAGTAACTTCCACAAGCAATTGACTCTTCATATTTCTGGTAGATAAAGTATGTCAAGTGTGTGGGGTAGACATGCACTTGGAATTTTTGGTGCCCTTCTGGGAGCTGAAGAATAAAGGTTATTTGGTTTTTTTTTTCTTTCTAATTGTGGAGCAATTAGCACCGTGGAGAAGGAGATAGCTCTGCAGCATTTGTAACCTAGCAAGTCACTGGGAAGCTACTGCATCCTTATTTCAGCTTCTCCCTTTAGGAAGGAGGCTTCTGCAGCACAAAGCACTTGGCTGGTGTCGTGTCCTTGCACCCTGTTGTAACTCAGGGTGGAACTTAATCACAGTAGAATGATTTTTCCTTTTTTAAAATCTGGTGAAAATAGATTCTGGAATCGCAAGAATAGATTCTTGATGTAGCATCTGACTTGTTGCGCTATATTCCTTGTTCCTGTCCTTTCTTGGGAAGAATATTAACTGTGAGAGAACAAAGATGAGTAATGAACCTCCAAGGGCAGTTGAAATCAGCTGTGACCTCACAACAAACACAGCCTATAAGTCCCCTGGGTCCCTGTCCAACCTGTTTAAAAAAAAAAAAAATTTTTTTTAATGAATCCTACCTGGAGTCCAGCAGTAATATAAATACATATGGGCAAGTTAGGCAAGAGCTGCTTAATTTAAGTAATTTGTTTTGACACCCATCTTCTGAATTTTTTTCTGACTCCCTGCTACTGCCACAAGACTCTTTATCCTATCAGTATGCAGTTCCACTTCCTAATTTGTCAAGTGACTACTCCAGCAGTGAAAAGGAACCCACAAAGGCTCTGTACAATGAAAATTATTTATTGCTATCAGTAGAAAATTAGCCCACCCATGGATATGTTGGGAGTGATAAAATTTAATTCTTTGCTCATTGTTGAAACGTCTGGTAGCACTAAACAGGGAGATGTCAAAAATCATTAGGAAATCAATATCTTATGAAAGACACGGTAGTCCCAAAGTCACTGTCTGCTCCTCACCCTGCTATGGTGAATTCCATAGTTTACTAGCTGCCTGTTGGTGTTCCTGTTTCACTGATCTTTGCAGGTGGATATGGATTTGTGTGCAAAATTCAGTGACACAGCTTAGTGGATTTTTACTCTACCTTTGCTTTGCAGCACCCAGGTTCCCCAGCTGTGGAAGCAAAACTGTTTTGTGATCTGGGTAAAAGAACTCCTCCCATGTAAAAATACTCCTGGAACTGTTTTATTTTCCTTGAAGTTTGATACAGTTCCAGCAATCTCACTGACACTTGTTCTGCTACTACAGCTACAGGTGCAAAAAAAAAATCACAAGAGAGGATTTTGTAATGAGAAGGAGAGCTGGGTGTATGGCTGGGCTGGGAATACTTGAATGTGATACTAGTCCTCATCTTACCTGAGGATAGAGCTGGGCTCTGAGACTAATTACTCATTACCTTGGACATGGCAATGCAGAATTGCTCTAGCAGAATGCTCAAGGCCTTTATCAGCTGACTGCAGACTTATTTTGTCTGTCTTACTCGCCTTCTCTAAATGCAAAAACACCCAAGAGTCACTGAGGCAGAAAAGGCAAACCTGTGGTACCTCCACCATGTTTGGAAACTCCTGCTTTAAGTGAAGGCTTTCTTCCACTTTTCTGTTTTGATTCATCCACTTAATCTACATCTGCAGAAAACTGTACAAGACTTTTACAATCCAATCCAGGATCATTACATCTTGGTGAACAAATTCACATCTATTGTTGATGTATCTATTACCTGTCAGTATTTTATTTCATAGCAGAAGAGGCCATTTGTTGGAACAATGCATTGCCAGATTTATGTATTGAAGACACATGCAAAAGTGTTTACTTGAGAAAATTATTGTTGCTTTCCCCCTCACTTTTTTTTTGGTTAGTTTTGTTTTTTTTTTAAGGGCTTTGACTGTTAACATTTTACCTAGAATTATCCTTTCCTAAAGCTGGTATTCCAGGGAATGAAGTATGATGAGCCAGGCTCTTGGGTGGAATTTAACGCTGTGGCATGTGTTTGGACTAACTGAATATAAGTAATTGGAAATGCAGGATATTTGGATGCCATTCATTTCTAGGGTTTAGCAAAGCTTCTTAGCACACTGTGCTTTAAATAGAAAAGAAGTTGAAATATCTCCACTAAGACTGGAGTTTCTCCAGCTCCTGTCTAGTCTAAAGGCCTGTGCCAGGATACTGGATTCCTGAAATCTCGTGTTGGAAGTGTAGCCACATTTTAACTCTGTGCTCTGATGTGATGATATCAGTGCTGACACCGCCCAGCTTTTGTGGTGTGCTGTGCAGTGTTGCTACACGAGTGAGCTACAGGCCACGAATGCACTTTGGCTGTAGCCACCTGTATTTGTGCTTAACATTTGTTATGCTGTTGCAGCTCAGCTCACCTCCTGATGTATGTCCTGGCCTTCCACAGACAAGAGCATTTCATGTCAGTGCTGAAAAGAAGCTATTTATCACCTGGAAAGACACGTTTTGAACATTTGAATGCACGTGTAAATGATAAACATTTTTTTTCTTATGAAATGGATAATATGTGCATTGGTCAGGCATAACTTAGTCCACTTGTATTTATGAAGTCTCATAAAATACTGTTAGGTGTTTTAAATATTGTCAAATTAGTTTATGGATCCTTATGGTAAAAGATGTATCTGAAAGTCAGAATTGACAACTCACGGTGAAGGTAGACTCCAGTTTGATTTTTAAATCAACAATCATCCCCTGTATTGCTGGCCTTTTTGGAAAGCATATTTTTTTTTTTTCTGTTCAAAGCAATATCATGCAATTTGTCTGGATGTCTGTTAAGGGTCATAATACGAGTCAGTCATTAGGGACTGATCGATTTATTGTAGTTTAGATACCAAAAAATGTAACGGGATGTAATTACAAAAAATGTTATGCCAAAAATGTATTTGGGATCATTTATGGTTACTGGATTTACTGACAGTGCTCGCTACTCAACGCTCTTTGCTTTACAGTACCTGATGGGGTTGGATGTAATATCTAACTGCTGTCCTGGCTCCTGCAGGTTGCCATGTAGAAGTGGGGTATGTGAAGGTCCTTGTGCCTTGTCCCAGAGATATATCTGCCAGCTGGACTTGGAGTCTCTCAGTTCTAGATGGCTAGAACAACAAACTTCAGAAATTGAAAACTTTGGGTCTACATGGTAGGGCAAAATAAAGATAAAAAAAGGCTGAGAACAGATATCTTCTCTGCCCACTTGTCCTTGCAGGAGAATTGTTCAGTCCTCGCTCTCTGTCCACCAGTTTTTCGTGGTTGTCTGAATTATAATAAACTCCAATCAATGCCCTCTAAGATGTTAAAGAAAAAGCTTGAATTTCTCTCTTCCCCAGGGCCTGGATTTTTTCCCTGCTCCTTGCAGAAGTGCCCCAGTCACCACCTATATGCTGTAGGCTATTGTCTCTTTCTTCTGAAGATGCTCCCCTGCCTCTGAAGGAGTTCCAGCCTGTCACAGGTAGTCTTTTCCCTCGAGGCATCTGTTTAGCAAGCGGGAAAAGTAATGCCAAAAAATACACAACCAGATGGATGCACCCTTCACAGTTTGGCAGATGCCTCATCAGTGCCCATAAATGCGAGAGATGGAGACTACAGAAAGGAGATGGTTGTTGTTTCAGTCTTTGGTGAGATGAACTGGTGTGAGATCTCCCTGAAGAAACTCTCACTCCAGCAGAGAAACGTTTTATAGTTTGTGCCCAAAGCATCTCTATCTGTGTGCAGTGGAGAGTCTCAAGTAATATATTCCTCTCCCCACTTTCCCTTTCCCTCTTAGCTCTGTTTCTAGTAAGTGAGGTCTCCCTTACACTTACTGCAAAAATACCAATATGACAATTATAGATAATCCTTTTTTGGCCACTGTTTTGTGTCTCAGTCTTTCACCCTCTCAGCCCACTCAATTTAAACCTACTGAAGGAAGCTCAGTGATACCACCTGAACACAGAAAAGCTCCAGCTTTTGAGGTAATTCTGCTATAAAGTAAAATGTGTAAGAATAGTTTTGAAAATGGTTGAGAAGATTGTACCAAAGTAACTGTGTGAAGCTGAAGTCACTATGACTTAGTGTCCATTTTAANATGGTTGAGAAGATTGTACCAAAGAAACTGTGTGAAGCTGAAGCCCTCGTTTTGATGTAGCTTAGGGGGAAAAAAAGGTAAAAAGTGGAAAAATTAAGGAAAGCAAGTCGGTTTACTTGGGTGCAGGGCAGTGGTTTCAGAGAGCTGAACCAGTTCTTAGAGGACCAGATCCAGGCAGATCAGCACAGAGCTCTGCTCAAACGAAATAGTCCCCACTGAAAAACTGTGTAAGAACATGTCTAGTTTTTTCTAGGGGACCTATGACTTAGTGTCTGTTTAAGTCCAGTAGCTTATTTATTGGTAGCAAAACCATCCCTGCATGGTCCTTCATTGTGTTCTGAATAACAACATGAGCACAAGGATGATGTATTTCATAGCATACAAACCAGATTTTAATTTGTCACTTTTGGGTTTAATTTTTTTTATTTATTGGACTTATTAACTAAGTTTATAACTACCTTAAACCAGTTGGACTGGAAGAACCAACTTTATTTTATTTTTTGTGAAACAGCTGCCAACAACAACATGCTTGTTATTTCATATAGTTTATTTATTTTCTTAAAAATGAGTGGATGATTTTGACATGTTTTAGAAAGCCAAATAAGAAAGAGTTTTTGTTCATGTGACATATAGTGCTTATGAAAACTGAAAGCTTTAGCGAATTGGAGATTATGAATTTTAATTTATAATTTATTATGTATACATTATAAAGTAGATATGTAATCAGCAGAAGCAATATTACAGTTTTATTTATGCTTCATCAGTCTTTTTACCTCTGTCTCTATTTGAAAGATCATCTCAAAATAAGTAAGAAAAGCCTTTTGGCCATGTTTACTGAAGTATTAGTCAAGGAACATCTCTTCCTACTGGGAATTAGACTAATTTTATCCAGGTATCTGCCTGGTTGTCAGACTTATTCTTTACTTGTATGGCACTTGAACTGAGGATTTTACAGACAATGTGAAAGAAATGACGAAGTCCTTAGGAGCAAAGATTTTATTTCAGACAGAAGTCAATGAATGAGAGGAAAAGTGTATGTGCATATGTGTGGGGGCAGGAAACAGCAGGGAGAGGAAGGGTCAGGGTTACAATAATAATGATGTTCAGGTTCATTTGGGTGCACTTCTTGAGTTTATTACTGCTTTATTTAAATATAACACCGCCCCATTTTTTCCTGACCAGCCTCTCCTTTACCCCAGTGACTTATGTAATAAATGTGAAGCAAGGGAAGAGGAGATGTGATTACTGAGGATTAGCATCTGTGAAGCTGGAGGGAGAAACAGCTTCTTTCTGGCAACTTGAAATTTGAGACAGAGCACTGAAAGAGGTTGCCTTTATTGACTGAGAGCAGGAGTGATACCAAGGGGCATTTAAAGCCATGACAAATAGACAATGGTGATATTGTGGATGCAGGACAATATTTTAAATGTGAGCTGTTATATATAAATAAATAAATATATACACACATACCTATGTATGTATGTATGTTTGTGTTTTGGGTTTTTTTCTGTGCAAATTTTAAAAAATGACAAGCAGGCCTGAGTTTCAGAATGGTGTTTAGTCCCTTTGAAACATCTTTTCGACCACCTATAATGCATTAGGTTTAACACTGAAAAACGTCAGGAAACTGAGCCCATTATGTATATTACAGTAATTCAAGCTCGTGTTTGTAAAAACCTGGGTAGGGGGCATAAAGGAGAAGGCTGGAGGAAAGCTCAAACGAGAGCTCAGCCAAGCTGCACTCTAGGAGCGCATCTCCTTGTTGTGATAGATGGCACTTTTGTATTCCATCTCACCCCCTCATTGTGCAAACCACAAACCTACAAGTTCTGCAAGTGTGTTCAGTTCTCCTCTGTCAGAAATATGAGGGAAACAACCTCTTGTACAAAGGCATTGACCAAACACCTTAATGCGTTTTGCAAAATATTCCACTCTTTGCTGAAATTATTGATTCTTGTTGGATTTCTACCACAGATAATTATTTTATCTTTTATCCTTTTTCTTTTAAACTTTCTTCTTCACTGCCAATTTTTTGTTGTTTTTTCAACCCTCAAAGAAGGTTTCCCCAACATTCTGACAATCATAATTCTTTTCCTTAAGTCAGCAGCAACACAGCATGACTTCAGAATCAAGAGTAAAATTATGCTGTATGAGAAGAGAAAGAGTGCTGAGACTTCAAAAAATGGTTAAACCATAAGATTGTTCTGGATCTGGTGATTACCTGGATTCTCCAGCCAGCCTCTTGGTGATCAGGTTATCTGATTTGATTTTAAAATGTTATCTCAGTTTCCAAATAGACTGCAGAGAGAGTCTGTGCTCACTGAATGTGCTGTTAACTAAGCTTGTGCTTTATTTCTTCTAGCTCACATGCCTTATTTATTTATTGCCATTCAAGTGTTGCTCTGAGAACAGTTTTAGCAGTTTCCTTGTGAGATTTTCCAGCTCCCTCATTGCCATGGTGTTTCTATTCCTGTTCTATTCTCCCTGTGAGAAAATATGATGATGTGATCTCTTCTGGAGAAAGGAGATGGTGCCCAGATTGTCTGACTGAAGGAGCCTGATTAGTTGCCTATACACTGATTTCTCCCAGAACTTGGTGTTTTATAGCACCTCAGCCCAGGTTCTCTTCATACCTGTAGCAAATAATAACTAAGTGTTTTGGAAACCAGACCTTAATTTAAATGGTAGTCCACCATCACATACCACTTTTATTTGTCAAATATAGCTTGATGAAATTCCAGTTATGTTTATTTTCTCTTTCTCTGTTTTTCTACCATTTAAAGTGTCATATAGTAGCAATCACTTAATGATCACTCATACAATGGGTGATCCTCAGAAGAGGGATAAACCACACAGGAGGCATAAAAGCTTTTATATCTAAATATTTCAGCCTTCCAATCACTTCTGTCCTGAGACTTTCTTGCAGAAATTTCGGCATATTAATGCTTTGTTTTGTTCTGCAGAATTTACTTGTAAGCTGCCCTTACCCTTTGAAATTTAGGCCATTTCGAACAGCACATCTTCAGTACTCGTATCTGATTTGTATTTGTGACTGCAGTTGCGAGGGTCTGAGAAGTGTTTGCACTCCCAAGGCGTGTTGGGAGTGTATCCAGCACTAATGCCTGTGTACTCAGGCTGCTGGAATTAAACCTCCACAGTTGCTCATACCTCTGGGCAGCACACAGTGTGGATGGCTCAGAGTTATAGGGGATGAGCAGCTCCGTTCCCTTCTGGCCAGAAGGAAAGCATATCGGGGTCGGACCGAGGGGCTGGCCGTGCGTCGGCTTCGTCGACACGTTTCAGGGGAAGGGTGGTTTAATGAAGGCCGGGGCTGAGGGATAATTCATCCCGTGCCGTGAGGTTAACCACAAGCCTCTCAGAAATCGCAGCCCTCGCTGCTCCCGCAGATGTGCTGGAACCCTGGGCTGTGACTGGAGGTTTTTCAGCACTCTGTTCTCCCCCCACCCTTCGCTTATTGCAAAGCACGCACCCGTCACGCTGCCAAAACTTTTAATAAAAAATAGATTTGCGTCTGCAGTTTCCAGAGTCTTTATCAACCTTCCAGCCAAAGTCAGAGTAATAAACCCAGAGAACATCTAAGCGTGTGCTCTGCAGATGATTGATTTCTGCTCTCGGGATGTCTTCGAGGCAGTGGCTCCCACCACTATTTTTACATGGTGTGCTGCAGGGGCCTCCTGAAAGCCCCTTTCCTTCTAGTTGCACAAAACATTTGGGATCATTTTTTGCCTTTGAAGTGAGTAATTTCCCTGCAGAGAATTAGTTTGCTCTTTCTGCAGAAGGTACCTTGTCATTAAGTTTTGGATGGATAGTCATTTTATTTCTGGATTTCAAAATTTGTGTTAGATATTAGAAAGTACCATAAAATAGACTTTCAGGAGACTATCCTCATGAAAAAATCTGCTCAAATATTTCAAAAAAACTCCAACCCCTTTTTAACTGCTCTTTCTTCCCGACCAGACAAAATCACTGTTCCATTCAGCCATTATACTTAACATAGGTTATGTAAGGAAAAAAACCCCACCCCAAATCCTAAACCCACTGAGGTAACATATATTGAAACTTAATGTTTAATTAGTTTATCTAATGTAAACTTTTCCATCAATACCATAAAGACGTGGAATGAAGATAATCTAACTTTAAAATGGTATCCAGCTGTTTGTTATTGCTCCTCATCTGGGACTTGCGGCCTTCTCACTTGAGATGTTGGAATTTTGTGTGTAAACATTCCTCATTTTTTCAGTGCAGAGTAAAATATGTTAATTTATCAGCTTAATCACCTGTCAGTTTAAGGTGCTCTGTTTCACTTTTCAGTGAAAACTCAGAGGGTCCATTCCCATCCCAGGGTGGAGGCTGACAGGGTGTGCAGCTGAGGGTGGTAATGTGGAGCTGGAAGTAAAGAATTCATAAAGCTAGGGCCTTAAGAACACATTTGTCCATGTCCTTGATCTGACGGAGCTAAAACCTTTACCGAATTGAAGCAAAGCTGATGTGAGAGCAAAAGAAGCATTTGTGCTTTTATAGCTCTAGTTTAAAGCAATGTATTTTCTTTGTATGAATGAGGTGCTTGCAATTTTCAGCTATGTTTAATGTCTATTTTTTGTAGACCCTCCTAAGAAAATATATTCAGGAGGGAAAGAAATGCATTGGTTCTCCAACCTTTCTTTCTGCAGGACCCAGATATACCCACAGGCTGCTGACATGCAGGGAGCATGTTTGTGGGAATCCTTTTTAATAAATTAGCAGGAGGTTGTTGACATTGAGGTAAATTTTGGGAGAAAGAATGATCTTGACTTCAGGAAGTTCTGAACTTCTCCAGATATTCCTTGCTCTAGCTCCACTATATTTCTGAATTCCTTTTATATTTGTTGTCAGTGACACAAGTACAATGTACAAAATTTTCAGTATCTTAGTGTGGATAACTAATCTGGGACCCAGATTCTTCAGTTAAAGTAACTCATATTAATAAATTCTAACTGTTAAATATCTTACTATATGTCTTCCCTCAAGCATTCAAGTTTGAAAGTGCAGTGCTAAATTTTCATTTATGTACTTAATCATCCTTTTTGGAACTTGCCAACTGGAACATCATAATGTTAACATTTTTAGCAAAAATGTTTATTCTTAAATTTAGATTGTTTTGATTTCTCTTCAAGGAGGAGAAAGAATAGAACAGATATTGGGCTACTGGAATACTGCTCACCAGTTCGTTTGTAAGTATTCTGGGATTAATCTAGATATAGTAAAGGTAGATGCTTTTCCCATTTTTCTATATGTATTTGTGTCCATAACAAATTAAGTGAGGCAAAATTTGATGGTTTTAGTTAACTTTTCAGGTTACTGTTCAATTTAAGAGTTTACAGTCCTCTTTGACGCAATCCTATTTTCACATTTATTTGTGTAAATTAGGAATAACTGGGTAAATTACTTCACAGCCTTGATGGTTGTACAATTGTGTAGCACATTGTAAGGCTGGGTTGACACTCCTGACTCTGCCACGAGTAAACTGTTCCACGTGGACAAGGTGGACACAGATTAGGATTGAGAAATGTGTGAAGTGAAGCTTGGAGACACAACAGCAAACCAAGATAATTGTATGGTAAAGCCAGAGGAACTCCCAAGCCTTTTTCAGTGACAAAACCCTAACATTAAACTCATTGTCATCGAACTAAGGTTAATAGAGTTGTGCTAAGAGATAGCAGCTGTTTGAATGCCATAATGAGCTCTCAAGAATGGCAGTAAAATAGCCTTAGATCTGCCTGTTCAAACAGTTCAGAAATGGGCTGCCACAAAACATACAGCCAAGTCAGCTTCTTCTGTACCTTTAATTATTTAAGTTCTCCATTCTTCTTTTATTACAGTGTGAAGCCCTCCCTCTTTCAGGCATAGCACCAAAGGCAGCGCACCCCATCAACATTTACTGTCAGCAATATTCACTGATCTGTTACCATCTAAACCGTTCCAAAATTCTCAGACTGGTACATGCTGAGGTTCTGCTACTGGGTCATCTGGAAAAAATAAAGTAAATGAAATATACTTTCATATCATCCCTATATGTCTTCCCCAGATGTTCTCCAGAGTGCTACTTCTGCAAAAGATCCATGTAGGAGCACTTTCTGTGTATCAGTTCTGCAGTCACTGACAGATGTGAACGGGATACTTTCAAACAATCTTTTTACAAACAATGCAAATTTTTTTCCCATGTGTAGATCACTACTGCTTTTCAGAACGGGTGCATGAGTCAAAGTGGTTTTGCACAGAGATGCTTATTCCCAGTTTTAAGTGCTCTTTCTGTAAATTACTGCTTCATCTATGTTGAAGCAATGTTCACCACTGAAAATTATTTTTTCTCCCAAAATATATTGAGGTAAGCTCTAAAAACCATACCATTTCAAATCTAGCTCACCCTGTGCAAAAGTTTTTAATGTTATGGCCTATTGAATGCTTATTGAAGGAGTGAAAAATCTCCTTTGTATTGATATGAGGCAGCAGAGAAAAGTTCTCCTTTGAAAACCAATAAAATTGGCTTTATCGTATTCCATTTTCTTGCGTTTAAGAATCATGGAGTGTGTGGGGACTTTGTTCATGGAGTGAGGACTACAGAAATTGCATCTTCCTACATCTGGAAGAGACTTTTAAAGCTCAGATATGTGAGAATTGCCAAAGGACCTCTGTTTGTGCAGGTGTAATGTGGATGGTCTCTGACCTCGAGAGGGACCCTTGACAAACCTGCAGTTCACAGGTGCTCATTTTCACTGGCTGTGCCACTGAGGCTAATTCCTCTTGCTCACAGTCAGAAAAAGTGTCATCTGCTAAGACAAAAAGGTAGGAATTCCTATCTGGGTTCTAAAGCATGTGAGAAGCAGCTTCAGCTTCAAGTGCCTCTGTCTTGGTTGTCTTTCTTTTGCACTTTACATCAAACCCAAGTCTTTCCTATGTATTGTACAATTCTAAAACCGTACAGACAATTTTAATACAAGTTGAAAGGTGATTCAGCCACTTGTTTAAATAAATAAACCTCAGAATTTGAGCTTCTTTAGGAATTCTTCCAAATGGATTCTAGTGTTTGAAGCGGAGGCTATCATTGTAGGTTTTATGCGATTACTTCACAAGTCTCTTGGACTCTATTCCAGCACAACTAACAGTGGTTAGAATCACTGACTTTGATTTCAGTGCAGTGAAGAAAGAGTATTAAATTCATACAGGTATAAGTGGAATTTTCTCTGCTGAAATACACCAGTTTGTGCCAAATTAAAAACAGTGAAGGAGTTTGTATGTCACTTTTCTCATTACTTGTCCTTGAAACAGAATACTACAAGAAAAGTAAAATGGAGTTGGAACTCATGAGAGATTGAATTTTCTCTTATCGACTCAAGGATCAATGTCATAGACCTCTGAGTAGAAGAATAATTAATTCATTCTCCTTACAACAAATCAAGAGAATAAATCAGACTTTCATATCAGGTCTGAGTAAGTAAATTGCATCCAACACTAGTTTTTCCTGCATGATTTTTATTTCATTTATTTTCTCAGGAGGTTGTATCAAGGCAGAAGAATTAAATTGAAGATATTTGTAGCAAAGAGATCTCTGCTGAACTGATTTTTCCAAATAAACATATCCCTTATAGTATATTTCCATGACTGTAAGTTTTTAAATTTTGGACTCTAGTATATTGTACTGTATGTGTATTCTGAATACTTTGTAACAGTTAAATTTACTTAAATTTAATTTCAGACATTTACTTAATTTCAGCCATCTTAAATGAAGTATTCTCATACCTTTTTTTTTTTGTCTGTTACCTTTTCTGTGAGGAAGTTCATAATTTTGGTTTTCTGTTGGTACCTTATTAATGCACTCTGAGAGCCATGTTCTGCATTATTAATATAGCAGTGATCCTGGTTTCATGACTGGCTACTACAGTAAATGTTATGGCTAATAGTGAAAATAGCAAAAATAATGATGAAAGGAGCTACAGAAGTTCTGAGGCCTGAGAACTGTGAAGCTGCCAAAATCAAAAAGGTCAGTGCACTTCTGGTTTACAGTGCCATTCAGTTGGAGTTGGAACACACTTTGGGCTAAGGGTCTGAGCATTAGAGGCTGTAGCACCTCTTCCACTGACCAGTTCCCTATTTCCCTGCTCCGTAGTCCACTGCATTCCAGCATGTGATTTGCCGAGCTGTAGAATGTCCCTGAGAGGTACAATTGTGTTGAATGCTTAAAAATTTGGCTTCACATTCCTCAGTTTCTTTTCAGCATTTTCTCTGTCCCCTTTGTTGCCTCACACCCAGCCCTTGCTTTAATTCTAGCTGGAGAACAAGGTTACAAAACACAACTTCTTTTCCTGTGTACTTTGAGGGGTTCCCACCTGTAATAATAAATGAAATGGGTTTTATTTCTTTTTATTCCTCCCGGTATGAGGCAAAAAAGGAAAGGTAGTAGGAACTATGGCTTTTTGGGGTGGCTGTTATCCCTGACTCCTGATTCTATGTGAGGGATATCCATGTTGTCCAGACTGTCTCAGCAGAAAGAGGGAGGAGTGGAATACTAATGTTAGGAGCTCATCCCTGTCCATGATTTATTAAAAGAAGCCTAGCTTCACGTCTCAGGCCCTGAATTAAATAACTGCAGTTTGACTGCATGAGTATGTATCTATGTATCCCACTTCAGTGCAATGTCTGAAGGCCAGGGAACTGCCTTTGTTACCTCTCCTACTGGCACTGCTAGAGGAGAAGGAAAGAAATCCAACTAATTTTTAATCATACAATGTGTCCCTTTTGGATTCAGAATTCATTGAGGGCCATAAATACAGTGCATGGCTTTAATAAAGCGTAAACGTGGATTTTAAACCACACCTAGAGTTGATGTTGCTTGGATTGAATGTGTGCACAGCCTGATGTTTCTCCTCATCACCCCTATTATTAATTTCTGCCATTTTTTTCCTCTTAATTCCCATTTGAACAAAAGCAGAATTTGTGCCACTGAGTTGAGAACATCCTGCTCAGACATTAGGAAACTGTCCCAGCTCTTTGCTTACCATCTTGAGTCCTTTTCTCACTCAGAGAGGATGGTAACACCACAGGGATTCATGTGCTAGCTGTGACCAGCAAGCTTTGGCCCTGGTAAAGCTGAAGGACCATAAGGCAAGGAAGGAATTTTTTAAGAAGTTCTCGCTAATCCCTGGATTTGGAGGAATGATGGAATAAACTGCAAACTTTTTGCTTCAGGCACTGGAGCAGATGATTTTTCTAATAAATAATATTGTTTTGAGTCCTATTGAACTCATTCATGTTGTGAGGGAAGTTTTCTTTAAAAAAAATGTTGATTTCTTTGTACCTTAATAGCACAGCTTTTGAACAGCTGGGTGCTTTTGTGTTCCTTCTCCTCCCATTTATTATGTCAGTATGCCTTTTACTGCATATCCAAGAACAGCTTTTAATTTTTCTCATTTTTAGCTTCACTTTCTAGTTTTTACAGTTAAGTGCATTTTTTATGTTGTAGGTCACCTGTCACATTTCAGGGCAGTAATTCAGCCTCTCTCTCTCTCTTTAATTTCGTGCTAATGTCTGGGAGATGTTATCTAGGTTAGCCAGGCTAAGGAACATCATGTTCTTTCCTGATTTTCTTTAGCTGAGAATCTTTTGGCTATCTCACTGCCCCTTGGAGTATTATGTTGGTCTGGATTTTCCAGAGTTATCTGAGGTGTGAACTGGCCAGATGAACTGCTGCCCATTGTAAATGGCTCAGTTTAAATTTCTGTGTTATGTTGGATACTGCTTAAGGTGTTGGGTCCTTCTTGCTTCAGATGCTGCAAATGCAGCAATGAGAAATTCCTTCACATCACTGATGAAAGTCCTGGCCAATCTCCAGAGGAGATATGTAATGTGATGAATTTTCTTTGCTGCACTATCTGTGCTATGCTTTTCTACCTTGTATTTGATTGTTTATAACATACATAAATATGTGTTTTACTTAGAGGAAAATTTGGGAGCATGGTGTGTTCATGATGCCAGGATGATTTTTTGCCTTTTCTTTTATACCCTTCTTATGTACCCTTTTATATAGTTTTTATGTATTCTTAGTGCTTTTAGCCCACATGCTTGTAATTTCTTTAAGTTTGGTAACTTAGCTGAGACCCACTGTGCCATTAAACCAAAAGACCAAACAGCCTGGGAGCCCCAGACACCAAGGTCCTCTCCTGAACACATTTCGTAAACTCAGATAGGCCCATCCAGGGAAAAAGTTCCTCAGAATGAGGGGTTCACTTGAGCCTCTCATTGGGGAATCTTTGATAAATATGTTAATTTGCAAGGCCTATAATTGTGTGCATTTTGGTGTGTGAGAGGCAGTGTGTGCCTTTTCAGGGCATTCCACCTGGACAAAGTGCTGCACCCAAGGATCCTTAAATAAATACTGAGGTAAAAACCCCTTTTCCCCATAAACTGTGTTTTGGCTTTAATTTTAAGACCAGGGAAAGGCAACATTTGTACCTACTTGATAACATATTTTCAGTCTACATAACATGTGAATGGAAAAGGGGAAGTGCAGGACAATTGAGTATGTTTTGGGTATCTCTTGCAGATGTTGAATCTGTCCATAAGAAGAGATTTCTAAGAAAGTTTTATTAATGAATGTTGCATCATTGCTTTTTTAATGCTTGCAGCTGCTCAGAGTGAAGGAAAGTCCCATGTCTCTCACACTTGTTGAAATACAGCATGATTTGTTGGTGCACATAAATTTAAGCTAGTTATTTCTCATTTGACTTCATTCTGCTTTGTGCCAAGGTCCTCTGGAGCAACGTGAAACAGAAGTAAAATGCCTATTCTGATGTAATGATTGAATAAAATGTAAAAGGATAGCGACAGTCAAATTAGATCCCCTCGGTGCTCATTGCCAGGAAGAGTTGGTTCATTAAAGCAGGATGGAAGTGATGAGCAATGTGCTTGCTTAAAGGATTCCTCTCTTGAGAGGGTGGTGGTGTTACCTAGAGCCTCAAGATCATCATCTGCTCTAGACTGACTGCCTCTGAGGAAGAAGCCTTCATGTTGTATTACTTGATTGATTGATTGATTACTTGTTGATTACTGTGATCCACCTGCCTTGGGAAATGGTTGCTTTCTCTCATGCTGCATTGGTTTGGAAAGGAAGGAAGAGTCAGGAAATTTGTATCTTTCACCTGTGTGAGTGCTTTGGAGGGAATGAGATTGTGTCTTTTTACGTCAGAAAGCATGCCTCTCTTAATAAGCCTGGTGCTTATTTTCCTTGCTAAGCAATTGCAAAGAACCAATGAAATAGAGTGTTGTGGTGGATATTAACTTTTAGTGAGCTTACAGAAGAGAGCCTTTCATAATTGGAATTCTTTAGGTCTACATAGATAACGGAAATAAGAATGAAGTGAACTTGCTATATACACTGGCAGATGATTTCCAAACACTTAAACCCAATGGATTTAAAATTTATTATGCTAAGAAATTACTTGGAACATGCAAATCTTGGACAGTAACTATATTTCATGCTAAGTAGACATCATCTGGTTATGTTGAAATGTAAATACTCAATCTGGTAAGTACTCAATCTCGCTGAAAGCAGTGGTAGCATTGCCTTCCCCTGGTCTTAAAATTGAAAGCCAAACACGGTTATGGGGAAAAGGGGGTTTTTTACCTTGGGATTTATTTAAGGATCCTTAGGTGCACCACATTGTCCAGGTGGAATGTGCTGAAATGCACCCTGAAACGCACATATGCACGATACATTGTGTATACAATTTATAGGCCTTGAAAATTAACATATCTATCAAAGATTCCCCAATAAGAGACTTGAATGAATCCTTCATCCCGAAGAATCTCTCCCTCTGGATGGGCCTGTCTTAGTTTACAGAAAGTGTTCTAGAAAGGACCTTGGTGTCTGACATTTGCAGCTTTCTGACTCCTGACTGCGAGGCTTCCACGGTGTTTGGTCTCCTGCCCTAAAGGAACAGTGGGTCCTCAGCTGAGTTATCAAACTTAAAGAAATTACAAGCATGTGGGCTGAAAGCACTAAGAATACATGAAAGCTATATCAAAGGGTAAATAATAGGGACGTAAAAGAAAAGGTAAAAAATCATTCTGGCATCAGTAGAAGTACTGTTGGCTTCACTAAATGCAGACCTGGGCAGTGGGAACTATCCTGGTGTTGGGAGGCAACAAGGTCTGCAAAGTGGGAGGGGGGGGAAAAAAATCACTGTTAGGGGTTGTTCACGGTATTTTCAGAACTCTAAAGGACTTGGAATGGCTTAGGAAATTCAGTTATGGGTAGAGGTGATGATGGGATAGGTTAGCATTTAGGAAATGATGATTAAATGAAGGGCAGGTAGGGCATGACACAATGTTGAAGACAGTGTGTCAAGGTAAGGAACAAGGCTAGAACATGCAAAGGAATCCTGTGCAGGATGGGTGCTCGGAGTGGGAGTTAGATTCTAGAGGGAGAATTAGAGTGGCATTGCCTTGGCAAAGAACTTAAAAAGAGATGGGGTCTGAGAAGTGCAAAAAGAGGTTGGAATTTGCATGAATGGATGGAAAATGCAGAACCAGGGTAGAGAAGAGAAACAAATAGCACTATTTCCTTCTTTGTTTCCTTACATACGTATATATATTTATTGCTCATTCAGTAAAGACAATTGCCATGCTGGAATAGCCATTTCCAGGAGGCACAGTCCCTGTGAGCAACACTAAATCCAAAACCTTTCTAATATGCTGGGCCTGAACTCTATGTTGTATGAATTAACCCCTTTCTGAAGAATGGTATTCTCAATCTTTATCCCAAAGTACAGATTGACTTGCTTTTAGTTAAAAGGGGAATAGGATAAATTATTGTTTTACCAGAACTCCAGTTTAATATCTTGTTATGCTGAACAGTTTGAATGAAATATCTTTTCATTTTCCATTGTTGGAAATTCATTACAGCAGGTATTTAAAATGTATGTGAATTTATTGCTTTATTCCCAAACAACTGCTTTTCTATGTAGGCCGACTGCTTTGGAATGAGGAGAAGTTGGTGTCCACTGCTCAATCAGAAATGCTGAGTAGCATAAATCAAAGAAGATGATCATAAAAGTCCACTCCTGTTTCTCAGGGAGAGCTTGATTGCTGAGTTAAATCCATGCTTCTCCACCTTCAGTGAGCTTGGAAAAGAAAAAAGATAGTAATGAGCTTGATTGTTGAGTTAAATCCATGCTTCTCCACCTTCAGTGAGCTTGGAAAAGAAAAAAAGATAGTAATGTTAATCAGTAGGCAGAGGGAAAAACCCATTTTGACAGATTGAGCTCTGAGACAGACTGGAGACATGAAGCTCTTTTAAGATTTCCTTGAGGCTCTTTCCCACAAATCTCCTATTTGAAGTACAGTCCCATCAGTGCATATGCCATCAAGACCTAGACTTCTGTTGGGTAACCTTTCTTTTTAGTCTATACAGACTGTGAAGGCAGCCCTAGCCTTGTCCTTTAAAAGGCATTAAGTACGGGGAGAAAAACCCCCTATTTATGCTTATCTTAATCTTGACCTTTGCTTGAGTGTGAAAAGGAAAGAGGAATGAGCCTGGCTTATTATTTTACTGTTTTCAGTACTGTTTTTAACTTTTTTCAGATTCTGTTTATTTTTCCTTGAATATCTTGGACATAGGCTAGTGTTCTGGCTCTGCATTTACACTCTGGTTCCATGATGTAAGACACTACATGACCTTTTTCTTAGAGGAATGAAAGATAAATACAGCCTGATATGTAGGAGGAATCCCATAGTGCAAGGAGCCTCATCAGCATGATCATCATCTGTTTTTGTGTTTAACGAGGAAACTTGTTCAGTTGCACATAGCCAATCTGAAAACAATAAAAGGCAGAACTGTTATGAACTAAACTATTAAAAAAAATTAAAATCCTCCTCATTTCATTTGTTGAGAAAGAAGGAGAAGGGATAGACATATGGCCACCCACTTGGCTGTGCAAATTGTAAGAAGTGAAAATAACTTGTGACAGAATTGCCTGGAGGTTTTGTTTAGCCTGTCACACATGGCCTCAATAACACTGTGAAGCAGTTTCTTTTACCCCCTCCAACCTACTCAACCCCTTCTGCTAAGGAATCTGCAAGGCATTTTTCAAATTAAGTGTGCACTGCTTTCCTTTTAAGTTTCAGGAGCAAGTGGCTGAGGGAGACACGCTGAGAGATTGGAAACAATCTGCATCAGCAACAAAGGGAGATGCCTGCTGCTTTGCAAGCAACACAGAAAATATGCCAGCCATCCAGCACCGATTCCTGGGCTGGCTGATGTTTATTTGTCCTGTGCACTAGCCTTTCTCAGAATGCTGCAGGGGGGAGTGTGGATTTAAGAGCCCTTGGAAAAACTGCTGGAGTATAGGTCATGTTTTATTAGCACGTTTTCTGGGATTTGGAGCTGAGGTTTGCCTTCTCAGCCTAGGTAATGAGCTTTTTGGAAGCATTGTGCCTGAATTCCCTGTGCATGGGGAGGTGAATGTGCCTGAATTCCCTGTGCATGGGGAGGTGAGTGGGTCTGTGTTTGGTGCTGGGGGTCTGACTGCTCAACACACTGTTAGTGAAGCCACCTTTCCATCATACTGGAAGAAATTAAATGGGGCCGTTTGTAGGTTCTGATGTAGAACTGAGAGCATCAAAAGAAACCCTGCCAGCCATTTAAATTGGTGGTAGAGGAGCAGCTATTGCATCTCCAATAAGCGGGGATTGCTTAAGCAAGTCAAGGAGTCAGCTGATAAAACTGTCTGATGGTGAATACAAGGAGTCATAGAAGTGGTAGGGTTGTCATAACTGGATCATCCAAGAAAGATAAGGCAGGAGCTCAGTGGAAGAGTATGAGCTCCGCTTTTCTTCTGGAGACATATAAAGCCTTTAAAAGAAGACAGTGAATAGTTCAGCACATGTCTGTAATCCAGACAAGACAGGAAGGCAGAGGGGAAAGTCCAGTAGTTTCTTCTGCTGCTGGATACATCCATTCAAACCTTTTTATCACGTGTGGGTTGGTATAAATGTACTCAGGCTTGGAAGACCTTGACTGCAGCCTACATGTTATGCAGGAGCTGCTCGCTGCTCCGCGCACAGCTTCAATAATCCTCTGCCTGCACCAATATCTCTCTCTGAAGGGTTTACCTTCACTAAATCATTCAAGACAGCTGAGGGGCCAGGCCAGTGCAGCAGCCCCCTGTCAGTGTGTGTTTTCTGGCTGCCCCACAGCACGGTGGGGAGCAGCAGGCACTGTGGTGCTGGCTGCTGCTGCAGCGCTGCGTGGTGAGCAGCCCAAGGGCTGGGGCATGAGGGGGCTTGTTCCTCCCAGCCCCTTCCTTGGTCTGTTGCTCACAATGTCCCCCAGGTCGGGGATTTTGGTTTTGGTGAGCTAATGAGCAGTAGTGTTGAAGTTCTGTAGCATTTAAATAGCTTGAGAGTGAGCTAGAAACTCTTTCTTCCAGCCTGGAAGAGATTAAGCATGTAAATGATGTAACCCAATGTGAAAAAAGGGCAATATTCCAGAAGATATCCTAGCCTTGCTTTTCTTTTCTAGCTTTGCATTTCTTAAAGCACTGAGAGAAGGGATGACATTTCTAAATGGTTGTCGAAAAAAGCAGTGTGATGATCTTTGCAGCAATATTGAGCTGTTGTACTATGGAATAGCTGAGGTTTATATTGCCATAAATGGCATACAACTGTTGACTTTTACCACTTTTCAGAAAGTTTTGTGTCAATCACATTATATTTTTAAGGTTTCATGGGCCATTAAGATGGCTGGATTTTTAACTGCTTTTTTTAATAGTAAGAAAGGGAAAAATTTTACATCAGGGATTGATACTAGGAAGAGAAAGGAAAGAACCAAAGCCCAGGGTTGTAGTAATTTGAGGTTGTCATCTTTAAACTTGGTACCTATATGAGGAAACTGTGGGTATAATTAACTCTAGGTTTGAAAATAACTGAAAGTAAATATAAACTATCTGAAATTCTCAAACATCTTCTGTCCTGTTACATGGCTTAGTCTGTCTACTCAAAACCTTTCTTGACAGCATGTGTCAACTGGAAGACATTCGCAGACAATATGCTGACAGTAGGTATAAAATGCTTTTGCCTTACATGGGGCCCTGAAATTTCTTTCTTTGCATCTGACACAGAATTTCTTCTGGAAATAAGTGGCTCAGACAAACAGCTTAGAAAAACGATAAGTTTTTCTGGTTTTATAGGGAAGTTTACACAATATTTGTTTGTATATGCCAGGAAGCCAAGATGGAAGGTCATGGGTGAAGAAGATCCAAATATCCCCAATGCAGACAGCTATATTATTTAACTCTGTGCTTAAATTATTTTAGCTTATGTTAAACAAGCCCACAACTCCTGAAGAGGAGAAATACCTGGAAGTGGAAACTGAGAAGTGGAATGGAGTGAAAGAAATTTTTCTTCTGTTTTACTTCCCCTAGGAAAATCCCTTAAATGTTTGAGCTCCAACTCTTCTCCAGCTCTTCTCATTCCGTGTCTTTTTGCTGTTAATAACACACAGTTCAAAATTCATCCACAGACCCAGCAGACACTTTATTTCTGGAGTGGAGAACAGGTTTAGGAGAGTCTGAGGTCTCAGTTGCCCCTGGAGCCTTGGCTGGTGTGGGTTGTGTGCAGTGACAGCAAGGTGGGATCACAGCTACGCAGCCCCCCTGCCTAATCTACGTGTAGCAGCAGAAGTTGGCAAGCCAGCATATTGACTTTTAGGGATTAGTTTCTGTGCCAGCTGTCTCGCAGAAATATAAAGCACAGTTGTAGGAGAAAGTGGCACTGGTTAGTGGGAAGCAGGATTCCCTGGGCTGAGAGTCAGATAAACTTGGCTCCCTCGTTGCACTTACGTTTGCAGTTCTTGTGCTACTGATGTTTATTCTGGACATCTAGTCTTTCAGAGTGCTATTTTATTGTAAACTAGTGCCAATTTTGATTACAAAGACTTTAAAACTTTCTAATTCAAAAATCAGAAAATTACAATCCTACACATGCTCACACCTAAAGCAAAAATATTTCTTTTCATCAGGTTACACTTCAGACCTTTAAATAAAAAGTGTAGACATTTTAATGCCTTGCTCATTTTCTCTTTTTCCTTCTGGGAAAAATACTTTGTAATTTCTCCAAATTAAGGAATAAACCCCAAAATTATTGAATTAAAAAAAGAAAAAAATGAAAATGGAAAATTGGGGAATGAGAAGAGGGGGAGGAGAGAGTGAGAGTTATTTCTTCCTGTTGTGCTTGGTAACAGAACAGGGAGGATGAATATTTTTGAAATTTTTAATCTTAATGATAAATACACAACTTTCATGAAACCTGGTTTTGAAGGCAGATCATTTTCAAATTAAATTTCCCCCAGCTCTGGCTCTAACAGCTTTTGCCTTTACCTGTCAAAGACCAGGAGGCTTTAGAGTCTGTAACTCACTCCAATCCAACAGGGCTTCCAAGTATGTGACTTCAAATATTTTCAAGTAGTCTTTTTAAAATCATCTTAATTGATGTCCTACAGGACTGTGGGTGTAGTTAAAGTTAAGTACGTGACTAAGTGCTTTGTTGGAACCAAGCCAGAACACTTAACACCTTCCAGAACAAACTAAGCCTAAATATGTGCAACATGCACTCATGGGGAGTTGTCTCTTTTTTCTAAGAAAAGAGAAATTTTCCTCTTCCAAACCCACTGCTCTTCTCTGCTTTCATTCTTTAGACATACCCTTTCTAAGCCCGCTTCTCCTTGAACTCCCCTCCCAAACATAAAAATACCAAAACGCATAGGCTCTTTACTTTTTTATTGTGCACAGGTGAATGTTTTCCTCTCTCCAGCTTTGGCTAAACCAAATGCACACTCAGCAGCGTTACTTTTTTATATCCTAACTGATATCTGAAAATGGCTTTTCCATAGGATTCTCTGTTAAAAGTGAATGTCTGGAAACAAACAAATAAATAAATAAATATTGAAAACCCAGAGACTCCTGTCTTGTCTATTTTGATTGTTTTTTCGTAGTAGGCTGTAGCATACATGTTGTTTTCCTGGGAGACTGACAGTGTGCTTTAGGTGTTTAGAATGTGATAATGCTGGTGTGCATTTACAAGGAATAATAAGAGGGATCCACGAATAGAATAAACATGACAGTGGATTTCCATTTTCTCAGTCAGCTATTCGAAAAGTGGAAGAACTAAACAATACTGTATTTTTAAAAAAATTAATTCTGGACAACTGGATTTCAGCACTGCTTGTTCTTGAAATAATTTTTGGATAGGAAAAATTCAAGCTGTTTTGGCACTCTCATCAGATGGGATTCTGGGATCAATATGATTCAGTAATCAAGGTGGATTTTAAAAAAAATTATTTTATAGGACAGCTGTGAGAAGAAATACTAATGCATTGCCATATTGTTTTCATGGTGAGAGTTTTTGTTTGGATGACTCCACTATAGAGGCTTTGCTCGTCCTGTGACAATCAGGGACAGTCTCTGCTTTCACCAAAATTTGCCTGGTCCTTTGCCTCATCATCTGAGAAGGTGCAACTGCAAATTGTTATTTTATACTTAAATGACTGTGTGATAAAATTAGCTGGCACGTAGCATGAAGAAAATAAATCTAAAGCTCTTATATTTAAAAGCATTTTGCTTTTATTAACCTTTGCTATTTAGAACAACTGCTATGTTTCAGAAGCAAAAGGGAATTTCACCTCCTCCAACTCTTCTATTATAATGGCTGAGCTATATATATATATTTTGTAGTATGTAAGCAAAAGCATGCTCAGCTCTGGTTTCAAGCATTTAGCAGAGAGCAGAATTTAAAGACAAACTGTGATACCTTTATTTACATTGTAGAAAATTTTACTGCGTCACTAGTGCTAGTAGAGTCCACCAGAACACAGTCTTTCCTCCAACTGCAAATCTGATACTCTTGCTACGTTTGGGTCTGGATTGGGAGAAAAAAGTAGTCCCTATGCAGTTTGTTGCTTCAAGGAACATCTCTGTCTTTTCCTAGACTGTCAGGAGCAGGCATACTCATCATCTCCTCAGGTTTGCTATCACCAGCCTGTATCTCCTTGCTGCCTTCACTATCATCACTCACTTTTGAGTAATCCTGGTGATCGGTGTTTTTTTTTTAGTTTTGGGCAAATAGCTTCCTTACC
Source organism: Vireo altiloquus (assembly GCA_013396875.1). NCBI lineage: Eukaryota > Metazoa > Chordata > Aves > Passeriformes > Vireonidae > Vireo > Vireo altiloquus. Next base: position 372,827 of record VZRF01005941.1, on the reverse strand, counting down.
ACTATGTTGCAGTGGTAAGAAATTAGTAGGGGAGCTTGAAGGAAGGTGATGCTGGAAGAAAAATCAGGAATTAAGTGTTGATATAACTTTTACTTGTACTTTTGCATAATTTTCTCTCAAATTATAAATGTGTTCTTTGTAGCAATTTTTTCCCTTTGCAACTTGTATTTCCTGGTGATGCTATGTGGAAGCTGTGCAGATCCTAAGTGACAGAGTGGGGAAGAGGTCCTCCTAAAGACACTGATGATGAGATTTGATTTTTGCAATAGGTACAGATATGTTACTTTTGTAGAATAATTCTGCATCAGCCTTATCTGGGAGATTTTCTCTATAAGAAAACATAAATCCCTTTGCATTTTTACTTGACCTTTCTGTATCTTTTGAGAAACAAAATGCCTGTTTTTCTGTGGCAGTGACCTGCTGATATAATACCCATTTTGTTGAAATCTCTGCTCAGGATGGGATTCTCAGAATAACTTGCCTTTTTCTTAAGATCGGAATCACTCTGATATGAGCAGCAAAGATTTTTCTGATCTTTATTTTTCATTTCAAGGATTTTCTCAGTGCTTGCAAAAGTAGCCAGCTTTTACTTAAATTGTTTTGCTGTCCTTTTCCAGTAAGTTCTTCCTGTTGATAAGAGCTAATTCAGTGCAGCAGTTGCTCCTTCCGTATTTGAAATAACTCCACACTGGATCTTTTCAATTTCTTTTTGACTGATACATATATTCTTTCTTTTACAGGATTGCCAAGGCTTTACCCATTCATCTACTGATTGTGAAAATTCTTAGAGAGGTAGGAGCATTTTTTATATACTATCATGTTAGCTTCTATGCTTGTTGCCAAAATAAAAATGAAAAATGTCTTGTATTGTTTTCTAGATGGTAGCTCATTAATTTTTCTCAGAGATATTCTCTTCTCTGAATAATTATTTTGAGATTACAGGTATTGGCAAGCTTGTAAATTCCATATGAGCTAAGCTGGTCCTCGCTAAGTTTGTAGCCAAGGAGTGGAACTCTTTATAGTTCTTTCATCTTTTCGCCTCAATTCTGAGCACTTTTGCAGTTGATGATGCTGACTACGGCATATTTATTTTGTAATTCTGACTTTGAAATCTGTAGCTCTTTTTTGTCTCATCATATTTCAGCAGATTATTTTTGATTTTTAATAAGGTCTGTAATGGCTGAGGACAACCTCTCTTTTAAAACCAGCTCATTATGCGTGGCAAGATCCGTGTGCCTTGTCAAGAGCTAGTTCTGGGTCATTTAATAGTGTGTACTAGAATGTTTTGACCCCAGTTGTGGTGCCTGGTCTGTCACCAGAGTCAGATTTTCTGTGCTTATCTCCACAGGCTTACACTGGCAGCACACTTCTGTGTTACTGCCTTCTTGCTGGACTCTGAGAAGTCTACGTCTTTTTGCCTCTCATTTTTCTTGCATGGAGTGCATTTCCCCTCAGACCCCTGTGCTGCCATTTCATAGTTGGCTTCCTCTGCCTGAATGAACTAAAACCTCCCCCACATTTCAAATGCTGCAATAAATGCTCCTGTCAGGCACCTTCTGACAGATTCCTGTGGTGCTCCTTTCAGAGGAGGCCACTGACAAGAGACTGCTGGAGAGAAAAAAAGATAAACTATTCTTTCACTACTGATATGAGGCTTAAGGATGAGTATTCATCTCATCCCTCCACTCAATATAAAAAAACACCATGAAAAGTGATTCTGTATTTTCAGTTTTCAACAAGACTGCATTAAAAAAACCACCATGAAAAGTGATTCTGTATTTTCAGTTTTCAACAGGACTGCATAAAAAAAAAAGTTGCTTGTTCATTCATTTTAATGGGAACAACCGGTGAAGGGAGGTTCTCATGTGTCAGCATCCTAATAGTGTTTTTCAGGTATTTTATATTAGCTTAATTGAACTAACACATCTTAAAAAAGAATCTGCTTTGCCCGCCAAGACAGGAATATAACAGCAACTAATTCACTGCATAGCTGGAAAATAGCAGAGCATCAAATGCAGTGGGAGCCAGTGAGTGTTACTTTTACAGATGTTCTTACACATGCAGCTAAACTGTATGGGCAGATATGTACTTTCAGAAAATGAAATTGCCACAAGGTGGTGAAGACAAGGCTGGCATTATGCACAGGTATTGAACTGTGATCAGTAAAGCTGGCCTCTTAGCCTTTCTTGGCTGGAATAAGTTATCATCAGCTGCTGTGCAGGGAAACTAGCTTTGCTAAAAAAAAAAAAAAGTATAAAAATTGATATTCCAGGATTTATTAATTTTAACCTAGGATTAAAATTGGGCCATACTGATAGTACACATTGTGTGTTTTGTTTGCTTCAGCTAGTGCATGCTAATGTTACAGATCAGAAAAAAGTTTGGGAGTCTATGCCCAAGTTGGTAGCATAAAGACCTTCCAGGAACAGAAGTGCTGTGACTGTCCTGACAGCCTAATGGCAATTCCTTGGCTTGGGTTATTCCCTGATTAATAAGATGGGTCAACTCTGGCAGGTACCCTTTGAAAGCCAGACACAGCTGAATTTTGCACCCAGACTAGCCCATCCCTGGAGGGCTTTCCTGTTTCTCATATTTTTATCCTCCCATGATGTTTGATCTTGGTAATTCCCACGTTTGTGTTGGCATGCTGTGAGCTCCTGTCTCTGGCTCCTAGTGTGTGGTGAGGGGAGGAAGCCAGAGGAGGAGGTGATCAGTCTTCTCTGGACTCTTACATGGTTGCCTGTAGTTGGAAGTGGCTGGCGCCACACAGGTTCTTTTTGATTTTATCAAAAAATACACGTATGTTTAAGAACAGCGAGATTGGTGACCAAAATACACTGTTCTGTGGAATTTAAAAAGATATGGGTTTGTCGCATTACCTCAACCATTACCTAAGAAACAATATATATTGACATCTGATGTTTGATTGTTCTGTGAAAGCAGATTTCTCAATGTGTTGCTATAAATGTCTACAAATGCCACGTCATAAAAGCAGTCCTTCTGTATTCCTTTTGCTGTATTTATTTTCCTGACTGCCAAAGACTAATCAGGGCAGAGGGAAGAACTGTAGAATAATTTCCTAAAAAGCTGAAGAAAGAGAGAGAGGAGCAGAAAGTGGCCTCAGCTCGTGCCAGCTGGCCAGAGCTCAGCCCCAGCGAGACAGCCCGTGCTGCCAGTCCCCTGGAACGTGCTGGCAGCCACCACCTTGCCCAGCCCTCCCACTGCCAGGTGGGGGAAGGCAGGCAAACTGCTCCTTTCCTTGCTGGGATTTGCCATGTGATATATTGGACTGCTTCAGGTATATTACATTAGTGCTTCTGGCTTTAAACTGGGAAAGGCTGTGATTAAAATATCCTGGACTCTGTGGTCACATAGTTGGTGTTGGCAATTTCTGGGGTCGCATATTTGGTAGCCAATGTCTTTTATGAATTCCAGATTTTTCTCCTTTGGGTTAATTGTGCCCCTGGAGCTAGTGGCGGAAGGCTGTCCCTTGGCCATATTTGTTGCATTCTCCTTGAAGATCACAGCTCTTTCTTTACTTCTGCCACAGATACACTGGTGGGAAAACACCAGAACATCCCTGTAGCTACATCTAGTACCTCTCTCTGTGCAAGAGAGAACATATTTGCCTCAGAAGATGTTTCTTTGTGCTGTACTCTCAGTGCACTGGTTTGCTCTAAAGCTCAGGCTGAAGGGACTCCTGGTGAGCGCTGTTGGTTTGCTTAGGAGGTGGAATTACTCATCTTTTCTGAAGGAGAAGAGCTATATTCTGAAATATGCTGGTGCCAATGAGCTCAAGGAAATGAAATATTTTAAAGAACTCCACTTTTGGTCAGAGTGTATATTTTGCTGGCAACAGCATCCTATTATTATAATACATTTAGATGTCGATAAAGTCTGGAATTTAGCAATACAAAAATTTTTGTTTCATTAATCATCAGTATACAGTAAATGCTATATATTTTAAGTGGATTTAAAGTGTCCTTGAGAAAAATTCTTATATATAAGTGCAGACTGGAGTACTGACTTTGTTTCTGCTGGTACTCTTGCACTAGTGGGAAAAATCAAAGGATACTTGAAAGAGTTAAACGGTCAAGTCATGCAAAAGATGCTTTTAATTTACCAGTGCCTGTTTACTGCTGGAAATCTGAGTATATAGCCATGAAGGCCAGCTGTTTTCTCCTTATGGCATTATTAAAGAACCCTAATAAACCAATATGCTTGTTGAGTATTTCTGCGACAAATTTCCCAGAATTTTCCCATTGTTTTTTCATTTCTTTACATAAAACACCCACAACCCTTCTTCCTTGATGAGGTGGCAAAACATCCAGATACACTAGCTGATTGCCATGGGATTGATTTCTCCCTTTTCCGACACTGCCCTGAAATGCATTTTTCTGCCTACTAATTACTAAAAGGATCTGCAATCTGAGAGTATCCAACATTTCTGTTTCATTGTATTAGACCGAGGCTGCAGTGAAAAAGTAGATGATGATTCTTGACTGTTCTCTTCTTTCATACAGAGGTAATTGGGGAAAAAAAGGAAGTCTCCTTTGCCTGAATGTTGGTTTGATCACAGGTTTGAGCACATGTATATGTATCTGAGTATGCAATAAACCTATTGGAGAAGTATGGAGAACCCCAAAAGCTGCAAGACTGGCAATGATCTTGCAAAATTTGCCATAGTGTGTGACTGTGCTGGTATATCTGGTATCCCTGCTCCTGGAGCATCAGCCCTGCTGTGGTGGTGGTATAGTCCTGCAACTGGAACCTGGTCTCCCACTTAAATTGTAACCTGAAACTCCCCTCAGTCTTTATCTTTGAGATTATCTCCCCTTCAAATGATGTGGTTGTGGTAAATAAAGTTGAAGTGTGAACTTCCTGTTCTTTGAACTCCAGTTTGAAAATGAACAACTTCTTGAAAGAAAGAAGTATATTTTACAGAGCAACAGTGAAATTAGAGGATCATTGTTTTCAATCCTATTATATCTGTTGGCAGATGGGTCCAGACCATGAAGGAATTATTTTTTGTTTTGTCAGGTTGTCAGGAACTCTCATCTGGATTTAATCTTGATACAGAACATAGTATTACAAGAGATAGACAAGGATGAATCGTGATGGATGGATTGCAAAGGTAAAAAGAAAACCAGTGAGCGTATATTTTTATAAGCAAGCAGGACAGAGAGCTGTAATGAGTAAGTGAGAAGAGCACAATAAAAGGTTTGGAAAAATGCATTTTGTGGGTAGGAAGGCTTCTATTTTAAAATACTTTTTATATTACATTATGTATCTGGCAGACCTTCTGATTCTTCTAGCTTTAATGAGAACACAAGCCAATGCCCGGAGTCTCTGTAAACTAAGAACTGATCTTTTGCAGGGTCTCCCCGCCCTGTTCTTGATCATTCTTTTCCTTGAAATTCCAACATGTTGTTTTTTACATTATTACTGGTCTGACTCTTGATGATAGCAAGGGTCTCTTGCCTGTCTGTAGCTCTCAGATGCTAGCTTGTGCTTTTAGAATGCTTTTTATTATTCTAATACTTTCCACTATTTTCTAATACACCGTGTTAAGGATGTAAAATAATTCAGTAATGTTATTTATGGATGAGAAATCAAAGGAAGGAAACGGGTTAGAAAGACAGTACAGTTGGGAATAGAGGCCACTGGAATATGCACCACTGCCTGGCACTTAGGTAACTGTAGCGTATTTCTGATGCTCAAAAGTTATTCTCATCATTTTGTCCTAAATGTAATATTTCTTTCCCAGTTTTCAATTCTCATTTGGTTTATAAGAAGCAGGATGGGCCTATGACTAATTTAGCAAATTTTAGGCAACTTTTTATTAAAGACGACCTTGTTGACTAGAAGGATTTCTGGCATTCTTCCAGTATTTTTAAAACCGTTTTAAGATTCTCTCACAATGTAAAGGCTCTTTTAATTATGCTGTTCATTTTGCCATGCAGTTTATAATACGTTACCATTCCCCTCTCCTGTCTCTTGGGGCAATGCAGTAACTGCTATAAGAGCGATATCTGTTGAACCGTATTTTAAATAATATCTATGCACTTTAAGTAATTTTCCAAAAGAGAGGTTAAAGATGTGGAAAAAAAAAGGTATTGTCAGAGGAATAATCTTTAATAAAAGCAGTATGGTCTGTTAGGAAATAAAGTGTATTTTTTAATATATTACATAAATAAGAAGGCATCTCTGGTGAACTTTAGTTACAAAGAAAATATTCCTAACCTAACAATATATTGAAAAGCGAAATACCATCCTCAATTTCAGTCGGCCTAGTACTTTTAAATTAACATATTTGCTACAGATTTATCCGGTCATAGAAGTTTGATGTGGTGCTCATTTGTGTGGAATAGTTTTTGTTCTAATTACTTATCTCTCAGACCACTGGTAGACCCTCAGCGAGTCTGTTGTGGATGTGCTTAAAATGCATATTGAGCAGACACATTTTCCAAGGGGGAAAACCCATTTTACTCATGTTCTTTCAGTACACCTAGTGTTTATCTTTGCAGTGACAGAGCTTCTCCATGCACTGCTGAAGGAGAAATTATCAGGACTTCGTTTTTTTAAAACACTCCTTGTACTTAGATTTCATGTATTTTAAGTTTGGAAGGGTTTTGTTTTGTTTAAGGACTTTGAAGGACCTGTAAAACCTTTCCCTTCCTCCTTCTCTCTTCCCCCACCTCCCACTTCCCCAGGAAAAAAACTTGATTTGATTACAAAGGTTTTTTTGAGCCCAAAATAGCCCACCCTTCTCAGCAACCCTCCCTTTCCCCCTCATCTCAGTTCTCCCTCATCCCCACTATACTTTTAAATATAGGTTTGAGTACCTGCCAGCTGCACACCCAGCCCTCAAAGCGCAGTCTGTGGCGGGATCATCTTTCTGCCTTCACTTGTAACCAGTGAGGAAAAAGATCCTGGAACAGTGGAGGATATTTCATATTTTGAGTTTTATTATTTAATTTAATCTTCTTGCTTACTTGGCAAGGCAGCTCATCCACCAAGAACTGCACAAGTCAGATGTTTTGTAACTCACTGCGGTTAGAAGGAATCAATATTGTGCCCCAGGAGGCTCAAGCTGAGGATGCTTTACTCCATAATCTTCCCTAGGTCTCCAAATAAAATGACAACAAGAATTTCGGACTTGCTTACAGTAGTTCTGCTGGATCAGTAAAGCAGCTCGGGCGTAGACAGCTGTTTTCCTTTCAGGATGTGGGGGAGTTGAATCATTGAGTGTGAGGGGAAAATAATTCCATGATAGAGGCTGTTTGGGAAAATTTATCTTAATGAAAGGAAACAGTTCCAAACAGAATGGAGAAGTGAGTGGTTATGGCTCTAGGTGAACTATCAAAGATGATAATTTGACAAATTTTCTTCTTTGCTCCATTTGTATGATCCCAGTGAAGAGAGATGTGCATTTTATTCCGATTGATTTATTCCAGCTGTGTGCTACTACGGACAGGTGAATATGATCTCAACAGTGAAATGTTTTCATGCAAGAAAATTCCATCAGGAGTAAATCAGTTCAGGTGTTTCACTCTGTGGTCAACAGTACTGACTGGAATAGGGAAATGATTTTACCCCAGTTTCTTCTTGCTTCTTTGGAGAGAGGAGTCATGCTTGAGCATGGAGATTTAGAAGGTCCATGATTAATTTTTAATTTTAATTTCAGAAGCATGGAAGGAATGAGAGGAGATACATTATGTCCTGCAGCAAGGGATAAGGTCAGATGGTCTAACGATTACCAAGATTTACCCTCCTTTGATATTTAAAAATATGGCAATTTCTTTCAACTACCCTAATGATAAGGTCAAGTACTGCACTGATAACATCAGAGAAATTGATAGAAAAGGCTCGTTAAGCCATCCTGTCTATCTCCTTGCCAGCATAGGATTATTCCCTACAGGATGTTTTCTAATGTTCGGTTCACATTGTGTACTCGAATCATGAGTTTTATGGCTTTGGCCTTTTGACAGCACACACTTTATGGAACTTACTGATTGTTTTAGAGCTCTGGGTAAGACCCTGTTTCATTGCCTGAAATTGGAACAGAAACGTATTAGCAAAAATTACTTAGAAATATGTGAGATTTTAATCAAAATTACTAAATACACAAGGGCAAAGCTGAGCCGTTGGAGATGAAGTTTGCAACTGAGAATTCTTTAACTGCAGACTATCACTGAGTTTTTCTAATAAACCATATGATATTAAAATAAAATAATCTCTGTGGTTCTCTGTTTCTCTCTCTCTCCCTCCTCTTTCCACTTTGATATTTTCCTGTCTTTCATTTCTGCCCATCTGGAGCTGGAGTTGAATTATGGCATATGATTTGTGTAGATTTGTATCTCTCCCCCTCAATCCTAATCTTCTTATTGATTCTCTCAGCTCCTGGTGCTTACTCACACTCCTGCTTCTTCTCCACCCCGATTTTTTTCCATGGTTTTGTCTGTTTCCTTTTACTCTGTGGGCTCTCATTCAACTTAATGCTCTTCCTTGGTTTTGGAAAAGGAACATATTGGTTTTCAGTTATGTGTTTTTCACTTCATAATTTTTATCTTTGTATTTTTTCTTTTTTTTTTTTCCCTCTAAATACTAAAGTGCTAAAAAACTGTGGTCCTGCTCCAACAGAGAAAGAATTAGAATGGGTTATCTTGCTGTGAAATGGAAAGGCTCTGTTCCAAGTTGCCATCCGGAAGTTTCTGGCAGTGAGAAGAGGTGTTAACAGCTGCTGTGAAAGGGCTACTGAACTTGGTATTAGTATAGAGGTTATTTATGCCTCAGCAATGTGACTAATTTGTTAAATTAATTAAAAATGTATTTCCTTCTCTCAAGAAAGAGCAGAGTACATCCACATGGAATTTTGCTCCATGAATGAAACAAAAGAAAGCAGAGCTGAAACAGAAATTCTATAGCAGAATACAAATATGTTGAAATATTGCCTTGGGCTGTAAAAATGACTCCTGAAATGGACACTTATTTTTCAAGCACAGTGTTTAATACTTAGTTTTGGTTACTGATCCTATCGAAGCAAAAGATTATTGTAGCCTTAAGCTGCTGTGTAACTCAGCTCAGTGCTCTACTGTTGTTATTCTCTTAAAAAACATGCATTTTGATAATCTACAGTGAATAAACCCACAAGGAATGAATTTTATTCAAGTATAAATGATAGGTCCTTCAATATACAAAGCAGGACCAGACTTCAGCTGCTTTAGGGAGCTCCACTAAAATGTCCAAATTTTAGTGAAGCTAAATTGAAGTTTCTTCCATGCACAGTGAGGCTCCCAAGACATTTCTTAATTATATTCTTTAAAAATATGGGGAACACTGTTCCTAGCCAAAGTCAGAAATGTTAATTCACCCTAACCTTAAACAAAAGTATGAAAATCTGGTATGAAAAAGGAATAAAAATCTGTCATTTCTCTGAAGGTAAAATGATATATTATAATAATATGTGTTTGGGTTTTTTCCTAGGTTCTAATTAGAAAACTACAGGTCTCACTGTTTAATTTAAATGAGAAGCCCTAAAACTGTAGGAACACCAAGGAGTGCTAATTGAATCTGTAATTTTGGGGTGTATTGCCCACATGGAAAGAATTAAAAAAATGCCTTACATTTTACTTTTGTTGTGGGATTTCTTGATAATCTCACTCTAAAGCATCATTAACTGATACCTGTAAAACACCTTTGAAAATAGGTTGCATTTAGAGCCATTACCCCTATTTGTTTGATGCTCACAGCAAAGAGACAATTGTGCTGCTGGGTTACTACTTTCCGAAAGATGGAAAAAACTCCAATGTTTTGGCATGAGGACTCTTTAAATCCTGAGCAAAAGGCAGCATGCAGAGCTTTTATTACCTCACAGATTAATGAAATTGAATATGACGAGTGCCATGCTGTGGTGACAGCGTAGCCCCTACGTTCATGAAATGGCACTTCTTTCAAGTAACAGCTCCAGCTCCGACCTTGCACTTTGGGTTTTCTAGAGATCTAAGCCAAAGTGGCTTTTAATGGGGGGAAGAGATTGCTTTGATTAAACAGAAGCCAGATATGGAATTAAAGAGAGTTCAGAGATTGCTATTATATTTTGGCAAAGATATTTCCTTCAATTTTTAGCTTTTTGTTTAGGAGACAGCTAGGCTTTTTAACACTTATTCTCTTATCTACAGTCTAGCATTTGAATCACGCGTGGGATTTATAGAAAGAAATACAGCATGCCTTTCCTTTTAGAAATGTAAGAAACTTAGGACTGCCATGATGGCAGGCTAATTCCATCTAGTTCAGTATGACAACTACCAGCCTCAACTACTCAAAGTGCAAGAATTCAGTTTTATTCAGCTGTCTTCTTGCTTAGGTCTCTTCCTGTCTGATTTTTATAACCATATTTATCCTTCCCCCACTGAGGACTAGATTGTAGTTTGTGCCACGGCTCCAAAATAGGATACAGCAGGTCAAATTGTGTCAAAGAAGTGTTTCTGAGCTTGAAGAGCATTGCCTTCCAGGACACCCACGGCTCTTCCTGTTTCTCTTTCATGTGAAGTGGATTAACTTCAGCTCTGTCTTTAGTAAGGCTGGCTGGAGTGTTTTAAGTATAGGCTGGATTTGCTGCTAGCCTCTCCTAAAAGGATCACTGTCATGACCTTGATTTTCATTAAAACTTTTAGGACTTCTAGTTGTGTGACCAGGTCAGGGATGTGGGGCAATTTTTTTTTTTCTTCCAACTTTCAATTTGTAATGATTTGTAACAATCCCCAAATTTCTTGCACCAGGCATTAAACCTGCAAGGAGCCCCAAAGACCATGTGAGAAGTGGTGCTTCCTTGCACTGAGAAGAAACTTGAGACACAGTTTCAAAAAGAGTGTCATCCACGGACACGGCATCAATGATCCGACATACGGAACAGGGGTAGAAAGCTACGACAGGTAGGAAAGGCCTCAGATGCACAGCTGAAATTTTCATAGGTTGGTTTGGGTTGGAAGGTGCCTTAAAGGCCATTTTTTTCCAACCACCCTGCTCTGATAAAAGTCTGATAAATGTAACATGAAGATTTATATTAATGCTTGATCATGCACTGGTGAAACACAAAGCAGACAGATAGTCACATTCCTTTTCCTCAGCAAACTCTGTGTTCCCCAGCAGGATGCAATAATCAAAGAATCACAGAACAGTTTGGGTTGGAAGGAACCTTCCAGATCATCTCATTCCAACCCTCCTGCCATGGGCAGGGACACCTTCACTAGACCAGGCTGTTCAGGGCCCCATCTAATCTGGCCTTGAATATTTCCAGGGATGGGGCATCCACAGCTTTTCTGAGCAACCTGTGCCAGTGTCTCATCACCCTCATATTGAAGAATTTCTTCCTAATATTTAATCTAAACCTGCCTTCTGTCAGTTTAAAGCCATTACCTGTCATTTACCACCAATTTGTCAAACACTGGCTCCAGCAACCTTCCCCTATTTCTCAGTAAATCTAGAACAGATGGCAGCATTTTGGCAATTAAAAAAGTCTTCCAATCAGCAATTTTGTATTTTAAATCTGTCATGTCTGTTGCAGCACACAACTAGCCAAATTGCTCTGTGGCATTTATTTCACTTAATGTCTTGTGCCAGTTACAAATGGGCAGATTTGACATTTATGTAAAAGCTGTGCTAGCAGATCTAGACTGCACGATTTACCTTGTCCTAGGACTTGATAAGGACAGCTCTAATAGTGTGTTCCCTGGTAGCAGGCTGGCAGAGAGCAGGCACCTCTTCAGACCATGCTGGGATCACCAGTAGGTACCTTGCAGTGTGTATTGTTTGGAGTGGAAAGAATGAACACACATCATCCGTATCCTGTACTCCACAAAAAGAAACTGGTTGGGATTTAGGTTTTGGTTTTGTGTGTTCTTAATGTAGAACGCGCATTGACTTTTTCTGCTGCTTTGCATAGCTGAGCTGCATAGCTGAATTTCAAAAGAAAAAGCAAATACTGGATTTGTGGTCTTTTGTATAAAGAGGCAAAATTGGCAGCTTCAACAAGGAATGAATGGGCAAGTAGACAACTATCCACTTGTGCCTTCAAGGCAGCTCCTTCAGATAAGGACTGAGATTTATTGGCAGTTGAGGCTTTACTGCAGAACCTCCTCTGAAAATACTCTCGTTGTCTTTCAGCTTTTTCACCATTCTTGAACTTTCCACAAATGTGTTTTTCCATTATTTTTTTTTTAAAGACAGTTTTCTAGCATGCCTCAAGGAGGAGGAAATTGAGGTGTTTGCAGAGAAAAGCAACAAAGACAGGGGCAAAATGAGGTGGGTTTGGGATCTTCAAAACTCACTTCTGTCACTTGTGTACGAACAATGCAGAAAAGCCTGGGGACCCGTAGGCAATGCCAGTGCTGTTGCACATAACATTTTTCTACCCCATTTAGCAGCAATTTCCTAGATGAATGGTGCTCTCAGGATCTGTGCTGAATGTAACATGGGAGGAACTTTGTAAACAAAGGAAATGGAAAGTTTGGTTAAGATATTGTTGGCTAAGAGAAAAAGGCTTATTGCCAGTCTCAGTTTGTTTTGGGTTCTTAGCTTGGAATTAAAACGTAGGTTTTCTACGACTGGAAATATAATAAGAAAACACTGAAATTTTCCTCTACATAGCAGTATTGGAATTTAAAGATCTGTGATATTTTTCTATTTTTTTTTTTGATTGGGACAATGCAAAGACAACAAAGGTTCGCCTTGGCTTTGTTATGTTTTTATGTTGTCTCTAAAGCATCTGGGTCTCAGTAAATGTGCACTCAGTGCTGAGAGGGTGAAGTAGCCAAAAACTTTAACTTGAAACTTTAGGGAGGGAAGGGGCAACAGAGATGGGGAATCACCCTTAAATCATGATAGATGTGTTCATGTCTGAAAGGTAATAGCAAACAGATATGCAGCAGCAAGAATCTTCAGAGTAAAACCAAAGAAAGTACTACTTTCTTTTGGGAAAAACTGGAATTTTACTGGAAGCTCCAAGTTTTGGAATAAATAAGATCAGGACATTATACATTACCATGCTATGAACAAATCTCCTTAAGTCCTACTTTACCATAGATTTGATCTAAAAATAATGCTTCAAAGAGCACACTTCAGATTATGATGTGAGGTAAATGTTTTCATTTAAAGTTTTCCTGCCAATTGGCTTTTGGCTGAAGGTTTGAAGGTTTTAATATGTCTACCACTGGAACGCTTTAACTAAGCTCATTTTAGATAGTCTTGGTATCTGTAGAAAGGAAATGAATTTGTTAAATGAGAAAATTGAGCTTATAAATGGGATGCTTATATGCTCTAGAAATTAATGGGAATTCTACTAAAATTCTTACCATTGCTTAAAGCTTTACATGACCATGTTTTGCTTGGATACTTTGACAGGTCTAAGGGATTAAGAGGGTAATGGAGATGTCAGTTTTTGCTTTTTATTTTTTCTTACAATTAAAATACTAGGAGTATGTTCTTAGGTAATCTTTGAGGTTTATTTCCATGATTTCATACTACTTCCAACTTTTAGCTACAATGCAGGAATCTTGACTTTGCTGTGAGGTTGGTGAGGCACTGGCACAGGTTGCCCAGAGAAGCTGTGGATGCCCCATCCCTGGAACAGGTTGGCCTGAGTGGGGCTCTGAGCACCCTGGTCTAGTGAAGGTGTCCCTGCCCATGGCAGGAGGGTTGGAATGAGATGATCTGGAAGGTTCCTTCCAACCCAAACTGTTCTATGATTCTGTGATTATTGCACCCTGCTGGGGAACACAAAGTTTGCTGAGGAAAAGGAATGTGACTATCTGTCTGCTTTGTGTTTCACCAGTGCATGATCAAGCATTAATATAAATCTTCATGTTACATTTATCAGACTTAGATCCCAGTGTAGTTTGAGCAATGAATTACTTTGAGAGAATTCTTCTTAATCTGGTGGTTTCATGTTAGGAGATTTTTTTTTTTTTAACAAGGGTGTCATTGAAGCCTTCATTGACTTTTTATGTAATAAATTTTGTTGCCATGGAATTGCTTTTTCTAGGCGTCAGCAAATATTTATTTCTGGTGCTTGATATTTAATTAGTTTCCCACTGTTATTTGCAAAATTGTTGAATTGGCTTTAGCATGTCTGATTAATTAGAGATCAAATTATAAAAGTTATTAAAGTTGTTAATGAAGTTAATAATTACCATGTTTAACCCTGTTACTTCTCCATTAGCCTAGTTAGTGTTCACAAGTTCTAGTTATATGTTTAATAATACCCTTTTAAGTGTTCCTTTTTCCAGAGGCAGTGATAGTAAACCCCCAAAAGCAGCAGTCTAGGGACTGTTTTTAACCCATAGCTGGCCTGTAACTGAGCTCTGTGGCAACAGGAATTTTAATGAGGAACTTTCCCGCCTTTGAAGCAGATGGCATCGCTCCAGAAAAGTGTCCCCTAGCAGCAAACAAGCCGTTGGCAGGAGAACATTACCTCATGAGCACTTTCACCAATAATCCTGGACCTTGGAGGCTGGACTATGGGCGGTTATGGGAGGGACCTGAGGAGTTAAACTCTCAAACACAGACTGTGAATGTGCTTTTCATCTCAGACTAGCCAGGGGTGAGGTCCGACACTGGGGTCCTAGCCCCATCTCTCTAATAATTAGAGACTTTATTAAAAGATTTTTGTTTTGGATTAACTGAAGCAAACCCAGATCTCCACTCTCAGGCACATAGCCTGCTTGGCTTTAAGAGTCTTTTATCCCTGTGATCCCGGTTTGTTAATTTCCTTGAAAGCTAATTACATGTATTTTTCCAATTTTTTTTATATAATAAATTTCCTCTTATGTTTAAATCCAAGAGTTGTCTACATTTATAACACCACTTTGGTTTCCTAAGGGTAAGCTGTGCTTGAATTGCTAGTGGGGAATTCCAACTGAAGTTCTTTGTGCTCTCACATAAACTCTCAACTACTGAAATAACTCTTGAAAATATATTTAGCAATTAAAACAAGTTACTTCTGTAAGAAGACAAATGTTGGCTATATGATTAGAGGAAAAGAAAATAAGTTTCCATTTTCAGAGCTATATATTCTGCAAAGGACCAAGATTTGACACTGTTCATGTGGTCTGCAACTGTCACGAAGCTTTGGAACAGCCAAAGTATGTGAAAGTTAAATATATATGTACATATTTTATTTTCACTTTGCTAGGAAAGAAATGTTCTTTGCACCTTGAAACAGCCTTACTGCTCCAGTGGGGATTTAGTCAATCTCTAAACTATGCTAAATCATTTCCCAAAGAAGTTGTGTGAAAGAGCAAGTAGGTAGAAATCAAACTTTTTCTTGTGCTTCCTGTGTCTTAACTAGACACTTTTCTGAGACAGAAGTAGAACATTAATCTGCAACACCCAATCGTGCATTCAGTTAATTTGGTACAACCATTTTCTGGCTGGTTGGTTGTTTTGTTTTCCTTTCTTTTCCTTTGCTAACTCTCTTTCATCCTCCATTAAAAGCTCAGAAAAACTGACAGTAGATGTGACAACTCTTTTTCCGTTTGTGGAGTCTACCATCAGAATCTGGGAAGCCTCACAGCCTTGCTAGCTCTCCACAGATAGGGGTGAATCCAGCCATGTCTGCATTAAAGTGCTACAAGAAATGAACAAATGGATTTGAGTGTGAATGATGAGGGGATTCATTTAAAGCTATGATACTGCTGCAAGCCAAATTAGTAGTACAGATGCAGGCTGGAATCCTTCCTTCCAAGTTAAAAACCCACAAAAACAAAAGAGAACTGATAATATTGGTTTTTTTTCCATTTGTAAACATACATTTTTATGTGGGTAGAGGAATGGATGAGAGTTAAGGAATTTCTATCAGTATTAGATCTGTAATTCTATTTAGCTGTACATCTGTTCTTCTTTAACTAAAGATCTTCCTAAATTTACAATTAATATTTTATTCTATTTTTTATAGAATTCTACAATCTGTTTGCTAAAGTTCCCTTGACTTAGGAATGATCATGGCTGTTTAGAGATTTATCAGTAGTCAGAGAATATTTTGAAATTTATGACATTCATTTGTTATAGATGTCTTTTGAAAGTAAGATTAAGCAATCTCTATTGAGAATTAACTATGTTCACAAAGTATGATTTTTACACAGTATTTAAATCCTCTGTTTTCCTTTTGAAGGCACATTGAATATTTGCTTTAGAAAGCTAATATTAAATGAGAAACCTTTAGAGCTTTTACTATATTTCCCCATATTCAGAATTCTTATTTATTGGAATTAAGCCAAATTAACCAAAGTTAGTGAGCTTGAGATGGGGGCTTGAAGAAAATCCAGATCTACTAGCCACATTACATGCTCTTTTCAAAGAACCTGGGATTCTTGCGGAATTGCCCTGTAACTCAGATTTAGTCTTCATGTCATCACTTCTATCTGAAGAAGTGTGAGAACACAAGTGGCAGCCAAGGAGAGGTGGCACAGGCTGGCGCTTGTTCACTTTGGCACTGATGTCATGAATGCTGGCAGAAAGTGATGATTTTTTTTCCATTAAGAGGTGTCACTGTTTCTCTAGGGGCTGCCTATCATTTCAGGTGTATTGAAATGAAGATCTTTAGGTGCTTAGAAATGTTATAGGCAGAGTATTTGGGGCTTAGCTCTGCTATCTGTATGAAGCATCTATGTTTTTGCCTAAGAATATAATTATCACAATTACCTATTTGATCACTGCCATTGATATCCAAAGGCAAAATTTTGTCTGTATCCCTCTAGAGCAGGAAGTTCTCTTTCCCCCTGTTGTTTTATGTTCAGATATTCTCTTTCCTCTCTTCTCCTCATTTCTTATCTCAAGTAATCTCTGCTGTATCATGGCAAGAAAACAGTGCTGGCTGGGGACTCACAAACTCTGGTGTTTTGATCTCAAAACTCTCTTGGTTCAGTCTGTTGCCCACTGCCTTTCATGGGGACAGGTTTATACACAGACAGGATTCAAACTGGCTTGTGGGCCTTCAAGTCTTAGCTTATTTGTTGCTGAAGGGTGTTTTGTTCATGCTGTGTTTCCTCTGTTGTTAACAAGTAAAGGTCTCTCTTGCTCTAAATGGGAAATATTTAAAACTATTGATTAAGAACAAACAAGTGTTTATTAGAATATGTGAAAATGTTTTTCACTGGTTTGGTTGTGTCACTTGAAGGAATAATTATGGATTCAGAGATGTGCTGTTTTTCAGGTAAAGAGTTCCCTTCAGAGCTAGGCAGCTTGCAATCTAAGATATCAGTACTGCTGTGAGTTTGCCCTAAGTGGTGTTAATCCATTTGTGCTGAGTATAAGGATCAGACACTGCTAGAAAATAATACAAGTGAGATCTGAAAATGAACAAAAGGTGACTATAAAGACCATGGAGAGAACAACTGCATCAAGGAGATCATATTGCTATTTGTATGTGTCCAGAGATGTAACTATCAAAGATGGTAAACTTTCATCTCTGGCTGGTTTCTTTGCAGTCATATATCTTTTTCTTATTCAGAGATGCTTCTCCTGGGAAATAGTATAATGGGTAAAGAATGGCTTGGGAAGTAGATTTGGAAAAGTTCGTTACATGTTCGAGAGAGCTCAGAAGAATAAAATTTCAGATTATTAAGTGCTTATTCTTCATGCATTTTTTCCAAATGTGAATCATTGAACATCTAGATCTTGATCTGGGAATCCTTTTGGTGCAACTTCAGTGGCATTTTTTGGGTGTGAAAAGAATATATGGAGGACTGTTACTAAGCTATAGAAAACAGATGATTAAAACTGTATGATATGGTACTTCACATATCTTGAATGATTTTGTCTTTGGTGTTTCACTTGTGATATAAGAACTATACCATCTTTTTTCATTTCAATTCACGTGACATTAATTTAAATTGTCCTACAGGCTTCTCTCTCCCTGATCACCTGTCTGATTTCACTTTATGCACTTTCCAAATATAGTCTGATCTGAATTGGCTGGAAGATTAATTGAGTTGTGGGGTAAGGGATACTTTGTCATGATACTTCTGTCACTGAAATAATTTGTTAGGTAGAAGGAGGATCTTTTTTAGCAACCAACTGTTGCTTTCTAGCTTGATTTTCAGACCAGGGACATACTGGGCAGAATGGTGTGTCTCACTTCAGTGTGTGAACTGATGGCTAAGTTGTGTTGAGGAGAATTTACGCCATCTATGAAAATCTCTGACACTGACAACAATTCTTGCTGTCTGCTTGTTCACAGAATAATGAAAAGTTCAATAGTTTCCTCCAAATTTTGCATATTGGCAGAATGATGCGAGATGCAGATTTCACACGGCATGTGCTATAAACTGCCTTGTTCTCTCATTTTAGAGTGCAGTTAAGAGTCTTTATGATATTTTTAGAGGGTATATTTGATGCTCTAAACTGCTGTTAAGACTGTAATGCCTTTGTAATGTGCTGATGTATGTTACTGGTAGCTTTTTTTCTTCACGGAAGTGTGTAGGTTATTGGCATTTGTTTTTACTGCTGACACTTTTTTTCAGCATTAATATGTTGCTATGCAATTTCACTAGAAAAATGTTATGGTAAGCTGACTGAAATGTCATCCTGTCTGTATTTCCCTACAGGTTTTATGGGCTTAAATAAGCACCTGAATAAGCTTTTGAAACGTGTCAGATAATGTAATTTCACAACATTATTACAAGCTTGTTTCAGTTGGCACGTGATTCAACAAGCTGTTTGTATGGCTGTTTGCCTTTCTGGAGCATTTAAAAACTTGTTCTGAACTAGGACTTAACCCTAATTGTAAGAGGAATAATCACTGCATTATTTTTACCAACTAACTTTGGACCAGAGATATGTTGATTCCGGAGTATTTTCTTGATATTGGTCAATGTTTTAGTGATTTACTGTATGAAAAAAAATTATTGGTGGAAATACTTCATATTTGCCCAGTTGGGCAGACAAATGCCCTTCTCTTCAGATTCCTTATTAATAGTTCTTTAGAAAGTCCCTTTTTTTTTTTTTTTGTTGGCTAGGATTCATTTTTCCCCTCTTCCATTGGCCATTCCTAGGGAAACTTGTTTCCAACCTCAAGAATACTAATTGCATTGAAATGACATATGCTTAGCGTTTTTTAATTTGAAATATATTAGAGGCCAAAAGTTATTCATATTATATTTTCATTCCCTGATGTCACTTGTATATTTTTGACTTTTTAATCTATAAAATAGAAACTGCTAGAAAGCTGCAAGCTACACTAGCTGAAAAGAGAGGAAAATTCTACTGTGATGTTCCTCAGACTGCTACCAACTAGTTTTATTTGAACACAGATATAAGACCTTGCAAACAGATGAAAGTGAGATTAAAGGTGGTTTGGCAACTGAATTTTTAAAATTTCATTGGATGCAATTTAATGTAATGTGGGAAAGTACTAGATGAATGCTTAAATCATTATCTGTAGCTCAGGGATGCCCAGAGTTATCTTTTGTAAGCATGGGATGATAATTTAGAATAGTTTTGCCAAAATAACAGTCTGCTTGACAATGTGTCTCAGTTTTTAGGAAGAGTTATGATTAATGATTGGAGAGACATTATTCAAGAATTTTTTCCTTTGCAATCTTGCCTATTTTATTGTAATTAATTGGTTTTAGTTTGAATGCTAAAGCTGACCTGCCTTGTTGTGGGGACAGAAAAAGCCAGATTTTGGTATGTGCAACCCTAGTGGCAGCAATGGTAGATGGAACCACTAGTGCCTGGTGGTCTGGGAGAGGAATAATCCTGCTGCATCCATGATTTTCCCTCCTGGGGACCTGCAGCAAGCAGAGCTGTGCCCTCCTAGCAAGGCTGCCTGATACAAATGCTGAATGTAAAACTGGGTTTTGGGGGGTTTAGTGGGTTCGTTGTTAAATGTGTATGGTTGTGAGAAATGGATTAAGTTTGTTATTGGTCACGTGTTGGTGGTTATGAAGTAAGTTAGAATGTCTTGTTGTGATGTGTAACAAGTTTCAACCCTGAGAGGAGGGAGAGGGTGGGCGTGAGGCTCTGCCCTGAGATTAGCATAAAGAGATGGGTGGGATTTTGTTATGGGATGACAAGGAGGCAATAAGGAGGAGCCAAGCAGGTGGAGATAAGGCGGAGTTACATTGATGTCCTGGGTGATAAAAACTGTGTCCACTGCTCTAAGAGGTGTGCTGATGGCTACACCTGGTCTGTGAGCATGCACAACGCGCTGTATTTTCTTCTGCTTTGTTGGATGATTTATCATTTGTTCCCACCTTTAAGTTTTTCTCAAATGAGTGAGCGTGTTTCTCACATGGCTGAGCCAGGAATGCCTGCAAATTTCCTAGGTCATGTCCATGCCCCTTTTGAGCAGTCCTTTTTCTTCTGGATTTTTCCTGGCTGACAGGAGAGCAGAAGCAGGGAAAATCCAGAGGCAGGCATCTCGAGGCCAGGTCTTCATCTAACTTTGAGCACTGGCACAGGGCAGGTTGAGTCCTTGAGGGCACACACGTGCTGGAGTGTCTCACTGAAGCAGGGCCTCTGTTTGGAGACCAGCCACAGGAGGCTGCAAGATGACTGGAAAAAGAAAAGTGGGATCTCCCAGTTAAATGAACTGAACACTTTATTTTTACCTAATAAAAGAGGAAGGGGTGAGGGGGACGAGCAGCAGGCACTGGTGCTCATCTGGCCCTGCTCTGGTTGTGAGGCCGACTGTAGGGCTTTTGTGCCCGCCGCCGTTGGCGCCAGATGTGCCTCATGCGAATGGGCCCGGGCTGGGCGCGGTTGTCTGTCACGGACTGGGGGAAGAGCCATGGTGGTCTGTTCTGGGCTGCTTGTCTCCTGGATGATGGAGCGTCCTGGGACAGCCTCGCCGCTGCCTGACCAGTGGTGCTGGAGCTGCTGGTCTCAGCGCCCTGGGCTGGTCCATCAGCAATCCTGCGGCGCTTTGCCGGCGGGCTCTCGGGTGTCTGTGTCTCTGAGGCTCCCTCTGGGTAGCCTCGCTTCAAGGCCCGCTGCCAGCAGGGGAAGCTGCTGCTGCCGTCATTGACCAGCACCTTGTCCTGGGGCAGCTCTGACAGCACCTGACTGGCGGTGCTGGGGCTGCTGGTCTCAGCATGCAGCAGTGGCTCACGGTTCAGCCTTATGGGTTTTCCTTTCTGGCTGTGTGAGTCTTGTGCTCGCTGTCTCCAGGACCGACGTCGGGCCTGCTCCAGCCTGGGCCTTGCGGAGACAAGGCTGCTGCTGCTGCTGCGCGGGTCAGCCTCTGCTCAGAGACACAGCGTGCACATCAGAGGGAGAGCAAGCAGTGTGAGCACCTCTGCGGGGCTGGGGAGGTGTCCCTGCAGGATTTGTCCCCAAGGCCCTGCTCTGTCCCTCCTGGACTGGCTTAATAAAGGCAGGGCAGGAACAGGAACCCACAGCACAGCCTGGCCCTGCTGCCCCAAGGAAGGACAGACCCTACGCCGAGGCCGTCGTGTGCAGCTCCTGCCTCTGCTTGCCACTGACTGGTGGCTGCAGCCTCTCTGCCAGCCATGGGGAGCGGTGAGAGAGAGACTTTGCTCTCACCTTGCACCTTCCCAGGAGGACGCTTCTCAGCTGGGTCTTGCTGCACCATTGTGGATGCGACGGAGTTCCTGGGGAGTCTCTGCCGCAGCACTGCTGGCCTTTCTCCTCCTGACAGGGTAATACGTGAAGAGTGAAGAGAGATGCGTATGAGCTGCCTGAGAACTCGCTCAGTAGCCTTGGGCAAGCTCCTTCTCTGCGATCGTCTCTTCGAACTCTGCGGGTTGTGTTGATGCACAGCCACCTTTATTCCTTAGGCTGGGGTGATGATATCACAGAGCGCCTGGGGCTCGGTCGTCACCGATGTGTGCTTGGCCTGCACCCCTGATCTGGGGAGGGTGTCCTTGTGGCTGCTGACAGGGACCGTGTCCGTGTCGGGCAGGGCTGTGGTGGGGAGCACAGGAATGGGAACAGACCCATCAACTCAAAATGGGCTTGAGTAGGCTTAGGTCTTACTACAGGTCATCCCCAATGATCGTCCCCACATAAGACCCAGGAGGTGTTGTTGAGTCTGAGGTCTTTGCTTATTTTTAAGTCTCCCATGTTAACAGAATTTGGTGTTGGTCCTGTGTTACATAATTATCTGCAGTCTGAATCTTAGAAAAATTGTCCGGTTACACCAAGCTGAAAAGTAGTTCTTTTAGTGTGGTACGTTTAGGAAGGAACCATAGCTGAATAATATGGTGATATATGTCTGCGATTTAAGGAATGAAACCTTCTTGGGGTTGTGTCCGCTGAAGCAGCTCATTCCATGTGAGTGAAAACTTCAGCATTACTTGGAGGGAGCTTAGCAAGGTCAAATTTTTGTTTTCCTCATCTGTTATTTGCAGCACAGTGTATTTCCAAATACCTTTAAGCTTAATTCTCTGCGTTATGCAATACAACAGCTGTTTCAACCTTTCCGTCAGAAGGCCCTATCAAGTCAGTGCTTCTATGCTTTTTTGGCTGTACTGCATGAGATGCCGAAAAGAAATGTTCCTGTGACAATCTAAAGTTTTTCTTACTTAACATTACAATTGAGATTGTTATGGGAAGAAGAAGGGAGGCCATAAACATTTGTTTTATTATTTGGAAGGTCTCATGCTTTGCTGCGTTGTTTAATAGAAAAAGGAAATTGTCTTTGCTCTGCTTATATTTGTTCCAAGCATTTACAAAGTACCTTTTTAATCTCTTGTTAAAGTTCATTGTAGAGATGTTTGAATGTTAGAAGATTCTTGACACTTAGGAAAAAACACGGTGTGTTGAGACATACATATTTCATTTTTTCTGGAAATGAGTTAAATTAAACCTATTTAGTCTAATTAGATTAAAGTTATGAAGTAAAAATATATGTAGAAACCTTTTTCAAAAATGCATTGGATGATTACAGAGGGTTGGGGCATGACTAAAATAAAACTGACTTGTGCTGCCAAAGATACCAGTGAGAGTGTTAAAGCTGGAATTGAGCACTGAGGTCTGGCCATGGCACATTTCTTTCTTTAACCTCCCTGGCTCTTTACCCTGTCTGAACACTCTTAGTCTTTCCTGTTAGCTTTGACTGAACTGTGCTCTTGCCTCTCTTTCTTTTGTAGGAAGCTCAGGCTTTCAGGCCCTACTTCTCTATTCTTTTTCTGCCTTGAGCGTTTCATCATTTCCCTCGTGGTGCTCTTTGCTGTCTTTGTTCCTGGCTGGTTTTGTTGGTTTTTCAATTTATTTTTATTTCCCACATCCTTCAGTTTCACACATTTCTGGGAGGATCTCCCCTCCAGCCAATTAAAACGAACTATTTCCTACTCACCTTTTATGTTAATGAACTTACAGTGCTTCCCAGCTCCCATGACTTTATTCTGCTTGTGTATCAAGACAAAATTCAGGCATTTCCCATCCTTTCCCCACTTCATTTCAGTTTCCCTTGTGAGAGTCCATTGCAAATAGTTTGGCCACTTAAAGAATTATTGTCAAAGGTATTCACAAAACCAAGTTTTTATATAAATTTTCAAAAGCACGACCTAACAGAGTTTGGTAAGGATCACTCTGTTACTTAGTATGTAAATGAAACATACAGAGGAAAATTTTATTAGAATCAATTTAGAATGGTTTACATGGAGACCAGTGATGCAAAGGTTACGAGAGAGGCCTCCATTGAATCACGAGGTTATGAGAAAACCTCCTGGCTTTCTAAATTCCTAATGGAATCCAGGTATGGCTGGGTCCAGTCATAGTCCCAGACCTGCTCAGTGGCAATCAGGGCCTGCCCTTGGACTGCAGAAACCACCTCCTCCCCATCCCAAGATTCCATCTTGTTAGCAAATACTGTAATAAACAAGAGCCAGTTATCCACAGGGAAGATTAACTGGTGATTTATTACAAGAAAAGAGAACAAAAACAAAAGGACCAGGTGGAAGAACGAGGAGAGGGAGTGGCCCTCTCCAGACCTGGAGGCGGGTGGACCTCACTGTAAGAATCTTCAATCACAGGTGGAGAACCTCACTGTGAGAGATTCGAAGCCACATGAGGACCAACTCTTGGGTAAACATCACCTTTTATGCTCTCTCAGTCTCTCTGATTGGTTAGTCCACAGGGCTGCTGCTTCGCTACTCAGTCCATTGGGTCAGATTTCCCGCTCCTCAGATGGTGATTGGCTCGTTGCAAGGTCCCTCCCCTTTCCCTCACAATGCGTCGAGTGATTGGTGATAGGTTGGAGCTGGAAGGGGACTGGTGATGGGTGGATATGGCTGCCTGTCTCACACTGATGTCACTGTGATGTGACAGCTTGGGGATCTTCAACGCTCTACATCACCACCTCCTGGCCTCACAGTAGCGGCAGTCTCTATTTGCTTTAAATACAGAAGTTTCAACTTCATACAGCAAGTTGAACAGCAAACTCTGTACAACTTAAATTCATAAAACTTAACTATCCTAACTAACACCCGTACAACTCGAATTAGGACACAAAACTGCCTAAACTGGAACAACTCTTATAACAATACTGCTCAGATTAAAGAGTGGCTAAAGTATATAAAGGAAAGGTTCAGTCCTCTGGGCCTTGTCATACCTAGAAGCACCAGAGAAGTGGTCAGGGTTATTGTCTGCACAACAAGACAGAGAATGCTTTGTTTATGTACAGACCCGATATAACTGGACAGCTAAAAATGGAATGCTTTTCTGCTACCTACACGGGAATAAATTCTGGGGCTGAGGGCTGGTGCCAAATACTTTCCTGCACTTGGTGCCATTGGCAGGGATCTGGCTGGTGCCCTTACAAAAACAGCACACGTGTTTGTGCACATTCAACATCCCCTCCAAGAGAGTTTGCTCAAACTGCTGCTTAGGTTGTGTTTGGCACCTAAGGTTTTTCACAGGAAAATGCATCACATTCTTGGTGATGTTCTGGGGAGGGACTCTGGTGGTTTGCATAGATGAGGTTTTGATCCTAAGAAATGCAGTAGGTAAAATGGTGAACAGGGGTTTACCGTAATGGGGAGCCTACACCTCACAGGGCCACTACTACACGGTGTGCAGTACCTGTAAAAGTCTGGTCCAGTTGGGGTGCCTTAAGAATCTGCCATTAGATGTGCGTGGTATAGAACAGACATTTCACGTGCTATCCTTCATATGTAGTAGAGATCAGGGAATGTGGGAAGAGATAGGATGGAATTGAACTGCATGACAGGACAAAGAAGCTTGTCTCCACCTGACCCTGAGGGAAGGGATGCCACATGGCAGAGCCCTGCGGAGAGCAGCCTGCAGGTTTAGGCTGAGAGTTTAGGCTGCAGGTTTGTCACACTACCATTTCCTCTTCCCTTCAGATATCAAAAGCAATAATTATGGATTTGTGACTTTATTTTTTGTGGACACATAATTAGCATATCAACAAAATATTCAGGTATCTGTGCCTGAGGTTGTGTCAGGGGAGGTTTAGGGTGGGTATTGGAGAAAGGTTTTCACCCAGAGGGTGGTTGAGCACCAGAACAGGCTCCCCAGAGAAGTGGTCACAGCACAAGCCTGACAGAGTTCAAGAAGTGTTTGGACAATGCTCTCAGGCACAGGGTGTGATTCTTGGGGCTGGTCCTGTGCAGGGCCAGGATTTGGACTAGACGGTCCTTGTGGGTCCCTTCCAACTCAACATGTTCTGTGATTCTGTGTAATCTCAGATGATTTAATGCAGTCTTACCCCTGTGCTGAGAGCATTGTCAGGATCTCGTAATTTTGAGGCATGTCAGCTCCATCTATACTGTTCCAGTATTTTCATTAAGTTCTTGATTTCAAGTGTGTATTGTTCCTTTTAAGTGGCAATTAAGTGTTGATAAGCAAAAGAATCCTCCTGGTCTTTTGGAAAATTTGGCTGTATTGTTTGGGATTAGAGCTTGAGTTAATTGGGAATTTTTCTGAGAAAGTCACTTTAATATCAAAATAAATAATATAATAATATCAAAACCTGCCAGTTTGTCAAAACTTAAAATTTTGATGGAAGTGTACCAGTTTCAATGAAACTTAAGATCTGGAAAAGTTCTTTTGGTTTCAGGTACAGCTCCTAGTCAAATCCTCAATCTGACGCTAAAGCCCAGTTTGGGGGTTTGGGATAGATGCAAATTTGAGTTCCTCAGCATTTACTGAGGTATATAGAAGTGGAAGTGCAGCTGGAGAAGGAACTGCTGTAACAGTCCAGGCTGAGGGCCTGAGAGCTGTGGATCTGAGCTCTCTGCTCGTGTTCTCAGGACCCAAATCCTGGGTGCTCTGGTTAAAGTATATGCTCTGCTTTTGTGTAACCACTGAAAGAGTTGGGCTGGTTGATTAAAAAACTGTTTTGAGTCTCTGAAGGCAGTTTAGATAAGATAACAGTTTCCTGTTCACACTTCTTAAAGGATGCAGAAACTCAAGGGCAATCTGCATTTAAAATACATCTCCTTTTCCCATGTAATGGGTCACTTCTAATTCACATTATCTTGTAGACTGTGTTTTGTTTTGAGGGACTGACCTTATTATTATCATTATAGTTGTCTTTCAGTTCAAATCAGTGGTTTATGAGTTGGAACAACTTAAAGATTGATATATGATTGTGGGGTTAGGTTTATAATTATAAATGTGTTCAAGGCTTGTGCTCAGCAGCAGGCCCCATGGGAACAGACAGTTGCGGGCTGGATGGTTGGTGAGAGGCAGTTGCGAGCCAGGAGAGAGTGAGCTGAGTGATAGCTGGAAGTGAGATTGGGATTGGCTCAAGGGATGTGTGGACAGCGCTGAGCTATCCAATGGGCCAATGGATGCACTCTTACGTTCTGTTAAGTCTTGGTTTGGTTTCTGTTAGAATGGGAAGAAATGAAAGGTGTAAAAAGGCTGCAATTTCCACAATAAAGCAATCTCCTTTGGATGCATAAGGGGGTCCGTGTTGCTTTGTTCCCCATTGATACATATAATTTTGATAATTTTTATTTTGAAGGGGAATATGTCCATGGCCTTTTTGCACAGACCTTTTCCTTCTGGATTTTCCCTGGCTGACAGGAGAGCAGAAGCAGGGAAAATCCAGAGGCAGGCATCTCCAGGCCAGGTCTTCATCTGACCTTGAGCACTAGCACAGCGCAGGTTGAGTCCTTGAGGGCACACACGTGCTGGAGTGTCTCACTGAAGCGGGGCCTCTGTTTGGAGACCAGCCACAGGAGGCTGCAAGATGACTGGAAAAAGGAAAGTGGGATCTCCCAGTTAAATGAACTGAACACTTTATTTTTACCTAATAAAAGAGGAAGGGGTGAGGGGGACGAGCAGCAGGCACTGGTGCTCATCTGGTCCTGCTCTGGTTGTGAGGCCGACTGTAGGGCTTTTGTGCCCGCCGCCGTTGGCGCCAGATGTGCCTCATGCGAATGGGCCCGGGCTGGGCGCGGTTGTCTGTCACGGACTGGGGGAAGAGCCATGGTGGTCTGTTCTGGGCTGCTTGTCTCCTGGATGATGGAGCGTCCTGGGACAGCCTCGCCGCTGCCTGACCAGTGGTGCTGGAGCTGCTGGTCTCAGCGCCCTGGGCTGGTCCATCAGCAATCCTGCGGCGCTTTGCCGGCGGGCTCTCGGGTGTCTGTGTCTCTGAGGCTCCCTCTGGGTAGCCTCGCTTCAAGGCCCGCTGCCAGCAGGGGAAGCTGCTGCTGCCGTCATTGACCAGCACCTTGTCCTGGGGCAGCTCTGACAGCACCTGACTGGCGGTGCTGGGGCTGCTGGTCTCAGCATGCAGCAGTGGCTCACGGTTCAGCCTTATGGGTTTTCCTTTCTGGCTGTGTGAGTCTTGTGCTCGCTGTCTCCAGGACCGACGTCGGGCCTGCTCCAGCCTGGGCCTTGCGGAGACAAGGCTGCTGCTGCTGCTGCGCGGGTCAGCCTCTGCTCAGAGACACAGCGTGCACATCAGAGGGAGAGCAAGCAGTGTGAGCACCTCTGCGGGGCTGGGGAGGTGTCCCTGCAGGATTTGTCCCCAAGGCCCTGCTCTGTCCCTCCTGGACTGGCTTAATAAAGGCAGGGCAGGGACAGGTGCCCACAGCGCAGCCTGACCCTGCTGCCCCAAGGAAGGACAGACCCTACGCCGAGGCCGTCGTGTGCAGCTCCTGCCTCTGCTTGCCACTGACTGGTGGCTGCAGCCTCTCTGCCAGCCATGGGGAACGGTGAGAGAGAGACTTTGCTCTCACCTTGCGCCTTCCCAGGAGGACGCTTCTCAGCTGAGTCCTGCTGCACCATTTTGGATGCGGTGGAGTTCCTGGGGAGTCTCTGCCGCAGCACTGCTGGCCTTTCTCCTCCTGACAGGGTAATACGTGAAGAGTGAAGAGAGATGCGTATGAGCTGCCTGAGAACTCGCTCAGTAGCCTTGGGCAAGCTCCTTCTCTGCGATCGTCTCTTCGAACTCTGCGGGTTGTGTTGATGCACAGCCACCTTTATTCCTTAGGCTGGGGTGATGATGTCACAGAGCGCCTGGGGCTCGGTCGTCACCGATGTGTGCTTGGCCTGCACCCCTGATCTGGGGAGGGTGTCCTTGTGGCTGCTGACAGGGACCGTGTCCGTGTCGGGCAGGGCTGTGGTGGGGAGCACAGGAATGGGAACAGACCCATCAACTCAAGATGGGCTTGAGTAGGCTTAGGTCTTACTACAGGTCATCCCCGATGATCGTCCCCACATAAGGCCCAGGGGGAGTTGTTGAGTCTGAGGTCTTTGCTTATTTTTAAGCCTCCCATGTTAACAGAATTTGGTGTTGGTCCTGTGTTACATAATTATCTGCAGTCCGATCTCAGAAAAATTGTCCGGTTAGACCAAGCTGAAAAGTAGTTCTTTTACTGTGGTACGTTTAGGAAGGGACACAGATACAGAGTAAGAATCAGTCATTCCTAACAAAGGACAGCTGTCATTATCAAAGAACTGTGGTTGTTGAATAGCCTGAGTGTACAAAAGAACATGAAACTAAAGTCAAAGCAGGTTGTTACCTATAGTCTAATGCAAAGCCCCTTGAAGTATATTAAAAAGAAGATTTGGCTTCAGTGCTCTTTGCATCTGACTTAATTCCACAAATTGGAAACAATGTTTTGGTGAAACATTTGATAATTTTGATAATTTTGTAACAATCTAGTACATGTCAAAACCTCCTGAGGATCACTGCATTTGCCTATGGAGTATTTTTGGTTTCCAATGTCTGAGCACTCTTGGAAGAAACAGCTATGGGAATAAAGGAATCGCACTCAATGCAGCTAATATACGGCAATGGTTGTGCTGCAAAGATGCCAGAGAATATAATAAAAAGTGTCTATGGTGATCTAAATTCAGTATTATCAGAGTGTGGGGAAAATGATGGCTTAGAAGTTATAAGGGTGAGAATGAAGTTTAGTGCTGCAGAGAAAATAGCTGATGCCAAGCTAAAGACATTGTTATTTACAGATGATTCAGTTCTGCATGGTAGTTCAGAAAACTGCCCTCTAAAACTGGAAACCATCATCATATTAAACTTTACATGGAAGTGGGAAGACAGGAAACAAGAGCCACAGCATGTGGACTGGCCTTTCTCCTCATGTTGTCCAAGTAGGAATAAATATCAATTTACCAGTGGTCTCAGTGTGGTGGGGACGATGGGGTAGGAGTCTGTGGAAGGTGGTTGTGACAAACATTTAGGCCAGGCAGCCACAGCCGAAGAATATGGTGATATGTGTCTGCGATTTAAGGAATGAAACACTTGTGGTTTTGTTGTGAAGTGTAGATTTTCTTTGTGTAAAATGATCTTTATATTGTAGATTGTTGAATTTAAAAAAAGCGTATGTGGCTAGAATGCAGCTCTCAATGTCACAATTCTGGAAAAGTTCATAAAGTGAACTGTCTTTAGGTCCATGGTTTTCACATGCCTTCACTTGCAATAAGGGGTTTATCCAAACCTTGGTTTTAGATAGTATCCCGCTTGTTCCAGATGTTGTCCTGCACTTTTATTTTTTGGGCACATAGGTCATTACAAAGTTTCCTGTTGCTGTATGCCTTTTGCTTGTTGTGGTTAGCCAAGGTCATGGTGTACATTTTGGTGAATAAAATTTTAAAATGAGGTGAAATTCTCATTATTTCAGAGGTTTTTCAGTAAAACTTTCAATAATACACTTTGTAGCATACAATCTGTGCATTGAAATTTTGATTAACTTAAAATAAGATCAAATGAATATATCAACAATCTTCCACATAAAATTACTTTAACAATTTTTTAAGAAGCTGTGTACTGTATGTGACTTTGATATATCTTTAGACATTTGATGACTATTGCTACTCTGCTTTGACTCAGATGAAACTTTGACACACTTCAGTGTACTATTTTCTGATCTGGGCCTGAACTGTGGTGAATTGGCAGTCTGACCATGCCTGTAGTTTGTGTGGACTGTTTTGAGTGGTTGCAAACTTGTTTGAAGTAATTGTTTTGGGGAACTAACTCTTTTTTTTTTTCTTTTTTTTTCTCTGTGTGTGAAAGTTAACAGAAAAATTACAGAAAGCAAAGAAACTGTCTAACATAAAAATTCAAAGCTAACCCTATAAATGGGTGAGAAATCACACATCTCTCACAGCTTTTAAGAAGTGAAGCTTTCTTCGGAAAAAGAAAACCAACACTAAACTGTGCTTTTTTTTAAAAAAAAAAATTTCTTTTTATTTAGTGTCTTTTTCTACATTTGTACATAAGGTGTAGTTTTGTGGATTTTGTAGTCAAAACAATAGATATTGCCCCCATTACCCTGCAGGTTTCTCCAAATTTATATAATTTTCAGTTGTTTTTTTTCCTCTATTTATAGTTCACATGAAAAATCAGCCACTGGGGAGTTGGAACATGGTTTTTATTATCTGGATGTTGTCAGTGATGGTGCACGGAAGCATAAAGGATCTTGAATTATATAAACTAAGGTAATTGTGCAGTAGTCTTGATAGTGAATTCTTGTTTTGACTAGTAAATGATAGATTATGAAATTCATCATCATATTATCTAAAGCTTGCTCCAAAATGGGGTAATTTTTAATCTAAGAAGCCTTTGAAGTGCTCTCGGCATGTTTTTTTTGAACTATCTCTTAACAACAAGTTACAGCTGAGACGATGTTTCACTGCTTTTTTAATAGATCCTCTCAGCAAAGCTTGAGTGCTGTAGTTGAGCGGAGTCTTGTTTTGCTTGGAATCATTAGACTGTCCTTTTTTTCACTGCAAAAGAGAAACCACCACTTTCCAGTGGAAAGTCTGGGAAGCGACATCATTCCTGTAGTTGCTGACCTAGCCATTGCCATAGTTTCTCTTTTCCTGTTGGCTGGTGAGCCCTTTCGAAATGTGTTTGCAGCTTCAGACAGATCAAACTGCTCAGGCAACTGGGTCTGGCAAAACCCGAAGCGGTGTAGGAACCATTTTTTGACACAGCAGGGGCTGCCCGAAGCCCACCGCATCCCACTGCAGACATCCCGGTGGTCTGCTGCAGTTCGGAGGACTCTGTGGTCTCTCCTTTGAGGGCAGGCTGCTACCCGGTGACACCGTGTGTCTGCAGAGGTAAAGAAGCAGGAGGCGTCTCCCGGATGAATTCCAAAGCTTTAGCTCCAGCGAAAGGGACGAGGGAAGACACACATAAGGGTCGTGCGTAGGTTCTTATACTGGGGGTGGGGAAGCTCACAAACAGATGGGAACAAGGCTCGGGGTGGATCCGGCTGGGATTGACAGCATGGTATCCAATGGGAGAGCAACAGGAGAGGGATTAGTGACCCAGTGACACACCGAGTAGCAGGGAACTTTCCAGAGGGAAAGGAGTGCTTTGGGGAGAGTGGCAGGGGTTCTCCACCCAGGGGGCGGGGAGAAGAGTGGAGGAGGACAAGGAGTCTCCACCGGGGAGTCGGGGGAATCGGCTCACAGTGGGTGCGGGGAACAGAACTCAGGGGAAAGGTAACCGCACCAACTAGGGCACAGAGAAACAACTTACAAGCTACAGAACAAACTTTGACAGAACAGATTAAACTCACCAAGGAGGCTGTAAAACACAGAACTTTCTGAGTCTCTCAGAGTCATCCCCCAGCTTGCCCCAAGCTGGGGTACTGCAACAATTTTTCAACTTTTTAGTCGGAAAATGAGGAAGTTCACTTCTTCAGTAGTGGTTGCCAAATGTCCCTATTATATGTGATGTTGCATATTGCTTTTTTTCTGCCTTCAAATCATTATATGTTAATATTTGTGCCCTGAGACAATTGCTTGAGATGAATTATAGCAAAGATTCCTGCAATTTTTAAAGGAATTATTAAAAAACTTCTCAGCTACTAAATACTGTAATACATTGGTGTTAGTTTTTATCTGTGTCTCTCATAACACATAAAATCTAATTTATTTTCACCCAAAGTAGACATACTGCACTTTTAAGTTTCTCTTTGTTTTCAGGTGATTTTTAACAGAAGAATATGCAGAACAGCACTAACATACCTGTACTACTCAATCTTGTTGGAAAGGTGGTGGTGTGTGAAAAGAACTAGAGAGTTTAGGCATTTATTGCAGAATATTTCTAGATCTCTTCACTTTTTTGTGAGGATAAAAAAAAAGCTTGCCCCAAGAGGAAGCTTCCTTCTATTCTTTAAATACTTAACCCAAAGTCTAGTAGAGAATGAAGTCTAAGTAATAAGGGAATGAGTACATAAGAGGTAAAATCTGATGAGATCTTTTACCACTGCAAGGCACTTCATTAAGCTTCCCACCTGTGTTGGGAGTGGCTTTTAAAAATCTCCTTCTTCCAGGAAAATGTTACAGCTCTGGAAATCAACTCTGTTTTCCTTTAACTGTAATATTGTACCAAGCTGCAGTATCCCAAATGGCTTGGAGCAGATGGGGAAAATGGTCCTACAGCAAGCGGACTGCTGTGGAACTTGGGAGAACAAGTTCAGTTCTCCTGGTCTGTCCCTGGGTAAGTCACTGTGTGCATGAAGGGCCACCTGATAAGCTGCTGTCATCTCACATCAGGAGAGGGGAGGAAGCTACTGGAGTGTGTTAAATAAAAATGAAAGTTGGCCAACATTCAGAATTTATTTCTGAATTTCTGTGTTTCTGCTTGAACTTGGACTAAACAATGTTATTTTTTTTGCCCCCACAATTTCGCACAAAATGAAGCTGTAGAAATTACTTTTATTTTTATTAAGATTTGGAAGTGACTGCAGCAACAGAGATCATATAAACAGCCAAAGACACAGAAAGCTAGTAAATAAAATCAGCTGAATAGAAAGAGGGCGTTTACTTACGACACCTAGCCTCCTCTCAGGGCTCTTTCTGAATGCCAACTTTGAATGTCACTTTCTTTGTCATAATGCAGGGTTGAGGAAGAAGACTATCTGTTTGAACTTGAAAAAGGACAGAAGTTTTGGGTTTTTTTCTTTTTTCTTCATGTGGGCAATTAAATGACACTAGAAAATAAAATTCTTGAACTATTATCAGCTGAAGCAAAGTTCTGAATCAGTTAAATAACCTGAAAAATGCGTTTTATTTGCAGAAGTCCTTTTAACATCCAAACTGTGTAGTAATCTCGGATTCTTATGTAGGTTTCACAAAAATTCCATTGACACAGTGTTCTCCCCAGATAGCCTTTGACAAGATCAAATGAAGTTGACAGACAGCAGATTTAAAACAATTAAATTAGGTATTTCTCCACACAGTGAGAAATTTAAACTCTGCAGCTTATGGTTAGAAGATGATGAGGACGCCAGGAGTTTACATAGCTTCAATAATGCGACTGTGAAAGAAAATATCTCTCAGAGCTATTAAAATATGACTGCAGAACTGGTTCCATCTAGTTTATGTGTGGTGTAGAAGAAGGTATAAGAATTTCTTGCTTGAGCACTTAGCGGAGAATTCTTTGTTACAGAAGAATTTCCTATTTTTAGGCTGTGCTTTAAGAGGTATAAATTAGAAATCAGAAATCTGTGTTATTAACTGTTCTGTATTGTCAGCAGACTTGGTAGGAGTTGATACCAAGACAGCATGCTCTCTTTTGCTCCATGGATGAATTGTTATCTTCATTTTAACATTTGTTTCGCCTCTCCATGGGGAGTCTGTGGAAGGTTACTACCAAGTTTTGGAGGTGGTGGTAAACCAGGAGCTTCCAGAAGCTCCTCTGCTCTGCCATGAGAGTTGTTGCACATGATCTGCACAGGGTGGTTATGGACACGTTTCCATAATTCTTCACAGGTCCAGTGTTCAGTAAGTAAATTTATATAAATACTAAGAAAAAAAAAAAAAAAGGTGTGAAACAAGTATGTATACCACCAGATGAAATCTTTATATTCCCTGATTGAATTTACAAGCGCTGATTGTTAAAAAACAAGATTAGAAGAACACTGGGGTTGGTATGTTTCCTATAAAACAATTACATTCCTAAAATAGGTGTATTCTCTCTCTTGCTCTCTCTTTTCTTGTTGCTGTAAAAGGACACACAGGTTTGCTTTAGCACCTGACACTGCCTTTCATGCATTGCTTGCACTCCCAGCTAGGTGAAAAAACCAGCTTGTTGTCCAAGAATTTTGCTTACTCCTCATTTCCTTCTTCAAATTTAATTAGATCCAAAGAGTCTGAAACTCGGAAATAAAAACAGCAACTCGTTTTGAGAAGAACATTTGCCCCCTCTCTGCCTTGTCCTGCGTCCAGGTTTCCCCCTGGCCAGGGCTGCCTGCCTGGTGCAGGCAGTGAAGCCATCTGTGGCCGTGCTCAGCCAGCGCTCAGGAAGCTCTTTTGGCTGGCACTGTGCTGCTGTCCTGCTGGCCGTGGCACAGAGGTTCTCTTCGTGCCACCTGCACACATGCTGCAGGTGTTACCCTGCCTGGGGCTCAGCCTTGGAGGTGGAGTGGAAAAGTGCTTTTACAGCGCTTTTGTGCCTCTCTGTATGTTGTCATAATGTTATTATTAATCAAATATTAATCAATATTATCCAGGTTGGCTGGGGACTTGCCTAGATCTTGATTTAGACTAGATTCCCAGGTTTTCTCTAGTTTATGCTAAACCATGTGTTTTTCCAGGGGGTTATCAGAGAGGCAGGAGACCACTGCACTGCAAAGCATTTGCAGCCTCCTGGGATACCACTGTATCCTGGAACTGAGTGGTGTTGAGAGTGGGAAGCAAAAGGGGCATACGTAGCACCTGTCTTTGCTGCTTATATAAATTTTCATGGCCCTCAGGCTGTTGGTGTTCCTTGAAAAACACTTTATTCTAACTTTTGAGTATCACGTTTCAAGAATGAAACTTGCATAGTTGACTTCTGCCTCCTTTCCTGCCACTGTTTTCTTCTTTTCTCATGTCATGGTACACAGGTGAACTAGAAATGTTGTGGTCAGATGTGCTGTGTGGCTGCTCTGGGCTCAGAGGAGCTCTCCTGGATGCACAGCTTAGCATCTCCCTCTTTAAAGGGCTGCCCAGCTTCCTCCTGTCCCATCTCATGGGTCCATCTTGAGGTTTCATACTTTGGGATGAAAAAAATAGTCATGATATGTTGAAAAGATAAGCAGATACCTGGAATTGTGATGGGCGTTTATTTTGCTAGGGGTTTTTTTTGGGACTTTAAGACAAATGCAAGACATTTTGTTTTCACGTGGAGGAAAGTCAGCACTTTTGGCTGTTTGAACTATCATGCAATAGAATATCCTGAGTTGGAAGGGACCCATGAGAACATCTGAGTCCAACTCTAGGAGGAAGTTGATAAAATCTGAAAGGACTGGTTGCTTTGTGCTGCTCATTAGGGAGTACAGATTGATACCTGTCTGGTTTCCTTGGCAAGGAGATAGCAACGTTTTCTGTGACACCTCCTTATGTGCCCAAGCAAAGTAGCTAAATCAGTACAGGGAGGCACTTAGACATCTTTTATAGATTCTCCTGGTTTTCCATGACCATATGGAAACTGTCAGACAGAACAAAATCCCCACAATTTCTTACAGTGTTGAAACTTCTCTTTATTCCATGCATTTTACTCTGTTCCAAGTAGACCTGAGGACAGGAAGGCCCACAACCATCTTAGAATCATTTTAGCACCATCTGTATTGTTCTAAGAGAACTGCCAGTCTTTCAGTTGTCATTGTTAATACAAAGGTTTTCCTCTCTATGTCTTTTTTTATTTTTTTCCTCAAAGATAAGAGTCAGGTATCAGCTAAGTGTGAATGTCTTTAGAAATTGAGTATTGCTAAAGTAACTTACATGGTCCTTCATACTATAAATATTGCTTTTGGCTGATGAAGATATTTCCAAAGCAGCCTCAGAGCATAAGTTGCTGTCTCTAGAAGCCACACTGATCCTGAGAACAAAACTGCTCTTGAATATCAGCTTTGGGAATCAGAAACCTCTTGATAAATCATTCCTCTTGTCTCTTGAGTGACTTTTGCTGCCTGCTACCAGCAGAAAGCTTTTAAACATCCCCTGATTGAACCTCTGAGGCAGTATAGAGCGACATATGCATCAGATTTGGGTTTCGAAACTACTGATATTCACATTTAACCAAAACAGGCTTAATTCAATCTTGAAAAATGAATACAGTGCAAGATTTTTTTCTTGTGAGGTAATGTCTTTTCCAAGGTTATATTTTGTGTGTGGACCATTGAATGCTAATGCATCCTGCCACAACAGTGGAATGAAACGTGGTCTGTGCCAGGTGCAGTATGGTAACCATCCTCTAAACTTTCCTGATCCCCACCCCGAGTTATGCTTCTCCCTGTCCAGATGTGGGATATGACTGACTGGAAGAGAAGAGGTGGTGCTTGGTAAGCAGAATGGATCCTGCTCTCTGTTGGCTGCAGCCAATGTAAACAAATGAGAGTAATTGCCACCGCAGGCATTTTACAGTAGATCTGCCTTTTTATTGATGTTGTTATTAAACTGCTATAAATGTAGGCTGCTGTTGGAGATGAAACTCCCCCTTCCCCCAGCTTCTCGGTTGCTGTCTGTCACTAAGTGCTATTAAGTTTATCATCTAGCAAAATCAGACAGTGCAGGAAGCAGTCTGAATGTTAATGTTAACCTATAATAGGTTTTAAATAGCTATAAAGAAATATTAGGCTGCAGTGGGACAGGAAGGCTAGTTTACCTTAACATAAAATAAAGGAGGATATGTTGACCTGATTTACTTAAATGTAGCTATTATGTGCTCTTTAGGGAGGAAACTGGTGTACCAAAGCTTATACAGACAGGAAAAATGTTCTTTACCTCACGCTGTACAAATGACATAAAGGCTCTTGCTTTAATTAACGAGTAAACCCATAGGTGCTGCATGTATATATTAATACAGATGTCATCCTGGCTACTTTTTACATTAACTTCTCCTAGAATAATCATAGGGATGAGAAAAAGACTGTTTTGAAATGTGCTACATCTTCTGTGGCTTTGAGTGCAGTGCTTTTTTTGCAACAAGTCCAATATGAGTTATATTCACAATGGAAATGTAAGGGTAATAAAAATGTATCATCTGTCATTCGGGATTTCCCAACTGTCTGGACTAGCCTAAAATTCTTACAAAAGTGTGTGGAATAGTCATGCATGATCCCAGCTCCCTTTCTCCACCTCTCTCCATGTTTGTTCCCAAGCTCCTCTCAGCCAACAGCTCCCGACATGCTCTTTATGCCAGCATTTGAAATGCGACCTCATCAGAAAGTGGGTGGGTCTCTTCTCGTACAGGGAGAGAGAACCAAAAATCTCTGTGTGAAAGTCAGGAATGGGTCATAGGTGGATGAGGAGAGCCCAGCAGGAAAAATTAGTCTAGTTTTCTATAGGTGCTCTGAAATTTTGGGAGAGGTCAAGGTAAATGATATGTCTGCTCAGAATCATCATAAAGTGAAGCTGCAATTTGTAAAAACGTATTGCTGGAGACTGGGAACTTGAAGTGCCTCACTTTGGTCCTTGGGGATATATGAATTTGGAATGTCATGGGACCAGCAGGATTCAGGGTATGCCTTTGATCTCTTAAAGCTGGGAGCACCCGAAGCTGGGTCTGGATGTTTGCTTTGGTTTTGGTTGGCATAAAAACCATAAATTTTTTAAGGTAGAATTTTACTTGCTCTTTCTCTACTTTTGGGAAAAAAAACCCCTCTAGATTTAGAAGTTTAGGCACAGTTGTAATATATTTTATTAAAATCATTAAACAATTGAGTGTTAAGTCATATTAACCAATCCT
Organism: Vireo altiloquus; assembly: GCA_013396875.1. Lineage (NCBI taxonomy): Eukaryota > Metazoa > Chordata > Aves > Passeriformes > Vireonidae > Vireo > Vireo altiloquus. The sequence goes on along the minus strand of VZRF01005941.1, from coordinate 334,681 downwards.
TTCTTTAGGCAGCTCTTAGAGTCCAGTTAATTGATTCATTTATTCTTTAAAATAATCAAGAATTATTCCATGGTACATCAGGTATATTGCTTGGGTCAGCCTTCTTAAAGGAAAATCAGAGTATTACCTACAGTCTGAAATGAAGCTTCTGAACCGATTTCAAGTATTCAGGATTGTGTTTTTCCTAAAGGACACATTTTCACTCCCTATTTAGCTTATTGACATCCTTCTGTTGCTGGCAGCATCCAGCTTTGCACACACCACCACCAGCTTCCCTGTTGTTAGTAACAAGATGAAAAATTCAGTGTTTGAGTACCTGGGTGAAAGTCAGGATCTGTGGTATAAGTAAGCTGAACAAGGGGGTTGGATTGTCCTTTCTGGCCTGTGGAAAAGGTGCAATGCACTCAGATTGTGTGTTCAGTCCCAATGCTCCACAAAGGGATATGGGAAGTTGCTGAAGCCCTTCATCCCAGGGGCTGCGCAGAATCACAGGATATCCAGGGTTGGAAGGGACCCACAAGGATCATCAGGTCCAACTCCTGGCCCTGAGCAGGACACCCCAAGAATCCCACCTTGGGCCTGAGAACGTTGTCCAAATGCATCTGGAGCTCTGTCAGGCTGGTGCTGTGACTGCTTCACTGGGGAGCCTGTTAATTGCCCAGTCACTTTGTGGGGGAAGAACTTTTTTTTTAAACCTCTAAACCTCTCCTGACACAGCTTCAGGCCGTTCCCTCAGCATGGTTTTGTTTCTCTGTTTAGGCTCGGTACATTCTTGAGAGACCCAGCTTAATGATTAGACTCGAATTTATACTCTTAATATGAAATAATGATTATGCAAAAATCAAACATGGCAGTTTCCAGTTTTGTTTGACTTCTGAACTTGAAGACATTAAAAAAATATTTATGTGGTTATCTGTAGGCTTGCTGAGTCTTCTCAGTGCTATTTCTACTGCTTTTCCCTCTGAGTTTTATGTGAATATTCATGCATATACACATGAAAAGCAAAACCAACTCTCAGGCTGCACTGAGAAAGACTTATATTTACAGTTGGATTGCAGTTTAAAATGTGTATTTGCTCTCTAACCTTTAGACAGAGAGTAAGACCAACCTGGCAGTAGGGTTGCTTTGTGAATGATGTTGGCATACCACCACCTTTTGCTTTATAGGCTTCAAAATGTTGGGATTTTTTCCAAGTACCAGAAAATTGAAAGTAAAAAAATGAAATAAAAATGAAGTAAAATGAGACTAAAGAGAGTGGTATTTAGTCAAAATAAGCCCTCTTCGTATTAAGAAACCGAAATTTTTTTTTTTTTAAAATTCAACTTAAAATGTTGGGAAATAATTATTTCAAGTTTCAGGTTATATATTGTTAATTACTCATTAAGTGGTTCTCAGAACAATGCCCATTTGTGTGATGGAGCACTGTTATAGGTTGGGATAATCTCTCCCAGCTCCTCAGTGGTGCCGCTCCAAGTGTCAAGAAAGCCTGGGAAATGGCAGGAGGAAATAAAGGGAGTCTGTTTGACAGAAAGAAAAGTAGATGGGCAGAATGAGATTTGACCTGAATTCCCACATACATAGTCTGCAGTAAACGTAGTTTTGAAAAAATACAACCGTGCATAACTCTGACAATAGGTGAAATTCTGTTTTATTTTTCTTTGCAGTGGAGTCAGGGAAAACACAAATTCTTCTGTTTATGTATCTGTATTACAATAACAGGAACTTTTGCATATTTCATATATCCAGTAGAAAAAAAAATAGCAGTAATAAAATGAACAATGATAAAATACTCAAGCAAGAAACATCATCATTTCTTAGTTAATTTCCTTGCCAGGTCTTTCAGGAATGTATGAAATGTTTGTGTTCTAACTGAAATAAACAAATTAGAGTGTATAAATCAATTAGTTTTAGGATTGCTTCATTCCAAGAGCCCATTTCCAGGCTAAAATAAATTTAAATAACAAATCTGTTTATACTTTTGGTCACTAACTAACAATTTTACATGCCAGCTGTTTGCTTGTGATAAAGTGGTAATAACTTTCTGAATACCATCTCTGTGTGTAAATGATAATTTATTAATTTTTTTTCACTCTGCAGCTTATCAGTTTGCATTACTGTATTTGATTTCATTTCCTCGAAGTTACTCTTGAGCATGCACACCACCAACTCATGAAATACTGTTAGAACCAAAATGAAACAACCTGAAGTATCTCAAAGTTAATTGCGTGGTTTCTTCTAGAAGCTGGGAAGGACGAAACAAAGCCATACTTTTTTTCAATTTTTAAATATTTAGGAATTCTCCTTCTTTGTGAGACTTAAACATTGATGTGATAGAAACCTTTACTACGTAGTTTATTAAGATTAGTTGATAAGACGAAAATCTTTTTTACAGTATAAATGCAATTCTAACTTTTTGTGAACTGTAGGGAAAATGCTTGATTTGAATTATTAATTTTACTGCAGAAGTAAAATTGAAATTAGATTCTTCTTTAGGACTTTTTATTTCAGTAGATAATTTGAAATGTTTGAAATGAATATATCAAACTGACATTTTAAAGGAACAAAAAGAAAATGCAGAAGTCTTCATAGAGCTGTTGCGCAGGCCAGACATTTAATTGGCAAAAGTCTATTTTCAAAAGTTAGCATTTTTTTAAAATTATATATCCACTGTGATGGATTTAGGGTAGAATATGGTAGACTTTCTGAATCCAGCCTACCTCCAGCTGTAGACACTCTTCAGTTTGCAGAGAGTTCATTGACCTTCAGAATTCCACGGAAAACTGAGCATGTTGTAGCACTTTCCAGAAAAATACTGTTTGAGGAGATGAAATTAGAGTGATGTAGTTTATGATTTCAGTGCATGCTGTCTTTCTCTAAGGGGGTAGAGGATAGAGCATTAGAAGCATTAAAAAGGAAAAAGAATTTTGAGTGTGCTGCTGAAGCTGCTTCTGCCTTGCTCACCTGCTGCCCTGCCTCTGTTGCAGAAAAGGTGTCTCCCCTTTCCACAGCGGAGGCTTCCCTTTTCTGTTCCCAAATTGTGGAATCCTGAGTGTGGGGTGGAAAGTGAGATCAAATCATGGAATCAGTTAGGTTGTGAGGGAAGTTGTGTGGTCCAAGCCACTCACAGCAGAGATTTCTTTGTAGTAAATGCAACTTAGAAGTCGCTTGACATTGCTGGGGCCTCTCCCAAGCAATTTTTGAATTGCTCCAAGGATGGAGATTACATAGCAAAACAACTTGTTCCATTGTGTGACCACCCTGTCTGTTAGAGCTCTTTTTTTTCTCTGATCCCTAATAGTAATTTTCCATTTGCCTCTTGTGTTGATTGTGCTCTTGTCCCTTGTCCTCTGATGTGGAGACTGGTGGGCCTACCGAAGGAGGGAACATGAGAGTCCACTGGAGAGACAGACCCTAAGTCAGGAGATGCTCCCCAGCTCTGATGCCTTAGGTTTTAACTTTTATATTTTTCAAATCCTGTACTGCCCAGTGTAACTCTGCAGTTCCCTGTAGCTCGTTAAGTGCTGTTCTCTCATGCTCACACAGACATAACAAAGCCTCTCCAGATCGCTCTCCAAGGACACCCAGACCCTCCTGGGCCCAAGAACTGTAAATCTTCATCTTGAAGAGAGGGGGGCAAGCTTTGGGAAATTCCATCATTGGCTGGGTTCTGCTTGGGGAATTGATGCTGATATCAAAGTGTGGAGAACTTGTGACCTGTCGTCCATTTTGGGATCCACTGAGGCAGGACCCTCAGTCTGAAGGCCTTTCAAATAAATCCCTCCTTTATTCCTGTCTAGTCTCTGTTTTCAGGTAGCCATTTAAGGCATCAGCTCAGGGAGACAGAAAAGACCTCTCCCAGGATGCTTTGTTTCATTATGTTAATGTACCCCAGTTCTGCTTCCCCGGTTGGCCTGTTGGCCTCCCCGCCCCTTACACCTTATATGTTCCTGCCTTAGAATGTTCTCCCTTCCCTGCTCCCCCACTGGCCCTTGTTCCTCAGCCACTCCCTCACTGCTTCCGTATGGGCTCCCATACCCATGCCCTGCCTGTGTACCGCCCTCGTGCCCTCAGATTGTTGATCCCTGATGCTCTCCTTCCACTCCTACCGACCTGGTATAAAACCCTGGATCCTCCTATACTTTTTGTCTTCATCCCTGGGTTTATTTGTGTGTGTGGCTGCACTTAACTTGTCCCGTGGAATCCCATGTGAAGACCATTCCCATCTCTTTGCTGTTGACGCATCCTTGTCAGCTGTCCCACGCGAGTGCATGTGTGTGGCACCGCTGAGCATCTTCCTCTGTGGAGTCCCTTTTGGAAGGTTGTGGCACCCTACCATCCGCCTGCCACAACACTCTCAGAGGAGTTTGTCCCTGTTTCCTTGTACCTCGTGCACTCCTTTGGCTGCCACGTGACTGTGCTTGCACTGCATTACCTTCTGCCTGCCTGCCATGGAAAGAATGGTGAAGGTGTAGTGAGTTGATGTCTGCATGGTGTTTCAAACATCTGCAGTGCTTCATAAATGCAGATTATTTAGCTGCTGTGCAGTCATCTTGCTGTGGAAATTCGATATTACTCTTGAAACAGTTATTTCTCAGAAATAAATTCCGGGACTAATATGTGATGGGAAGGAATGTAATGCACCTTCCTGTGTAAAATGGAAAGCATGCAGCAACAGCCACGTGAATTGCATCAACATCGAATGGCTCCGCTGCCAGCATTGTGTATGTTGCTGCTCTTTAAATTATTTTACACTTCCATCCCAAATCCGTGGTACCTCTCAAGCTGCTGCTGAATTTTTTCCAGTTATCCTGAACCTTGTTACTTAATATGCCCAAGTTGTAAAACAAGGCTGTAAAATGCAGGTTTAATAAAGAATTGCATAAATAAGGAGTAGTGAAAGGTGCCTGAAACTTGATATTCTGGCTAGACACTAGAAAAGATGCTGGAATTCAGTTTGGTAATGAGTTTGTGAACCGAGATTAGCAAAATCGTTTCCCAGACACTCTGGGAAAGCAAACCCATTTAGCCATTAGAGTGTTATGGCTGCTGAAATAAAAACATGGATGTCGGTGACTGGAAAAACAACTGGTTTTGGGGCTAATGATCTGAATGTTAGAGCTGTCAAACATGCATGATCTATGTGAAAAGGTAGAATGTTAGTTTCCCATTGCCTCTGCATTGTTAACAAGTAAATTAAGCTGCAATGTTCTTCTCCTGTAACATTAGCAGATTAAAGACATAGATCATAACAGCTGAAACCAGTTGTTAAAATTACTGTATGCAGGCATTTTCCTGTGTCAGAACAATATTTTGTGTATATCAAAAGTTCAGTATTGAATTCACTGTCTTTGTGTTATGTTTGTATACAAATATCCAAAATCGTGCAAGAACTGAGACTTGCTCAAAAGCCTTGAGCTGACTTTACTGCTACAAGGTATTGAAAAATCAGAATTTCCAGTGTGTGAATAACTCTGATGTTTCAATATTGGTTTTCTTCAGGAATTGGAAAGAGAAGTCAAGAGTAAGTTCTGATCTGCTAACTTACTGAAGTATTATGTTTTTGTTTTGCTTGCACACTGCCCAGCAGGAGTAAGACTGATGTTCCACCAATTCTAACAGGTGGCACTTCTAGTCTCTGAGACAGGAGAAAAAATTCGTGGAAAAGAAGTCTGAAACGACCATAAAATCAATTAAAACATTTATTTTTTGGGAGAAATCTTAACACTCCTATCCTCATCAGCTCAGAATCTGGAAGGCTGAGCATGGTTACGTCGAGGGCTTCTGCTTTTTTGCCTCTGCACTGTATGGAGGAGTTAACACAGGTGTTCAGCACCCCTGTCAGGATGCACGTGGCCTTTGGTATCTCTGGCTATTTCTGACCTGAAGCCACCACCCTCAATGCAGCCTGTATGGCAAAGCTATCCTAGGCTGGGGACCCCAAGAGTCTGGGGCCTTTTGATTCCCTGGTCCTCTGAGTGGTGGGGCTGACTTAGAACTGTGAAACAGAAAGAAGCTTAGGAATTCCTATTTCTGGCTTACTAAGGAAACTAGCAGGCAAATAGGTAAGCTACTCTTACTTCTCCAATTATTGTTTCTCTTCCTCTCTCTCTTTTTCCCTTTCTCTCTCTCTCTCCTCTCTCTCTTTCCTTCTCTCTTTCTCTTTCTCTGTCTCCTTCTCTCTTTCTCTCTCTCTCTTTTTCTTCTTTTTTTTTATTTTTTGAAAAAAAAGATGCTATGGCTGGTAAGGTAAGACTAGAGAAAAAAACCAATTAAATTGTGGTTTTTTTTAATCTTAGAAATGTTCTGAAGCCGTTTTTAGCAGCAAAGTAAAGCCGGCATGTATGGTTTCTTCTATGTCAGCATGAAAGGGGGGATGTATGCTGTGATTTCTGTGTTAATCTGCAGTTAAGAGACTCTGTTTTTCTTATTAGCAGTTGGAGACTGTGATCTGGCCATGCCTCCCATTGAAGAATTAAAGGTGTGTTATGATTCATCTCCATTTCTCATTTGTAGGAGTTTCTTGATAGATGATGCTGTATGTTCCTCTTATGCATTAGTTCATTACATTCTTTGATTTATGAACAGGAGCAATCAAAATGCCCGTTCCCTAATTTTTCACAGCTATAGGCAACACATATAATATGTCTTTCTGATAGGCCTGCATTAAACATCTTCATTTTACTTCTTGAGGATTTTATTCTAAAATTAACGTCTGGCTTTGAAAACGTGTGATCAGCAGCCAAAAAATCTGTTTTGCTGTCTGGACAAAATAATTCGAACCTGAAATGTCACAGTTGAAGTAGTGTACTTGTGTCTTCTCACTATCTGGAGAGTCAAATCCTGACTTTGGTCAGAAGGAAAAGTGATTTGCTCTTTTCACAAATTTGCCACATAATTTGATATAATTACCCAGTTTTTCTCAGTAGAAGTCTTGCAGTGCGACTGTTCACCTTCAGGGCTAAAATCAGGGCAGATTGATATCTTTTGGCAGATTTTTAAGGTATGTCAGGTATCCCTTCCTTACTAATTCTGGCTCCAGAACAGATAGATTTTTTTTTTCTGTCAAGTGTAAAAGAAACTTAAATACAGTGCTGAAGTCACTGGATCTGTGCCAGCCTGACAGCAGCTGAAGACCTGGCATAGATTCCACCTAGGAATGCAAGAAGAATAGAAGAAGACAGGATTTGTGTTGCTAAATATAGGCTGCCTTGAGAGTTCTAGGCCCAAATTTCTCTTTAGACCATGTACCAAAAGTAACAGAATACAATATTTTTTTCACCAAAATTATCCTCTGAAATCAACAGTTTTGTGATGTTCAAGAAACATAGGAGCAAAGACGTTTTATTTTCTGTTCTCATAAGATAACTATCTTGAAAGAGGAGCACAGCTTCTACGCAGCAAACTCTGTCTGTAGACATATATTAAATAAGCTGGCATGTAGAAAGAACTATGCCTCTGAGACATACTGCAGACATTCACAAGTGTGTAAAACATTTTCAGCTTGTGCACAGATAGACATGATTTGTAAATGCTGAGGTACTGAAATAACAGAATTTTCATTATAGACAGTTTTATCGCATCCCTTTACATAAAGTTGCAAAAACAAGTGCTAATGTTGAAACTGGCTATTAACCAAAATGTGTGCTGTCAAATTAAATGTTCCCATCTGAAATGATAAATGGAGGCTACATGGCTATAAGCTGTGGCTTATGAAAAATAATTCTTTGACATCTGGCTCTAACATCTGGTTTTATAATTGATGCTCTAAAGCAAATGGAATATGTATTTTAAGGGTTTGTTTTTAATTAGTGTTCAGCAGCCTGTATTTCTCCATTGTGTAACTATCACACACCTACAAAAGGCTGAAAAAAAATCCCTTCAATGCTTGAAGATATAAAACTGTATAAATGCTAGTGCTTTGCCATTTAACTCTGAGCAGCACCAAACAGCATCCAGGGAGAAACAGGAGTGGGTGGTTTTAGCACTTGTTCAGTGCCCACCTGGAAAATACTTAAGGGAATGTTCTTTTCCTGCCCAGGATTAAAGAAAAATGGGCCTAATGCTTACTGATCATTATTGTTACCATTTTATTTCCCTGTGCTTAAGTTAAAAACAGTAAGGAAACTTGTGTCAGAATGTTGTCCAGGTCACTTAGCAGTAAGACACTCGTACTTTTGGGTTTTTCTGCCTTTCTACTGCCAGCATTTTTAAAATTGTGAGCTGCTTTAAAGAATCATAATGGTCTTGCATCTTGGCAATGCTTGCATGCAGGAATATCCTTTTCTCCGGTTAGTTATCGCTGCATCTGGGGCTATTTGGAAGAATATAAACAGATCTAACTTAGATGTGATGTGCATCACTTCCACATTTGTTTTCTGTACAGGACACACCTAATTTACCTGTTTCTTTGTCATTTGATTGCAAATGAAGGCTTAGAAGAAGTTGAAGTTATGTTACTGTTTTCAGTCCTATGAGGTGATGATTTTTAAAACAGACATTTTATTGCTGGAATAGTGTGGGATCAAGGAAAAGTCTACATTTCTTATCAATACTGACATCCTTTAAATAACAATTTTTTCTCTTTTTAACCAGTGTTTTGCAAATTTTCAGTGACTGTGTTTTTATACAGCTCAGGCTTAGCCTGTGCTATAAATTTTGCTAGTTTTGGGTATATTAAGTGGAAACTGGGAAGACCACATCCTCCCCCCCCTTACTAAGATGTTGTTGCCAGCAAAACGCCCTGGGTAGCTACATCTCAGCAGCGAAACAAGTCCTGTTGCTACCTTTGTTTACATCTTTATGTGACTAGTGTAGCTACTCCAGCCTCTCCACGAGGGAGTCTCCTGGCACGGATTTGTTGGCTGACTCATTCTGTAACGTTGATACACCTCAACCCGTCCTGTTTCCAGCCATAAAAATGGCCACAAGTTCAGTGTGCGTTAAAATTGCCGTGGTAACTCACGCTGACAGACATGACAATTGGAGATTGGAAAGCTGCTGTCTCTTCCTCTTTAAATTCCTCGTCTTTGAATGTTTATTTCATCGTGTATTGAAAAGCTTAGGTTTTTAAAAATAAACTGTGTTCCCAGTTATACTGAGATTTATCTCATAAAAGTCCACATGGCTGCTAGTTGTGGATTTATGGGGAGTAGCTTGATACTGAGGAAGGCCAATAAGTCGAGTAAAAAAGGAAATGGACAGGACAGAGGTGAGGATTTGGTTTCAGTGTGGCTGTTCAGTGGTTTTTTTTTTTCTGATAGGTCCTTTCCCAGCTCCACAAACGAACCCAACAAATCTGCAAGATTCTCAGGATTTTCACCAAATGTTGTGTTTCTTCTAAGAATGATTTATATCCTTTGAGTTTTCCAATGATTATGCTTTCCACTTGTTGACTTTTATATTTTTGGCTTCTTCAGTGCACCTAAAAGCAGGGCTGGAAAAAAGGGGATGGTTTCAGAGAGTTTAACAAGGAAAGTGCTCTTTTGTGCTGCCAGCAGCTCTGAATAGTAGATATTGTTTCCCAGCTGTATGAAATATATACATTTTATTTTACAGTACACAAAGAGAAATTTTTCATAGTTTTGCAGACAGACCAATTAAATGCAACTCAGACTTGCTGGGTCAAGGACTGAGGTTACACGTTACTGTCAAAGTCTTACTGGGATTGACAAAAGCACTTCCTGAAATTTTCTTTCTACTAAGGAAAGAAAACCTTTCCCTGAACCAATTTCAGTTGATTTTCTTTTCATTTATCATGGTGACTACTTTGGATGAACTTGTAAATATCCTTCAAAACACAGAAGCTGACACCTTGTCTCAAGGCAGAACTGGGTATTGCAAGGTGAAGGGGAAGAAGTTCTTTAGTAGGTAATTCTATAATAACTTGGCTGTAGGCAACTAGTTATGAATCCTCATTTCTTAGAGATGATTGGAGAATGAAGGATAGAAAGTCCCTCTTTTTTTTTTTTTGTGTGTGTCTGTATGTGTACATGTGTTTTGTTTTGTTTAAAAATTCTGTGAAAGGATGTCCTTATTCTACGTAGATTGTTTCTGAAAGATCAGCTTTTCTAGGATTATTGCAGAACATGCACCTTTTAAAATGCTTCTGTTTCAAATATATCCCAAACCATCCTAGTTAATAGGATCTTTCCAGTAAACTTTAGCAAGAAACTTCTTAAAGAGGAATCAGGCTGTCCCTGAATCAACAGTGCAGTTTCTTTTAGTGGAGTGTTGCCTTCAGTTGCAGGAGTACAGTATAATGACCACTCTCCTTCACTGCTATGAGGAGAGAGGCTAAAGAAAAAGATCTCTTTTCCCTGATAAAGTGATTACAAATTTCAAATTTTGAAATACTAACTTATTTAAGTACAATAGGTGATGTATATGCTGTAGGAAGAGCTGCATTCCAGGCACATGGTAAGATCTTTCTAATCGCCATCCCCTCATCTCCAGTTTTTTGTCATAATTTCTATTCTCTGGTTAATGTAAAACCTTTTTTCCTAGTCCGATTTTCAATCCAAAGTGTAGCTGACCATAAATTTTGGTGAGTCTCATTTGCTTACAGCTCGTGTAATATACAGCCAATGCAAAAGGAAATATAAATTATTCTGGTAATAATCTGACCTTCCTACCTCCCTGTTTAATCCGGTAGACCATATGTGCAGCTCTCTTTTATGTCCATCCAAGAATATTTCAGAGGAAGAGTAAAGGAGGTTGTAAACTATCACAAGACCTTGACTTCAAAATTATTTTCAAATAAACTAGTTCAGAATTTAATGATAACCGTGATAGGTTTCATCTGCCACAGTGGGCTCTAAAAGAGAGAAAAAAATATCTGAAGATATTTTTTGTATTTTAAAACCAAAAAACCCTGATTTAACCTGTGAGCCTGGTTGAGTGTGTTTGGATAAGTATTATTCTGCCTTTCAAATTGTTTTAGGTTGACAGCTACAATCTATTATTTAGTGCTTTCATTAAATATTGAAAGTTTATTTTACTATTGTAGTGAATAATTTGTTTAACATTCAATCTTATTTCCTGTTAGGGTAATATGCAGGAAAAGCCACTGTAGTTCTCTCCAACCAGGCAGTAATCCTACATCTTTTAAATCCAACTTTTTCACTTAGATTGCAAAAGGATAATTTTATCCTTCCTAAGTTATGGCTGTTTTTTTCTTTTTTCTTCATCTTTTAGATGCTCATTTTACCCAAAGGGAAGAACTGGTATTATCATACATGCACAAGTCTTTAGGGAGGTGTTTTATATACATATCCTGAATTTATAAACATAAACTATTTCTGTTCTGTATTTAAACTCCAGTGATACGTGACTTTATATATCAAATGCACTTTAAAATCATGTACAGAATCTTTAATGCTATCTGATAGAATTAAGGGAATGTGTAGGATGAACATCAAATAATGATAGCAAGAGATTGACATGGTGGGAGAATAGGAGAAGTTTGCAAGACGCCTGAATAAGATGGATAGGTAACATTAAAATTGCTTTTCCATGGATAGAAAATAAAGAATTGATTTCATATTCAGGTTCAAAGGGTTTATTTCATGCTGTTCTACATATGTTTATTTATGTCGTTGGTAAGCAGGCGCAAATAATTGATTGTACTGAAATAATTTTTATTGAGCTGTTGTGTCAGAAAACTTTGAACTGTTTTTAAGTGACTGAATGACTCTTTTAAGTGGGTGCATTACAGTTATAGGTGGCTCAAGAAACAGTACTGCTTAGGACTTTTTCCAAGGAGTTTTATTGGGTACAGAGCAACTTATTAGCCCTTAAGTGAATTAAAATTTTGTTATTTTTCTTTCTGATTCAAGGAAAAAAAATAATTTTGTGATGTGAAAGTTTTGCACAGTTCACAAATTTCAACCATGACATAGATTTTCTGAATGGTTTTAATTGAACAGTAACATTTTGCAGTGGGGTCCAGATCCTTCTCTGTGTCTGTAAAACACTTAACAGAGTAGAGCTCCAATTTCTCATTAAGAACATCGGGCATTACCACAGAGATAAATAATAATAAATCCCCCTCTGCTGATACAATGGACACATCAGATACAAGATGGATACATCAAAATTATTCCTAATTTTTCTCTATCTATTTTAATATTATTTTATAATATCTGCTTCCTGTTGAAACACCATGATTTGATTTTTCCTGTCATTGTGCACAGCACACAGAGGGAAGAAATCTTTTGGGAACTGACTATTTCTTCCTTCCTTTAACTAGCCTTCAAGGCTAATTAAAGCCTTGAGAATAACAGGAGTTAATGAAGCTTAGAGGCACAGCATTGAAACACAATTGATTTAACATCTAAAGCTATGTCTGTATGACTCTCTTTCTGTAAATATTATGATCACATCCCCCCATGATGGGGAATGAAGGAAATGCTCAGGCTCATCGTGTTTCAGCTCAGTCCTCTGCCTTTTGTCGTGTTTTACTTGTCCTGGTGCTACAGCTGTAGTGCCAACTGCCTTGGGTTGAACCTGCTACAGCCACATTCCCTCCTGTGACACAGGCAGCAGTAGGAATTTCAAGGTGGGGCTATGTATTTAGCCATCAGCAGCATAAAATCCAGTCTCCTGGCTCAACATTCCTCTCTCCTTCTTGCCCAAAAGCAGCTGTGTCACCCGATGGGCCCTCAAGTTTTCTTCCAGCATTTGAAATGCAGTTTGTTTTTATTTTTAACCCTCCCTGCAACACAGAGTTGGAAACTGATGCAGCTCAAGCTCCTCCTAAAGAGCTGTTGAACATTTCCCTTTTGGACTCGATTGAAAAGTTGCAATTTTCCCTTTTAACAAAAAAAGCTCTGTAGGGAAAAATCCTACATCTGCAGGGGCAGACTATATGGCTCAATACAGATATTTTGCTTCTTTAACTTCCATTGTTCTCATTCTGGTTTGCTAAGGCATTTTAATCTCAACTTTCTTTTTATGAGGGATTCCTGAATATGAGAACTTCAAAGAGTAAACATGGGTAAACATTGTCTGTTGTTGACCTTTAGATTTGATACAATGAAGAAATTATTTCTTTTAAAAAAAAATATTTAATGCTTTTATTGCTATTTCAAATAAATAGCTGATTTATCTAAAACTGTGGTCCGAAAAACAGTGTCAAAGGGTTTATTTGGAACATGCTCTGATGTTTAAGAAGAGTAGACAGAGCTTGAGAGGGGAAATTCACATCTAGAAATGAAAAATTGGCTCTTGGTTAATTAATATTGCAAAACAAATTATCAGCTCCTTGTCTTTGATTTGTCTCTTTTCCAACATGTTGAAAAAGTGATAGCTAAATATTTCAGGTAGAGTCTGAGGGAGCAAAAGCTTCAGACACCAAACAAGAGCAGGTGATTGTGGATTAGTTGTTGAAGGAACAGAATTTTTAGAAGATAGAGAATAATCTGGGAGGGTATAATCTTTTCCCATCCAACTACATGGTGTAGCATTAAGTGACTGACAGCAGAGGTGCAATTTTTGGATAAACCTGTGCTGTGCTAACATAGAAAAAGGCAGTTGTATATAATTGTAAAATTGTAAACAATTATAAAAATAATTATAAAAATAATATGCCACCTGAGTAATAATTAATCCAACAAAAAGGGTATGTTTTGTTCAAAAATATCGTAATTTCCAGAAACCATTTGGTATAGCAGGTTTTTGATTTTATTTCCTCCATTTCTTTCTGTCCTTTTACCACTGTACCAGTGCAGAAAGGAAAAACAAGCTAAAGAGAATGAGACCTAAAAAAAAAACCAAACTTAAAAAAATATTTAAAATAACTTGTCTCTCTTAAAAATATTTGTTTCTGAAATAAAATGAAACATCTGAAAATGCTTGAACAACCTGTATGGGGTGATGCTATCTGGGTAATGTAATTACCTTGACTGTTGCTGATGCAGTCTTTATTCCGATAAAGTCAATATTGTTATTTCTATAAATATAGGGATCTGACTGGCTAGATTAGGTTTGAATTAAAGAATGGCACAAGGGCAACTATTGCTGTGATAACTTCAGAGTTACTTTTAAAAGTAACATGCTTCAGGAGATGTGGAAAAATAAGGAAAAAAGGAACTTGTAGCAGAGGCACTATGGAGTCCTTACAAGAGAAGGACTCAGCAGGAAGGAAGGAATGGATTTGGAAGAACTAGAAGCAGAGAATGGAAAGAGAGCATCAAGAAAGATTAGACATTAATTGGAGCTCAGCAAAAAATAGTTTGATTCTCTGAATTCATAAAAATGTGCATGTATCTATATTGGGATGATGCCAAGAGAGAACCTTGGTGTAATTCAATTTGTTTTAATTAAAATGAATAAAAATCAAAATGCAGTGTAGGCTTTAAAGTCCCAGAGTTAGGAAAAATTGTGAGACTTTTTGCTCATGTGGGTGTTTTGTAGGTTTATTTTTTTCCCTATTTTTGTGTGTGGTTTTGGTGTGTTCTTGCCCTGGAGATTTTCTGCCGCAGCACAAAGAGGAGAGCGTGCTCAGAGGAACATTTGATCTTACAGCTGCTTGAGTCCCTATGATGGTGCTACAACTATGGAATTATGCTTTCAAACAGGTCTGGAAACGGAGGGCAAACGTTTCATAGTCCCTTTGCCCATACAACAGGGCTATGGCCGATGGAAAAAGAAACTGGAAGTAAGGCTCAGTAGTTTGCCTGGTCTCTCCTGTATTTGTTTGCCACAGGGAGGCACCATTCGCTTCAGGTTGTGCCTTCTCTGCTGCTCTCCAAAATACTTATCAGCATGGTCCTTGGGTGTTCTAAAATCCATCCAGTTTTTACATTCATCAGTTTGGTGTCACAGGGATATATATTTTACAATGAGAGACTGAGTTAATTTTTTTTTTCTGATATCCTTATGGAAATACATTTTTCTTTTAGTATCCCTGAAATCAGCAATCCCTTTCCCTCCAAAAATACCCCAAAAACTCCCAACACTGCCCCCAAGAAAACCTGCCTGCCAGCACGAAGGGAAAAAATATGTGTATGCTGGATGAAAGGTTATCCCAGTTGTTTACTTAAAAACTAAAAATTTAGTTTTTAAATTTAATTTTTTAGACTAAAATTTAAAACCTATATGCAAATAAAAAATTACTGAAGTACATAAAATGGGTTTATTTCAGTAATTTTGGTGTTTATAGTCCAGGTTGTGAATATATTCAGAAGTGTTAAGACAATCTTTGAAACCTCTATGTTTTTTTGAAGTGGAAACTAAAATTAATTATAGAGAATTTAATTTTCAGTTTGGAATATTGATAGTTGTAGGATGCTCACTTAAATTTCCTTTTTTTTTTCCTTTTAATTCTTTCTTTTTCAAAGGTATTGTGAGAAAATATTCTAATGTCTGTCTCCTAATCCATGTACCCTAATGCATTAGAAATGATGAATTTCAATTTACAGCTGTTTTAATACTTATATCTTGCAAGGAAGTTGTTTTAGAGGCAATTTCATCAGCTATTGTTCAGTCTTTGGCTTTGCTGTAGTGAAAAAAAGGGTGAGATTCATTACTGTTAGCTTTTTATTTTTCCATTTTAAGTTCTATTATTTTTCCTCTCCTGAGGAAAAAAAATAAACATAATTTTGGTTGCAAAGTTCGGTGAGGAGATTGAAGTAGTGCATTCTGATGTGAAACTGCAGGGATCTTACTTTTTACTACATATAAAAATGAAAGCGATATTTTTCAAGTAGTATCACTACTGTGCTTTCAAAAGCCAGTATGCAAAACAATCACAGAAGTCACTGCAGGGCTGGAATATGGAAGTAGGAGCATGGATAGGAAACATCTTTGTCAGTTTTGGGGTTATTTTAGCACAAGCCAAATTGAGGGCAACCTCATGATGTGTAAGTGATGAGAAAAATCCTTGTTTGGTACTATCATCATCATCATCATGCAGTGACAGTTGAAGAAAATGTTAATTCTACTGAGGGTGGGAAATAAAGTATTTGGAAAATAAGCTATAAAGTGTCAACATGGAACTGAGGTTGATGTTGACTTTTTAAGATCTGCCTTGTGTGATCCATTGCTTATTTTTTTTCATTGACATCTTAATTGAAAAAATAGTTGTTTTCAAAGTCATTAAATGCTTAGGGTGTGTATAAAAGGAGTATAATCATACCCAGCTGAAAGTTCCCAGCAGAAGGGTCTCCTCTTCCCTCATTTCCCTAGAATATAGTGGAATTTCCACCAACAAAACTGTTTCACTTAACTGGATGCTTCTGGAGCCCTGATGGTTTGGCTCATTTTTAGGGGGTGTCATTAATAAGTTTTAGTACATCCTTGTAATTTCTTCCTTGCAGCATTGGGTCCATGAAAAGTATAAACAAATTAAATCATATATGGCTGGAGCAAAGATGAATATTTTCAAATTAAAAAATGCAAAAGTGCATTTTCAGGTTTGGAACCACAGCAGTTTCCTGTCAGGCAACTGTAGCCCTGGTTTTCAAAGATAGGGATTTACAGTCAGTGGGAGCTGTAGGTAGTCAGCTTTTCAGGATCCTCTGAGTGGATATTCAGGAGATGTTAATGTTCACAACTGGGACCAGATTTCAGAACAGCTCAGCTCTTGTTTAGGTGTCTATATATTGCTGGGTTTCCAAGAGCTTAGTGTGTCGAGGGTGGTGAGAGCTTCCAGCTGCAGATCATTTCTGGAAATCTGACCTTTATTTCTGCGTTCAAATGTGTTCCATTTGCTTCAAAAAGTCTGGCTTCATGCATCTATATATAGATGATATTAGAGATAATATTTTTTAAAAATGGCCCTCACTTTTCCCAGGGAGGTATTACAAATTACTTTTAGAAATAAAAGTAGAATTTGGACCTTCTAGTGCCATATCCTAACTGTGATAACACACTTTCTGCCAAGAGCCAAAATCATTCAGCATAAGGTCCTACACTTCGAAGAGCTGCAATGCCACGACTGAACCTCCAGAGGTTTTTCCGAGTCTCCTGGAGACATCTCATCTGAAAGGAGTGAGCTTTCTGTTCTCACAGCAACACTGAATGGGAAAGAGAGATCAAACACTGGATTGTGGTGGAATGCACCCATTGGAGATTACCCAGAAGCAGTTCATAAAATGGGATCTACAAACCAGAGTGCTGTGAGGCAGATGCTGGCACTTGCAGAACAGATGAAGTTTGACATCAGGTTGCAGCCCCATGAAACATTCTGAATATCTGTAGTTTAACTGAATACCCCACACTGTTCTTTTGCAGAAATGAAACCAGTAGGAAAACTTGAGTTTGATTTGACACCCTCATGTTTTTATTTTCTTTAATTTTCATAATATTTTAATTTTTTTTCCTCTTGCATGTCAAATGTTTTCTATCCTCCTTGCTTTATTTAATTTCTTTAATTGTATCATTTCCTTCCCTGTTTAATACAAAATACAAAGCTAATTTTCTTTTCAGGAGTAACAAACAGATTTAGTTAGAGAGTCTTAGAATTCAGTGCTCATTATTGTTCAGCCAGCAGAGATCTATTTTCAAGAGAGCTTACACTGTTGTAGTCTGAATTTAAAAAGGTGCAGTTCCCAGGCAAGCCCCATACTAAGTTCAGCATTGCCATAATTAAAGTAGATTACTGTTCTTCCTTTAGGAATATGCTATGACATCTAAGGATGGAAGAAAATGTCAAGTATAAAATGAAACAATTTTATTACGTGGCTGTAAGGAATGTCTGCAGTAGATCAAAATATTGAAGACTGGAGAAAGGGGAGGAGAAATAAATTTCTGTGCTAAATTCTGCCCACAAAGACAATGAAATATAATTTAGAGAAATAATGTGCAACAATGTTTAATCCCACAGTCTACTTCAGGCTTCTCTCTAGTTTCCTTCTAGGCTCCAGCTAGGGAGAATTCCCTTGAATAGTTCTCAATACTATATTCCCCAAAAGCGCTTTTGGATTCTTAAGAGACATTCTGTAGTTTGTGAAATTACACAATAATCACTTTTCCTTTGCTGTTGAACTTGGATGAGATGGGAGCAAGTAAAAGGATGATCTAAATGTTTCAGTGTATCTCTCTCCTGATGTATTTGCCCTTCAGCCTTTGTGGGTTGGTCTTTGTACACCAGCCTCTTGAAAAAGTCAATTTGTTTTGGTTGATTCTCTAAAAATGTTGATTTTTCACTGCTAAAGCATCCAGGAACAAAGAAGAGCTCTGTAGGGCTTAGCAAAAAAACCCCCGACAACTCCTACAACTTCCTTGTTCCGTGATTTTTCAGGTCAACAGTCACAGATACCATGAGTGACCATCTGGGACTTGGCCATGGCTGTATAACATCTGTATTGTGTATAGAGAGATCAATTGTCTCAGCTACGGTCCTTTTTAGACACCACTGCCTCTATCTGCACATCTGCCTTTGAGAAAATGCCTCTGGGTTCTCTACTACTGTATTTACTTGCCTTACTCTAGATTAAGTATCATTTATTGTTTCCAGCTCTTATTTTAAATTTTTTCAGACTGACTCTCTGTTTGATTTCCTTCCAGAATACTTATTTGATTTCATTCCCAGGTCACACGTGCAAATGAATCACATGTAGTTCACATATCTCTTTCTATCATTTATTGTTGGATGATGTTCTAAAAGCCTCTGTTCTTTGGTTACATGCAAAAATTATGAAAGAATATTTTACTGGTTGTAGTTGCAGGTCCTCAATTTTTTTTTCACAAGTATGGCATATATTATCTATTTCAGTGTGTGATATGAATGCAGAGATCTGACTAGCACAGAGGTTAAAGGCTGGAATATTCTGGAAGGTTGTTTAGTGTTCAGTGTTACAATTCCAGTTTGTTTCGTATTTTACAGATGAAGTTAAGATAGTAATACTGAAGTGTTTTAGCAGCCACTCATGAGGCTTCTATCTCAGCTAGAACAGTTAAAAGTTGTAATATTAAACTAAAAGAATGCAGTGTTACTGTGATGTGGGGAAAACTTTAAAAAAGAAAAAAAAATCTGTGTCTGTTAAAATATTTTCCTTCTTTTAATATCTAACTGGAAAAATTAGTGTGTTCTGTAACTCCAATAAAAAAGTTGCATTGGAAAAAATGCCCCCTCACCCCCCACCGTTTCCACTGTGTTTTGGGTACAGTAAGCGACAGGTTTTGCAGCCAGTAAAATATTTGTAAATTTTCGAGCACTGCTGGCTGAAGTGTTCTGATTTGGTTATGCTACAGCATATCTGCTTTATCTTACCATCAGAGTAAATTCTTATCAAGGAGCTGTTAAAATGATGCCTTGGGTTTTAACTTTTATATTTTTCAAATCTTATACTGCCTAGTGTGTAGCTGAATTTTCTTGCAGCCTGTTATCTTCTGCTCTCTCATGCTAAGATAGACATAACAAAGCCTCTCTAGCTTGCTCTCTAAGGACACCCAGACTGTCCTAGGCCCAAAATGTGTAAAACAACATCTTGGGAAGGGTAAGCTTGGAGAAATGACATAATTAACTGAAGGTTTAATTGGAGATTTAACCCTGATATGCAAAAGAACCAAATATATAAAAGTGTGAAGAACTCGTGACCTGGGGTCCATCTTGGGATCTATCTTGGCAGTAGCCTCTGGACTCCCCAGGGTGTACCTTTGAGGGCTCTTCAAATAAATATCTGCCTTTATTCCCTTATTCCTGTCTGGTCTCTGTTTTTTTGGTGGCCACTTCAGGCATCAATAGGCTCTTACATTGTTGTCCAAACAGGATGTGGCCCTCAACCAGAAAGGGTTGCAACACAACCTTGCTGTGTGGGTTATCTTTTTCACTTTATTTTATAAAAAGTGTTACCAACTATCCTTTTCCTAATTCTCCCTCATATTTGCTTAGTTTTGCAAACTGTGGGCATGTGCCAAAATTAATTATGCTGTTGGTCTTCGGTGGTGTTGATGGTGTTCTCCATGATAGATAAAAGCATTTTTGCAGGAACTATGATAAAGTTTCTGGGTTTGGTTTTGTTTTGTTTTGGTTTTGTTTTTGTTTTTTAGGCTTTTTCTGCTACCTCAGGTTTTGTAGAAATGGTTGGCTCATTCATTCATGGCAACAGAAAGGCTGTACCAGGAAACCTGGGATTCAACAACCACAGATGGCAACCTTACAATTGTCCCTGTTATCGCCTTGGTTGTCACTGTAGCCCGTTTTGTCTTTGGTAGATTGAGAGAAGTGGGAAAAGCAGTAACATGATGCCTTAAATGGCTGCCTAGAAACAGAGACTAGACAGGAATAAAGGAATAAAGGAGGGATTTATTTGAAAGGCCTTTGGAGGTACACTCTGGGCTCCAGAGGCTCCTGCCTCAGTGCATCCCAAAATGGACAATGACAGGTCATTAGTTCTTCACACTTTGATATCAGCATCAATTCACCAAGCAGAACCCAGCCAATGATGGAATTTCCCCAAGCTTGCCCCCCTCTCCCCAAGATGAAGGTTTGCAGTTGTTGGGCCCAGGAGGGTCTGGGTGTCCTTGGAGAGCGAGCTGGAGAGGCTTTGTTATGTCTGTGTGAGCATGAGAGAACAGCACTGAACGAGCTCCAGGGAACTGCAGAGTTACACTGGGCACTGCAGGATCTGAAAAATATAAAAGTTAAAACCTGAGGCATCAAACATGGGAGCAGCATGGAGAATTGTTTGAGCCCTTTGCCTTAGAAGGTGACCTGGTGAGAGCGCTGGTGACAGAAGTGGCGTTGTGGTGGCCAGGGCTCCACGGAGCGTTCTCTGGCTGCAGCTTTTGTCTGCACAAATGCTAACTTTGGATCTTCCCAAGGGACGCAAATAGCCTTCTATAGGGCTTGGTAAATGAACCATAGAGAGCAGGGAAGGAATCAAATCAAGTGAAATAATCTCAGTGACTGCTGTGAACTCCTAATAGGGATATAAACAAGAAACAGTTTGTATGAGCTGTCATGTGGAGGTGGAAATGTCTTATCTCTACATGCTAGCAATGGCTGGGGCATTTTATGTTTAAGATGAAACAATTCCTGATGATTTACACAGTCAGAAAACTGAGCTCATTTTATTTCTTCCTCTTACTTTTGTTTTTTTTTTTGTATTTTGTATTTCATTGTTGTTTTTCTTTCAACAGCGAAATGTTCAGTGATTCACATCTGACATCACATAGAGGTGTTTTAAACAGCCTCCAAAATTTGTAATGTTATGACTTAATTCAGACAGAAATGAAGCTCTTACTGAAAAGGCCTGGGGTATTTTTGTTGTCATAATGATGTGAGGAGTACGGGAGGAATATACTCAGGGCTTTCAAATAATTATCTGTATTTTTTTCCAGCTTTCCTACTGTTCTTCATCTCCTCCCTCTACCTCCCCCAGTGATGCCACTGCAGTTGCAGTGGGTTCTTTGTTTATAATAAAAATAGTGCAAAGAAACCCTTGATCTTTGCATTCCAAGAGTGTCAGTCCAACTTCCTGAGGTTATTTCTCAATCCTTGCAAATATTTTTCTAGGAGGTTTTTGAGCAGTTCAGTCCACTCAAGAATCTGAGGAGAGCATGATAGTGCTGCGTGCATAAATCTAGGAAAACTTGAATTTGTTAAAAATGGGAAAAATATCAAGAATGTTTTCTGAGTAAGGATATGGTTATTATGTATGTTTGTACACATATTAGGTAATTTGAACTTGTAAGATTCATTCATGGCTTCAAAGAGATTCTATTTTTCATGTGCTATAACATGTTAAATAAGGGATAAAGTGAGATAGCATTGGCAAACAGAAAGCATTTTTTCATGCCCTGGTTGTTTAAAGCTTTGTATTATCGTTTTTGGCACAAGGTAATCCCCTGCAGTCAGAGGTTTTTAAATGTGAGAACATATTTTTTATAATTTTCCAGTGTCCTAAACATAGAATTTTGCCTTCTGCCACCACTTGTCAAAAGTTAGTTCTCTGCAGGTCTCAGATGAGCTGCAGTGGAGAAAAGTGTGGCTGAACGTCAGTTAATGTGGAAGGCAGTCCAGATCCCACTGCTGTGTCCATTGCCCACTTTAAGTTTTGCTCTCCCATTGCTTCAGTATTTAAACACACTGAGTCCATTATTGCAGTAGGTATTTCCAGGACCAAGTGATCCAGTTAGAAATGCAAAGGGCTAGTGCCTATCTGCAAGGAGACAGAGTATGCCTTTTATTAGGAGGTTGTTAGCAGTGTAAGGATCTTTTTTTTTGCCTCCACGAATTTTATGACTAGGTTAAAAAATCCAGGGAAAATAATTTCATAATTTTTTTTTCTTGTTAAAGAGAAAAAAGATAATGATTTGAAATTAAATAGTTTGTTTTGGTTTGGAGAGTTTCTTACATGAAATGTGTTCTTGGCCCCATTTTTGAAGGAAGTATTGGATATAAATTTTCATTTTAGAAATGTGGAAATGGAAAACTCATAGTTTTTTAGGTCTGAGGCCATTATCTTGGTTCAGCTCACATTTGTGAACAGTTACCCACAACTCCAAAGAGTGTTGTGGCTGGGTCTGTGCTTACTTGCCCAGCCTGAGTGAATGTGTGGCCTGTGTGTCACCCCAAATGCATGACGATGTCAGGCAGTGGTCACTTGTCACAGCTGGGCTACTGGTGGTGGCAGGGAGTGGAAATGGATGGGTCCTGAGTGGGTGGCCACAGCCTCTGTGTCCTGGGAGTGGGAGCTGAGAACAGAAGAGGCTGTGCTTTCTGTGACACAGTATGAATTAGTTCTTATGGCTCCTGTGAATGTTTAGCTGTGTTGTTCCTTGGAGAATTGCTTCTATGGCTCTTGGTTTTGTTGTCAACCTTTTACTGCTCTTTTCTGCTGCAGGGACGAACTTCTGCTTCTTTGTCTGGGTGCCTTACTGCACTGATGCTTAGAATGCCCTTTTCTTGAATCCAAATCCTGCTTCAGGCTGGCCCTTTTCTTTCTAAGGTATTTAGAACTAGGTATTTCTAACTAAACACCTACGTTCTTGAAGTTTTTATTATTTTTCAGTGCAGGGTGGCCTTCTGCCATTCATTCTGCACTCTTTAAATTTAGGAACAAATCCCCTCTTTTTGTAGATAAGATTTATTTCTTTTAATTTCCACTGAAATAAAATTTTCCTTATTCCATGTTGCAGATTTTGCTTTTCCAGGGAGGAAGCTACACCATTTCTCTTACATACAGCTTACTTATAAGGTAAGCTTGTTCATTCCTGTCAGACTGTTCTGAATTTTACATGTAAGACACGTCAGCTGGGGATAGGTAAATGTTAATTATAGAAGAGTGAATAAAAAGCTGGGATAGGTTTCAACTTCCTCTTTCATCTGCGTGAAATGAGTGAGGATCACTTCACATTAAAGAGGAGAGATGTTATTTTAAAAATGTGAATTGCAGCCTTCATCTCACATGGATCACTTCCCACTGAGAGGAACTGGCAGCAGCCACTTTGTAATGAAGACAGGAGTTGGCCAAGGCCAATTATTCATTGTGTAATTTTGAAAGAAAAAATAATGTTTTTACATTAGTGGTTACATTGTACAGTGGCATTGAAAGGAGTTCCAAACTCTGTGGTATCTGCAGAGGGATGTTGTTGTATGATTGTTTTAATTTCTTGTTCTAATGTCACTGAAAGCAAATAGGTACAGAAAGCTTACTGAAACCTGTAAGATACCTTTTCTGTGATCCTTGCCCAAAAGATCTTATGGACTCCTTTTTGATTCATGAGATTTTAGCACCAGGTCTTTATTCTAGGAATCTTCTATTGGGCTGTGTTACTTGCCAATAGCATTGTGTTAGAGAGTTGAATTCCCTGGAATTAACTTACAATTAACTGATAATTATAACTAACTGATAAACTGATTAACGAGAGAAAGCCTATTGCTGTTATTTTGCATACCACCACAGCTTGTCTCCTGATATTGACTGATTTAATTTCAAGTGTTTAAAATAAATAATTTGAAATCTCCTTTATTTTACTTTTGGGCACTTTTTTTTGCATTAGAATGGTTAGCCCAGCCCTCCTGAGATCACAAATGCTTCTGTAATGCCTGCAATACTGTAAGAATGACAGCTACAGAATGCAGAAATGGTGGCTGTGGTAATAATCTAGTTTATCTTTTACAGTGGGCTCATTAGTACAGGTTGTTGAAGGAAGTAGAGAGACTCAGTAATTTGATTAATAATAAAAGGACCAAGCAACCCAAACAGTTGTGCTGCATATATTTTTTACAGCAGTACTTGAAGGATGTCATAAGTTTGTAAAGCTTGGTGAAGGAAGAGGATGAAGGTTATTCTAGTTTTCAAATGACATTATTGACAGGGGAGAAAAAAGTATTCCATGCCTTATAAAAATAACACAGATTTAGGAAAAAGTGTTCTGAGATGAACGAAATCCATTTGGGCTGAAAAAACTTGGGCCACAGTATGTATTTGAATCTTCTGTTCTGCTTTGGAATATGCATCAGTTCTGAAAAGTGATTTTGTGCCAAGGTAAATGGAATATAGGAACTTGCACAAAATACTCAGCTATGACATTAGAATACTGTGTGGGACTTCCCAGCCAGCCTCTTCCTTATCTAATGAGTGAGATCAGGGATAGTTCAAGTTGTGTAATCATGCTGACTTGACAGAAACGAGCACTGTGTGAAGCCTTTGTAATCCTCATTGCATTCTTACGCATATAGAAAATTGCACTGGAGACACTCTGGTAGCTTTGGGTAGCTAAATGACACCAGCCTGATTTTCCTTATTAAAACAGTAAAAGCTTACAAGAAGCGGTGATAAGCTGGATGGAATTTTAGAGTCCATGTTAAAAATGTGGAATCCAGGCCATTCCTCGTGAACCAACAGCTAGATGTGTTAATGTGTCTTTACAGCTCTCTGGATAGACCTGTGGTTTCCAAACTGTTAAAATACTCCTTGTGACAAGAGAACTTCTGGTTCATGGCCATTCACATTCTAAGATCCTTCTTCATATTCTCCTTTGGTTCTGATTCCTGTGACTTTTTTAGCAAACACATGGGTGCTGGAACATTCACTGATAAGGCTGATTGAAAAGAAGCTGCACAAATTAGCAACAAATGTGGATTTCAAGTTTGTAGTCAAGGGAATCAGAATGAGAAATGCAATTTTGAATATAATATTTCTTCAGAGCTAAAAAGCAGAAGCAAAGCGTAGAAATTCAGCATTCAAAAAGAGCTTGAGTTCCATATATTTAACATTCACTAAGATTTGATCGTAAATTGCTAGTAAACCAAGTAACTTTCGTAAAACCTATTTGATGAATAGGTTTTGAAATTTAAATAGTGAAGGCGTTAGAGAAGATCATGGTCCTTTAGATTACAAGCTTCAAATGATAAAATGGATCAGCTGTATGTTCTGAAAGAACTGCTCTGGTTTGTTACTCTCTTGGTGATTAGTTTATGGAAATTTCAGTATTGAAAAACAAACGTTGTTTTTCAAAGGGCAGATAAGCATTGTTCAACCCTAAAAATGTTGTTCTCAAGCTTTCAGTCTTTGTTCATTAGTTTTTACATTCGATGAGATTGCAGAATTATTTGCAATGGTTGCCACCAGTTTTCAAAGTTGGAATTTGCTTTCAAAATGTGATTGTTAACTTAGTTGCTAACTAAGCCAAGTACTGATCTAAAATTGTTGGTTTTCACTCAGTATATTTCTGTTACTTGAGTCTTGGACTTATTTATGAGTCTGCAATAAAAAATAATCACTGTGTATATTCAGTTTTCTGCTTATGCTGTTGATATTTACAAGAAATAAAGAAAAACCTATAATGTGCTCCATGTTTCTACAACCCCAGCCATTTGTTAGTGGCATCTAGGAAGATTAAGTTCCAACAATTAGAGTGCTTTTAAATTTCTAGGAGCAGTGTGCACATCAGATGCTTTCTGCTTCTACAATGATGCAAAGTAGCCATATGCCTAGTTAACCATCTAATTAAGCTTTGCATCACTGAAGGAATAGAAAAGGCCCAGAGTGTTTATTGTTCAAATCTCCAACATTAATTCACCAGATTCACTTGTCAGCCTAGGAATTAGAGAGGATCTAAAATGAGAGGCCTGCTGTTCAATACTTTGAAGCAGTCTCGTTAACAATCTCTGATTTTCCTCAATATTTTTTTTTAAAATTTTTATAAAACATCACAGAAAAAATACTTCCAGGGTTCTGCCTTGAATGATGGAAGTAAAGTTTGCAACATGCCTAAAAAACCTGAGTTTTTCAGATCTCACTCTCATTTTGTTGGCAGTAATAAGACAAATGCAGGTAATGAGCTGGTTATTTTGCTTGTTGTTTAGAAAACTTTCCTGTGTGGAAATCCCACTGACAATTCTTCCATCATATTGACTCATTCTGTTACTACCCTACCACTATTGGTATTCTTCAACCATAAAGGAACAGCCTAAATTATCATAATATTGTATAAAACACTGTCTGATAAACCGTGAAAAATGACTCCTTTTATACACATTACCTGACAAAGAAATTTTGCCTGTTTAGGAGGCAAAAGGGAGGCAAAAATCACTACTTCAGATAAATTGGAAGATGGTATTTTCTCCTCTAAATGTGTCCCTAGTAAGTTAATACATGAATATAGGAAAATAAATTATTTTTCTATCGTTAGCTACTTTTACTTTTTCCCAGTCCTTAAATTTGACTACCAAGTTCCAAACCCATGCACAATCACCTCTGATGCAAAATGAATGTTTTTTTTAGTGAATAAATTAAAAAATACTGGCTTTGTGCAGGTGGTCCCATAAAGCTTGTTTGCTTAACTGTGTCCATTTCTGTTCAATTTTAAATAGTAACTAGTAAAACGAAAGCATCTGTGTTTGGGATATTTAGGAAAATAATTGAATAACGAAACTGGGAAAGGTCAGGAAGACTGTGAGGAAAAGTGTGATCCAGTATATTGGTTGCAGATCTTTCCATGAGGATCATCCAAATTTTTCCTTAAATGTGGATTTGAGACAACAATTTATTTGGGGTAACTGGGTTGGAAGGAGTCATCTTCATGAGCAAGCATGTGGATTTCTTGTAAGGTCTTTTCTGTCTCTAACTTCTATAATATGTGCTCCCAAAGAGACAGATTTAAGATCAGATTTTTTTAAGTGATTTTTACATTCAGACTGTCTTTTTTTCACGTATTGCAAAACCCACAGTATATTATGTAGCGTGGAATTTCTCCTTGCATCCTTTACATCCGGAATTAGTTTAGTCAAAGGCTTTGGACAATGAATTAAGTGACCAGCATTTGTTTTGGCAGCTAAAACTATTTGCTACGTTTGTCATTCATCTCCTGGAAACCCCTGAAATACAAAAATGATAAGAGCGCTTAAAAGAAGTGATGTATGAAAAAGCTATTATCTATGCAGCATTTGCAGTAGCAACCTAGGCACATTTTTCTTGGCTTTCTCTCTAGTTCTAAGGTTGATGAAGGAATCAAAGCCACTGCTCTATTTCAGGCTAGAAAGCCCTTAGTAAAGAAAGCATGAATGTGCACCCATGACTGAGTATATTCACCTTACGTTGGAAATCTATTCCTGAAGCAACTAAAATTGATGCTTTCTTGGCCTTCAAGCTAATGATAATTACAGTAACTGGTATAATAAATGCAGGATGGCACAGATAATAACATATTTGCATCATTAGGGTTGTCTTCTGGCTTAATTTTGCAGGGTACCAGAGCATTAAAAATGTTAGTTTCTACATTTTCAGCCAGCATTTAGGATCATCACCATGGATGGTGAGGGTTTAAATTAAAAGAATTTTACAAGTGTTGGTCTTACAGTAATAGAAAAGAGTAGATAAGATTTCTTTGTTTATGATCAAGACTTTGAAACCCATTGAAATGAGTTCAGAACATCATTGGATCAGACACTCTTCAACTGAGCTGATGTTGAGGTATATTTAATTAATGTCTGCTCCTGTATGCAACTCATTCTTTTTATAGGTCTCTCACTCGAATAACTTCCATTTTTGAGTGCAAATCTGTTGTTTGTTGAACACTGGAGCTCTAAATGGCAGAATGAGTTATCAGCCTCAGATGGGGGCAGGTCTCTGCCATCCCCTGGCCACAAAGCAGTCCCTTTGTGTTGCTTTGCAGTGTCACAGCTGCTGCAGCCTGAAGGGAGGATGAGTAAATTCCTTCTGCTTTCAGAGCACATCAAAGTACAATGGCTGAATGGAAGATTAACTATGAAAACATGAAACGTCTTTGTTGGGACACATTGCGTTAGAGTCTGTGCCCATGGTGTGGAGTGCTCTGCTTCTTGATGGTTTAGACAGATGGGTAGCTTGGTTACAGGAAGAATATTCGCATTTGTACAATTGTCTTACGTTCTAATTTTTCCCTTACCTTTTGGAAGCTCGTTGAGGGTGATACTCAACAATTCTGCCTTCAATTTCTGATTGAACAGGTATTTCTGATATGGAGTCCCTGAGCACAGCTTTGGCTGGGTCCTATTTCTCTTGTTATATATTTGATTTCTCCCTCCTATAAAAATATGCTTGTATATCCCTTTGGGGTCCAGCATTTTCTTTAAAAGCAAGTTAAGATTAGCAAATTAATTCAGTCCGATGTCTCTCTGTCAGTTTTGTGTTGTTCGGCTGCTCTGTGCCTGCATGTCTGAGGTATGCCTTTGGTTGTTGCTAATGGCAATGTGCAGGTTAAGCTGCTGTACTGGACCTAAAAACAGCTTCCCAAGTGTTCAGGACTGTTGGAAGGAGATTATTATCTACTTCCCACTGCACATTTTCCTGAAGCTTCCTTCTTTTTTTTTTTAATCTTCTGTTGCTGCCACACGCGCTAATGGATTTCTATACAGGAAGCACAGAATCTTTCAAAAGGCCAGATTCAGCAATTTTGCAAGGCCTGTAGTCCATTAAGCTGAGGGACCAGTTGAATCAAAGAGGCTGCACAGCCCCCAGTTTCAGTTTTGAAAGCGGTGGCCCCCAGGAATGAAATGTTAGAAAAGACGACAGACCTAACCTTTTATTTTTCTACCTTGGACTGAGTTCTATTTAGCAGCAACACGAAATTTCTATCAGGTTCCCTCCATACGGTCCTTTCAAGGCTCCAATAAAGGAATGAATGCCAGAGCAGAGCCTTTACCCATTCAAATTTCAGCTCTGTTAGCTTTCAATACCAGAAATGTATTTAAAAGTGGGTAAGGTTTGTTAACTCTAATATACCACTGTCACTCATCCTGCTCCAAAAGAATCAAACTATATATGTGTTGGGATTTGCAATTCAAATGAAACCATTTTACTTCTTGAAAATGGGCTACTGTGGAGGAAAAAAAGGCTGTATAAAGGATCACATTAACCTACAGCAATAATATTATAACAGCACTGTTCGTGATACTATAGTTAGGACTGTGCCAACTGGTTAATTTATGAGCCTTCTCCTTCCCTTTCTGAAATGCCCAGCTGCCTTTCCCCCAGCTTTACAAATTTCTGATTAAAAGTCTCAAATAAAAGTGCTCTGCTCCTCAGAAAATAAAATTCCATAGACTCAGCTATCATCAAGTTTATTTCAAAATGGTTGTGAGGTTCAATTTCCTTTATTTTTTTATTTTTAAAGAGAAATATGACACCATTTATTTTTTTTTCCATGCGTTGCCCATGCATGATCACACTGCTATAGTTTTTAACTGCCTAATATCCTGAGGAAGTTTGCTATTTAGCTTGTTGCCTTCTTGTAGGGCTAAAAAGGAGCAGTAAGGTCATAATTCAAAAGTTAGCAAACACAGACTTCGAGAAAACAGGAGGTTCTATCTGTCTTACAGAAATCATCACCAGTGTCTGGAGAGTTTGTTGATAAAGTATCTGGGCTTCATTTTGTGGTAAAGTAGTTTTAGGAAAGATTCTCTTCTGTAATGAGTCAGTGCTAATTAAATAACAGGAAAAGGTATTGCCTTTTAGGCTAATAGTCAGTAGAACTGTATATAACTGAGAATTAAAAATCTTGCTCATAAAACAGCAGCATAGTGGACTCAGCAAGAATGAAGCCATAGGTATTAATCTTAGTATTAATGGTTAATGCTGTAACTGACGTTACTGTCAAAGCTTTTAATACCAACACTGCTATGACAATTGGTGTTCAGGGTATATGAAGAGAGGAGAACAGACCTTATAGCAGTGGAGCCAAATTTTTAAGCTAGACTTTCACGTGAAGGGAATTGGTTTCAGTGTGCTACAGGGTACAAAACTGTGTGTGATCAAAGGAAAGGGAAGTATTTCCAAGCATTTCCTGGTGAAGCTTCCTTCAGTATTAAGAAGTAGTATTAAGAAACTTCCAGAAAAGCAATATGCTCCTGAATTCATCTGTATGAAATATGAAGTATATTGGAAATAGTATCTGGAAGCCTATTTCCAGCCTATCTGGAAATAAAAGCCTAAAGAAAAGGTCAGCTTAAAAAAGTGAATACTGTCGGACAGAGCAGGAAAGTCTTGAAATAAGGTGCATTCTTTTCAATTCTTTTAAGTACTGAATATGTGGCTGAGAGCTGGAGAAGGTGATTACCTGACTCTATGTTCTATTTTTCAGTCTGTGAAACTTTTTATTTATAAAAATCCAGGAAGAATTAGAATTCTTCATGTTAGCTAGAGTGGTTATTCTGTCACTCACAAAAATTACCCCAAACCTGCTCTGTTTTCACTGAAATGCTTCTAAAGGGCCACTTCTGTGTCAAAGCTCATATTGGCTTTGTGGGAGTGTTTGTGTGTGTGCACATATGTGCGTGATACAGGCTAGCACAGGGATACATGAGATGAGGCCAGCACTTGTGGGTACTTTTCTAGCAGATCACTCTTCCACTCTGCCATCCTTAAGAGAATCTTTTCCAAAATATATCAGGATGTATGTCATGAACTGCTCCCCCAACCGGTATCTAAGGTATTGTATCTGTATTATGTATGTGCATGTGAGCATATGTCTAAACAAACTTAAAGAAAAACTAATATGTAATTAGATATTTATTCTCGGCATATGTTTAAGAAATTGGGTAGATACAAGTATACCTATTGTGTAAATGTATTAATAGGTGTCTATATATGTGTATTGATATTTATGGAAATATTTGGGTACATCTGTGTTTCTGTATCTATATTTTACCAACAGTGCAGTCTGTAAAATGTGAGGAGAAAAAGGTTCAAGTCCAGGGCTAAGGATCTCTGACTAACTCCTGTTACTACTCCTGTCTTCCAGATCGTGACTGAAGTCCCTGAGCACTTACTTAACTCCTATGGTGGACAGAAAATGCTTTTTATGGGCCCCTGTCAATGTTGTCTGCAAGTTTTTGAATCTCAGCTTTTCACAGAAGGATTGAAAAAGAAAAGAAAAGAGAATTTAGCAGTTCTTGTATTATGGGAAAGCATTAGATCATTGTCTAAGAGCGATACTTTGAATGCACATTTTACCATGAGCACATCAGTTCAGGATCTGGGAACACTGAGTTCCTGGAACTGTGGATGCTGCCTGTCCCTCACAGCAATGCAGGCTCAGAGCTGCTTGTGTGGGAAGAGCTACACTCCCCCGACTTATCCATCCACCCTTTGTGAACAATAACCTGGGCCAACATTAACACATGCTGTCGTCCCAGTTTCTCTGGCTACTTCTGCAGGATTTGTTTTCTGCTCCTGAGGCCAACTGGCCCAGCCGAGCTTGCATAAGTACAGCAAAGTCACCCTCACTGCAGAGAGGGACTACATCCAACGAACCCCTGGGAAAGTGTTCCTCGTTCAGGCTCGCACCTGTCCTCACAGCGTTGTCCTGCCGAGTGCTCAGTGCACAGTGAGGTTTGAGCAGCCAGGGCGATGTGTCAGGCCTTGGGTCCTCTCCCCAGCCCTGCTTGCTCACACAGTCTCTCTCTGTAGAGACCTGGCTGTTGAGTCAGTGGTTTCGTGCAGTGTAACTGCTGGGTGAGTCTCATCTTTAGAAAAATCCCGCTAATTGCTTAATTCGTATTCCTCTCTTTCTCTACGCCAGCCTGATCGCCTCATTAAATACTGAGCCTGATTCTCTAGAAACCAAAATCTTTGTCCATATGTACATTTATGTGTTATTGTCCAAAAACGACAGAATCTGCTGGTGAATTCAGTTGGATTTGGCAAGAGTTCGTGGTTTAGAAGTTTTAAATTGCTGGATGCATGGTGAAAAACCAGTATCTGGTGAGGTCGTTCACTCCCAATGAATTCTTCCACCAAGAGAAGGCAGGAAATCCTGGCTTCTCATGATGGAAGCAGTCTTAAGTATTTCCTGGCTCATCAGCACAGCTGCAGTGATGAGCATCTGCTGCTTGCCCATCTGATAAAATACTGAGAGGACTGACTGGAAGAGGAGGGAAGCTGTAGGGAACAAGAGACAGGAGAAAAAAAACAGAAAATGGAAATCTAGAGGAAAGCTTGCTTCCAGAGCCTGACTGCTAAAAATGTGTGTGTTAGTTTTATTTTCTGAAGAGTGCAAAAGATTCTTTTCTTAGCAGACATCTGCTGTGGAGGTGAGAATTGTAACCTTTGAGCACCTAGCTGCAAACTGGAATACAGAATCCAAGTGTTGAGTGTCTTGGTGTCTGTGGGGAGGTATGCAGTGAAGGTGTCTCAGAAGGGGGACATGTTGAGTGAGGAGATGCTTCAAGATAGTTAGTAAAAGGTGCAGAAGACAAAAATACAGAAGATTGTCTCCAGTTCTAATCACCCTCTTAGATTTAGGCACCTTGCTCAGGAGGAAGGTGACTTGTGTGGGCGCATATCCACTGAGTATTTGTAAAAATACCTTTCTCTTGCAAAGAACTGAACAGAAATCATTGTTTTCTTCTGAAGGAAAAGGGATGGAAGGTATGAGGTAGTGTTCATATGATTTATGCAGTGATGGGAAATACAGGCATAGTCTTGGAACTAGAACCGAGACTGTCCTTTTCTTAGTAAGTGACATAACTACTAGACTTTAGAAACGTGGTCTCTTGCATGCTTTATTTTCTCTATCAGTGAGACTTACATTTTACAGGAAAACACAGCAGTGATTCAACTAAAAGGCTGGAGAATGGCCTTTCTTCAGTCTGGCAGTTAGATCATTCTCATGGGCGGTGGCAGATGTAAAAGAAAGCGACTTGGGTCTCTCCCACACGGTAAGTGCCTGACAATTACATTCTTGCATGAAAGCACAGCTTAACAATCCGAAGCAAAGCAGTTGTAACAGCTATGTTTTGCAAGGAGCTTTATCCTCTTGACTAGATACATGGCTTTATATATTTACAAATTAAGTATATCTGTTAGATCAAGCCTTTGAGGAGTGACAGTTTCATTTCTGTTTTCTAAATCCTGATTGATTTTGTGTAAGCTGGGCTTTAACCTGCTTGACTTTGTAAAAACCACGGCTGTTATCAGACCCTGATGGTCTGTAGCTGTGCAAAAGACAGCAGAGAAGTGGAGAAGATCCTCAGTTTATGTTGGTGCAGTTGAAGTGACGGAGAGCAACAGCCAAAGGTTTCCCTTTTTGCTGTGTCCTCTGTGCCTCTGAGCATGTTACCAGAGGATTAGCTCAGTCAGGAAGATGGGTTCTCACAGCTCTGCTTCCTGAGCTGAGATGCTCAGGAGGTTTTACTCTAGTTACCAAGGTATTTGGAAAGCAAAAGAAATTGCACCTGAAAATGTTAATATGCAATCTGATTGCCAAACATGTGTGCATTTTAAAAGATATTAATTTGGCTTGCTCTGCCTACCATTCCCAGGCTGTGGCTCTGCTTTCCTCCATACGGTATTTAAACTGTGCTTCCCACAGCAGATTACTCCCAGCACACCCCATGGAAGGGTACAGAGGGATGAGATGTGGATGATCTAATGGAGATCCATCATTGTTGAATAATTAACTTTAATTATTAGGGATTATACTCCCTAAGTATTGAGCAACTATTCCTGCCTGGAGCTATGTTGTTACATGGTTTTTCATCAGATTTCAATTTTCAAATCTTTAAGCATTTCTTAGTGGAGTTATGGATCCTGTGGTGCAAGTTCAAACCTCCTGGAAACATCTGTCTTGTGGCAGAGTATTTTATAATCAGGGGGACAGCAAACCTTAGGTTCAGTCATAGAAGTGAAGAAGCAAGAGAAGTCAACCAGGTCCTAATAGATCCGATGATCCTGCCCCACTGTGCTGTTATTTCCTTTACTGTTCCTTATACAGCTTCACTCCAGCAGGTTTATTGTTTTGCACAGGCAAAAAATGTTTGCTTTTCTGAGTAAAGGACTATTAGAAGAAGCACTATTGAAAGCCTGTCCAAAGCCCCATTCTTACAGAAAATGGCTTGGTTGAGACATTAATTCAGTGGCTGTTTTCCGCAACACATCTGAGGCTTTTCTCTTCTTTAGAATATGAATATTAAATAGAAGTTACCACCATTTGGCAAATGTCACTAATTTTTAATAGTTTTATGAAACGAGTTTGTAAGACTAGAAATTTGTAACTGGAAAAATAACAGGCTCTGTAGCTAGTAGCTATTTTGGCTGATATAATCTGGAAACACACCATTTCTCTAAATATGTTGACTTTGGACCTGAATAATGTATGCAGCACCTTTAGATGCCAGCATGATGCTGAGGGGTTACCAGGGACCATGGTAACCCCTTATGTGGTTGCCTTGAGGCTGGTTTACATCCAAGTGTTCTTTTAAACCTGATGATAAATCCTTTATTTTGCTGTAAGTTGGAAATAATTGAGTTGAAGACAGAAAGTTTCAGGCAAATAAGCTGGGAATTTGGGAAGTCTTAACCCAGCAACTTGAACACTGATGATGTGGGGCCTGAGTTCTCCCATGGCTCTCAGGAACAGCTCCAGGTCAGTGTTTTAAGTGGTACATGGATGACACAATCATATTCCTCCTCGTGTATTTCTTTATTTCACCTTTTTTTCTATCCTAGTGACTTTGGCACTTTTCCTTCACAGCATAAATACTCAGGTTCATGAATGTAGCACATTTTAACTTCGAACTGACATGATTGTGTAGTGAGAACATAACTAATACATGTTCTTCCATGAGGATATGGGAAATAAAAAATAAGGAAAAAAGACTTTGATATCTTGAAATGAGAAAACAAGGTAAATTAATGTCTCACGTAATTCCATGAACTTTTTGTCTTAAAAAATGTATGGATTATTATAAATATAACAAAAAGTCAGACTTAGGCGAATGATGCTTAACAGCTGCTGAGGAAAACCTGACAAACAAAGGCTTTGGCTGCATTTACACATGGCCAGCTACGTGGTAGAGTTGCCTCATTGAACCAAACAGGACTTCTCAGATCTATAAAGCTGTTTATATTCATATATTATGTTGTAATATCCATAGTTTGTTATTAATTTGTCAATACTTTTTCTTTTGTTTCTCATTTTTTAAGAAAAATGAGGTCAAACTGTTGCAATAATTATGGTTAACTTAAAGCAAAAATGCTCATCAAAATACTTTCTCATTTGAAATAAAATGAGGAGTCGTGTGGAAGGGTTTTACTCAAGTATGCATTCAAATTCAGGACAGAAAATGAGCTTGTAAACAGGAAATTCTCTTTTGCAGACTGCAGTGCCAAACACATCTTGATACATACAGAAACAATCATAAAATGCTTTTTGTTTACAGAACTATTATTGCTCTAATAGAAAGATTAAATTTTGGAAGAGCTGACTGCAAGTTACTTGGGAGGACATCAGGCAAGCGACCTCATGAGCAGTTTGGTGTGTTGGGAGTCTTTAGCTTGGTGGGTGCATATTTGAAATACACTTTTTTACAGCCATCATCAGTTTTGCTCTACATGCAGCTGAGGTAACTACTGTCACTACAAAAAAGTGGGCAGAAGGTAAATGTATGTAGTATTGCAGCAAAACCACAGAAAGTAGGAAGCAGTGTTCGAGGCTAATGTAGGTACATGAGGTGATTGAAGTAAAAACTATGCTTTGAGTGAGGTTGATGCTTTTTTAATTATACTTAAGGTAATATTTGAATTAATGGCCAAAACAGAGTCTGGTTCAGGTAATTCACAACATAGCTAAAAAACAAAAGGTCTTGGAAGGAGTTTTCACCTTTTACTTTCTTTCACTAGCATAATGTATTCATCTGGGAGGTTTTTTTCCTGTCATTGTTTATTCTTTCTGACCTAAAACTTACGGCAAAGCAAGATTTTCATGCCAGATAGTGTTAATATTTACCCTGGTGAATAGCTCTTTCTTTCAAATAAGGTAATTTCCATGTGTGCTGCCCGGCAGGGTGTTTTGGATGAAGAATTGATATGATGTTGGGTATTTAATTTGGAGGTTCGTATAACAGGTTTGCTATCCATGCAGTTTTGTTATTATCTGGAAGAAAAGTTTTGACATCTGTAATTGTCCACCCACCACTGAAACAGTCAGACATGCTTTATAATTATATGGAAAAACCTTATGGGCTCAGCTTCAAAACTGACTGTCCAAAGCAAATAATGGAGCCTTGGCTGCAGAATGAGTTCCCCTCCTCAAATAAGACACGATCAGAGTGAGAAAAGAATAAGACCCCTGTATGAAAAACTGCTATGGCATTCAATAGAAAATTATAACCTTACTACATGAATTATGCACCAGCCTATGAAAATGAACAAGAAAAAATATTCTGTTTCTCCAATTCTATATGGCAATTGAAATGTAATTTAGGAAAGATGCTTTTTAATTCTATGGGTTTTACAACAATAATTTAGAATTCTGGTAAATAATCTATTCCTAAGGACTACTTCACAACAAATTTTAAAGGACTTGTGCTTTATTCTCTCCAATGAAATGCTAAAAGGTTTTTCCATAGGAATCTAAAGAATGTGGTTGGAAGGCCTGCTTTTCTTGAAAATCAAAGGAAAACACTGATTTCCGGAGGAGGCAGTGATTTTGGTGGTCTCTGTGTATGAATTTCAAGTTTCTTGGGCAGTATAGCTGCTGTTCTATAGGGACCTCAGGGACAAACTAAATGAGGGAGGCTTGAGTTGTTCCTTTGAACTGTGGGGCAATGCTATGTTTAGTTTTGTCAGTGTAGCTGCAATGAGGAGATTCAGTAGGTTTTGGACTACTACCTTTAAGTTGTAGCTTTGTGGATTCCTGTAACATATAATGGCATAGACAGGAAGTTTTAGGGCAGTCATATGATGTTATAATATATAATATGGTCATAATATGAAATTATAAATGACATTATGAATGTATTGATAATGTTCTTAGTAGTGTGGAGTCTGAACATATATATGTTTATTGCTAAATCCAATACTTGCTGGTAAAAGGTAAAGGAGAACAGAAAGCTTGTTTTCTCTTAGAAAGTAATATATTTTTATCTGCCATTTTGGGGTCAAAATGTACTTTTATTTGGAATTTCCCAGCAACTGCCACTGCTGCTTGCCTGTATCCCTCTGCCGAGCACTGTTGCCATGCATGACAACAATTTTTCATTATTCTTTTTACCTAAATTTGGGAACTAATATCTTGTTGAGATGCTTTTCCTTTCTGGCTTTGCAGATCTGGAGTTTTTTGGTTGTAACAATCTAGTTTTACTCACTGTAACACACAGTAGCTGCACTCTGTGAAAATTTTGCTTTGGTTATTCCAACATGTGTAGTTACATATGGTAATTGGAGCTTTATAGACATTTATATATGTATATATGTAGACATTTATACAGGGGAATATGTGTCTGTGTCTGGAGCTGAGGGTACATTAGTCTGTGTAAAACCTCAGCTGAATAAAGGCAAAGTTTCCAACTTTGTAAACTAAATAAGCACTTCTCTGAGTCCCAGTTTCCCACAGTTTTTATTGTGTATACACAGCAGTATGTCTCAGACAGCTTGTCATGTGGAGGGAGGTTTCATGTGTTGGGTTAGTTCATCGCATGATACACATTTATGTGTTCTTTTTCCTTTTTTTTTAGGCTGAGATTGAGCCACTGTTGCAAATTGGGCTTTTGGAAGAGAGAAGCAATGACAATATTCATATAAATTAACTCCATAACAAAAGGCAACCTTTTGTGGTGGTTCACTGATCGTTGCCAAAGTCACACAGCTGGCTCTCTGCATCCTTCTAGAAAAGCCATCGCAATAGCTAAGCATCATTTCTGACAGACCAGGGAGGTTTGGGAGTCCTTGGAAACTCGCAGGGATTGGTTTGATGGAGGGATTTTCCACATCAGACTCCCTGGAGTATCTGTGCTTTCAAAGATAAGGGTTTCGCTTCACAGCCTGCCAGGCAGGGACATGTGCTGCACTTCTCTCTTCAGAGGAAACACAGCTTGCTCCCTGATTTTAGTGAAACCTGCCAGAAACCAGGCAGCATCTTTGCTGGATTCAGTGGCCTCTTGTGTCTCTGTGATGCTTCTTAATATGGGAGTCAGTGTGGGTTTCAGTTTGAGGAGGCATTTTCCTTGCAGCTCCTCAAATCCACAGTTAACCTGCCTCAGGCTGCCATCAAAAGTTGTTGCCTCCACACCTATAAGCTTAAAAACTTTGTTGAATTTTGTGAAGAAACCCAAAGCTAAAATACATGGACCACACAAAGCCAGTTTGCCTGCAGCAAAAGAAATTCTGTTCTGCTCCTTTCCCTCTTGTCGAGGAAGGGAGTGGGAAAGGAGGCTTGTAAATCTGAAAGACTTCTGACAGAAGTTTGCTTGGTGAAAAGTCATCACAAAGAGCTTGTATTACAATCAAGGGCAAGGATTTATGTCAGAATAAGTCCATATAGGATAAATCCTTCTACCCTAAAATAACTGCTTGGAAATAAGGTATATTTCTCTCTATCAGATGCTAGGCACTGAGAGCAGGGAATTGTGTTGTGGCAAAGAGGTACCTGAACAAAGACTTCAGTCACACTTCAAGATATTTGTGGGTTTTGGTATTTTACTTTCTTTACTTACTTTGTGCTATTCTGATGGCATTAATGGGGAGCCTGGCTGATAATTTCTAAAATGAGGCCCATGGAACACCCCACTTCCCGGAGGACAGAGCAGCTCCTTTTTCCCAAAGGTCTCTGTCCCCTGGTTTCTACCACAAAGGAGCCTTGGATGAAGGGTTACGGAATGAGGTATCCTGTTCCCTGCCTTTCTTTCAGGCTTGGGACAGCAAAACCTCTGGCCTGTGCTGTGAACCATGAAGAACAGCAGAGCTGCTGCTTGCAGACAGCCACTGCTACTGGTCACACCTGGAATCTCAACTGCTTGGAATTTCATCCCCCCTTTATGCTTGCCTTTCTGCAGGAGCTTGAGGAATTCACATAAGAAGTGTAGTGTAATATAAAAGTAATACTTGAACCTGACACATAAACCTGCATAATGTCCCACTGAGCTGTAGTACGGAGGAAGATCTGGGAATCAGAGTGGATTGGAGGCTGAGCCATAGTCAGTATTGTTGTGGCAGAGGAGGAACCTTGTCCTCAAAAGTATTTTAAAAAATAATTTGTGGACAGTCGTTGCCATGGTCATCAGCAGTAGTGCTGCACCCATGTATTAATGACCAAATTTGGGAAAAATAGGAGAAGAGGTAAAGGGGAGAATGAGAGAACTGCAAGGATAGCAACAGGTATAAGTTTTGGAAAGCATGATCAACTAAAGGAAAACTTCAGAAAAGTATTTTTAGGAGTAGCCTGCAGGCTGTGGGCCAGGCAAAACTTTTCTGTTTTCTCTTGGCCTACCTGCTTTCTGAGCCATTAACTCACAGACATGACCCAGGCTGTGGTGCCCATTTTCCCAATTTTTTTCCACTGTGTGCCCTGTGGAATGTTGGGGAACCTGCAAGGCAGTCATTTGGTGAGCTGTGTATGGACACCCTGGAGGAGGTTCCTGCTATGGATCCAGTAAGGTGGGGAAAGTGCCAGCATGGTTTACCCCCAGGTGACTGTGTGGAGCCTTGGAGGTTGTTTTGGGACAGAGGACACTTCTGGATTACACAAGGATCTGAATGTATTGCTGAGTGATATTTAGGAGCAAGGGAAAGGTATCATATAATTGTCCTGAGATCCTCAACTGATGGTATTTTTCTATGAAACTCTGTTTCATGTTTTAGGAAATACAGTGTGAAGTGAGGGGGAAAAAAGAGTGAAGCAAATGGAGAGTGAAAGTGGGAAGGATATAAAGGGTGTGGTCAGACTTCACAAGCTGTGAAATATTGTTAGGAAGTTCTTTTTGGTAACTCCCTCTTATGAGCAAATTATGCACTGGTGTGGCCCCACCTCAAATCCTGTGTGTGGTTTTGGGAACCACAATATAAAAAAGACATTAAATTACTAGAGACCATCCAAAGGAGAGCCATGAGGATGGTGAAGGGTCAGGAGGGGAAGCTGTATGAGGAGTGGCTGAGGTCACTGTGTCTGTTCAGCCTGGAGGAGACTGAGGGGAGACCTCACTGCAGTTACAACATCCTCACGAGGGGAAGCAGAGGGGCAGACACTGATCTCTTCTCTGTGGTGATGGTGACAGGACCCAAGGAAATGGCATGAAGCTGAAGCAGGGAGGGTTAGGTTGAATATCAGGAGGTTTTCACACAGAGGGTGATTGGGCACTGGAACAGGCTCCCCAGAGAAGTGGTCACAGCCTGACTGAGCTCAAGAAGTGTTTGGACAACGCTCTTGGGCACATGGTGTGGCTCTTGGCAATGTCCTATGTAGGACTAAGTGTTGGACTTGAAGATCTTTGTGGATCCCTTCCAGCTCTGGATATTCTATGATTTTTCCAAATGCACAGGCTTTTCAGATGCAAGCTAAATACCAATACAACTGTGCTGCCACCCGCAGAAAATGTCACACATCCTGGCTGGGAGATGCATAGCTGAATGGAGTGGGGGTGAAGCCTTCTGGAAATGCAGGGATAGTTATTTCTCCTTATCCAGACCTTTTTCTATTTAGTGTATATTTCTTTCATTTCCTTGTTCTTTTTTTTCCCCTCCAGTGCTATTTCTAAATACTGATGAGACAACACAGGGTCCAACAAGGATTCACTTAAAGCATTTTAAAACTCTCTAAATTGAAATATTTTGGTAGAAGTCATAGGTCAGATTGCTCTTATTCTAGTGAGAGGTCTTGCTAGTACCTCTGTGCAACTGTGCAGTTTGGAGATCTCTGTGTTGGTTCTTTTCTAATTAAATCGTGAGCTGCTGCCTGCTTTCTGGCCTTCGAGCCTTTTACTACCTGAATCTGGAGAACAGGCTGTAAAACATTAAATATGGGAAAGCTGGGAAATGTAACACGCTATAAATGTATGAAGGTAGGAGCTCAAATATGTGTGGACATAAAGATTTTATTTCTTTACATAAGGTTTAAATGAAGACTCTGCAGTATAAATCTCTGCTTTCAAAGTGAACTATCACTTTTCAGCAAGAAAGAAGGCAAGAATGACTATTAAGAAATAAAATATTACACATCTAGGAAGCATCAAGGCAAGCTTTATAAGACCATCTATATATGTGAGTAAATTAAGACCTCCAACCTGCCCCCCAAATATATCATAGGACTTTTTTTTTTTTTTTTTTAATCTACAGCCTGGAATTGTATAGTTTTGTCTTTTTTTATTTGGTGAATAAGACATGCAAAGGTCACCACTATGCAATGAAGCTGTCAGGAGACAGCTGGGAGGTCTTCATTTAATGCCCATTATGCCCCATATTTGATATCTGTATCAGGCTCCTAATGGGTGGTAGGCGGGGGTGGAGGATGATGGTAGTTTGGAGGAAACAAGCTGTAGCAGCTCCCTGGAAATAGCTGGGGGGACAGGGAGGAGGTGATGTTTTTATAAGCAGAATAACTGAAAAGTATTCCTTAAAACCTAACGTATTTTTAAGCAGAATTTCTGAATGCACTGAGAAAACTATTTTAAGACTTACAAACGAAAACTGAGAAATCCTAAATATTTTAGATCTTCAGGCCAAATCTTGTTTGATTTTTCTCAAGCTTTCCATCCAGCTGGGTCAATCACATTACTGAATTTTTAAACCGAACTCTCCATTATGAGCTACGTGATTTCTGAAAGTAATTTTTCTCAGCTGGTTATTGAAGTGTTGGCATCAGCATCACTCACCAATATGACTGCTCTAAATATTTGTTGTGTAGGTGGACCTTAAAGGAAATCTGGTTCTTTCTAAACCTGGAACAATGGAGCACTCATCAGCTGATTATATAAGGCCTTTAGACTTACATGCTCCACTGGTGAGCATGGATATATTTCAACAACTGAGCTTGACTTTTCTGTGTTCAGTTGTGTGGCAATATTTTTGCCTTGTGTACTCAAACAATATTATCTTAAGTCCATTGAAAAACCACCCCAGTTGAAATAGTAGTAAAATCCATGTTATGGGAAGGGGATATAGTCAATTAGCCACTTACGTGTTTTGTTAAACTAATTTTTGATCTGCTTGCATCTTGTGTAGTGAAGCATCAAAAATGTCTGTTTGGTCCAGGGTATGTAGAACAAAAGCCATCATTGTGTTACTGAAATGATGAACCCCAGGCAAGGAAGAAACAAGCAGTAAGCTGAAGTAAGTTATTATTCAGAGGAAACACGATGCTATCATACTTCATATGAAAACCTCTCATAGATGGGGGACGGCAGCCTTTTCCTTCTCCCAGCAAGTCTGAAGTTAGTTTTGGCTTGAGGTGGAGGCAGAGGGTTGAGTATCTCCCAAAGACATTTACTAACTTCATATAGCTCAGTCAGCAGTCTGAAATGGATGATTGCACTGAGGTGGGTTTCTGGACAGCGCTGATGTTCTGGGTTGTTGGCATGGGGTGGATCTTGAAGAAGGAGCCTGCATCTCATAAAGCTCCTATTGATAAAATGTGAATAAATTACCTCTGCATCTAGCTGTTATTGGTATTCTGGGGCATATTAACTGTATCTAAATTATTGCATAGGAAAGACCTATGAAATTTATTTGACTTCAATGACCTCCTTAGAGAATGGGCTGTGTAATTTGCTGAATAGCTTTTTTTTTTTTTTTCCCCAATATACCTTTATGAGTTTCCCTGTTAGGAACACTCTGATATAGGTTTACTTGATTTTGGCCCTTGCCATGGGCTCGTAAATTACTTTCAGCCACATACGGGACTGTGTGATACCTCCCAGAAGTCTGTCTGGAGCATAAAAGAAATGAAGATACAGTCTGGGCTGTGGTATTAGGCTATGGCTATTACATTTCCTGCTCTTACATGTTATCAGCCTGCTTCTCAGGTTCTGCCCCTTCTCCCACATCTACCTTTTACTTGTAGAGCTGACTCTGAAACACTGGGGTCTCTCAAATCCTTATTAATTCGGACCTGCACTCTCAGTTCTGGGACAGAGGGGGCTGACGTGGCTGAGTTAGTCTGCATCCTCAGAGGAGCCAGCAGTGTCATTTTGGTGTTTCGTGGGACCTCTTCTCTGCAGCTCAGACAGACCCACTCTTATTAATATTGTGGCACAATTTGCCCTTGCATTTCCTAAATCACTGTCATTGCCAGAAGCTTTTCACAATCGAGTCTTCATGGAGAGCTTATCGCAAGCCACTGAAAGAAACGCTTGACCATAATGTCTGTTCTTGTGTGTGCCGTCGAAGCTAATTTAATGCACTGTCATTGGCAAATAATGAAGTCTGCGGATGTTAATTGTGTTTTAATAATATAATTGATTTTCTTCTGCATTAACTTTGCCTTCACAGGATCATGCCCCCCCCGCCAAAAGGACCGTTCTCCTATGGGTGATTTATAGGTATAGCAATTACACAGAGTGAATAAATGTTCCATTACTGTGATATGATCACACATATGCCACCACCATTAACTGAAATTTATTTTTTGCTTTGAAGACCTTGACAGTGCAATAGGAGATGTGAACTGAACTAATAATCTTTTAACATTCTGCTAAAACTGAAATA
Source organism: Vireo altiloquus (assembly GCA_013396875.1). NCBI lineage: Eukaryota > Metazoa > Chordata > Aves > Passeriformes > Vireonidae > Vireo > Vireo altiloquus. The sequence continues at coordinate 290,834 of VZRF01005941.1, read as the reverse complement.
AAAAGAGTGTAACCAGGACAGTACTGACACGGTGATGCTGCTGTTGGAGTCCCGTTCTCAGAGACAGGTCACTAGATGGCAGCGATACACAGCAAAGCTGCCTGCTGTCCTTACATCCTTAGTTTGATCCTCAGAAAACTTGCAATAGTTTAAAAGGACAAAAAAAACCCCCAAAAACCAGAAAACCCCAAAACCTCCTGTCTGTGCATGCACTTAAAATGATACATTTAAAATTCAAACTATTGTGGTGTTTTTGTTTTTCCTTGATAGCTTTGGCTACAGGGTGAGGGAGAATTGGAGTACTGGAGAACACATCGTAGAGCAGTCACAAGTTACCTTTGTGGAAGATTTGTGTTTGGGAATGTTTGGAAATAATGCAAAAAAACCTTTCATTAGCTCATAGCTCAAATGTTTGCTGCTGAAGCAGCCACGGGTCTTGTGATGGGTAGGATGCAATTACATGGCAGAGCACGGGACCTTAAGTGCTCTGGGTAAATTTGGATTTTCAGGGTAACTGTCAAACAAATGTTGTGGTAAAGCCTCAGAAATGTGCTTGAAGCATCTCTCTCTGAGTATACTGACTTTTGCCTCTTTCTCAGTTTTCTCTGCAGTGTATTTGAGCTTTCACTTGGTTTTGGACATGCCCTTCTATAGATTATTTACATTGTGATAGACTAAGTGCAAAGGTTTCCTTCCTTCTCCTGCATTCCTCTGAAGCTGTTGAGTTCCAACACATTTCCCTTGCAAATGGAGCAACTCTGTACATCCTTAATATAAGTTGCTTTCTCCCAGAAAACAGTAGGAAGAAAGCAGAAATGGTAAGTTTCCAAGATAAATCAAAGTGGGCTTCTCTTCTAAATAAAGTAATTTGTGGTGAAAGCGCAGACTAAACTGGCTGCAAAAGTTTTAAGAATTCACCCCCACAGCTCTGCTTCATCCTTCTGCTGGAGACAACCATCTCTGGAGCAGAGAAAAACCTGTGTCTAGGGCTTAGCTACCTCACTGCACCATATTAATGTGAATGGCACCTTGGGAATATTCAGTTCCTGTCCTACAGGTAACAGGGAGGCAGTTTCTATTTGAGTGATTCCTTTCTGGACCTAACCCACAGTGAGGCACTAACCGACCTTCCCATTTTATTCTCCTTTTGCCCAAGGTCTGCTCTTTATGTCTGTAAGGTACCTGGAGGTCTCTTTTTGTTTTCATACAATCTGTATATGTGGGAAGTAGGCAAAGAGTTTCATTTGTTCAAATACACATTATAGTTGGGCAGTGATCCAGCTTTTCTAGAGGTTCTTTCCAGATTTTCATGAACCTCCCCTTCCAATTAGTTTTGGTTTTTTTTTTTCTCTTTCTTTTTTCTTTTTTTTCCCTTTGGGGCTTGATCATCTTTTCCTTGTTTGTTTTCTTTTTTTCATGTAGACTTCCCAGGAACCTCTGAGGAAGATTTTAAACTGCAGAGTCATTAAACTAACATTTTGATGTTTATCTTCATTTCATAACAGAAATTCTTCACTCTTAGCGTTTTTCCTGAATAAAATTATTGTCTCACAATTACACTGGACTGAGTTTATGTGCTCAGGGTTGAATTTGGCCATTACTTTGTGAGCAGGTAAGGATCCAGCTGAGACTGAACTGTCTATGAGTCAACACTGATAAAGCAGCAGCAATGCTTTGTTTGCTTGGAGAGATGTTTGAAGAATGTGCAGAGCTGGCGTGCGATTCATCCCTACTGGGAATGGAAGCTGGTGCAGCACCTTGGAGGGCACAGGGCTGGGTGCAGCTTAGCCTGCCCTGAGTTGAAGAGTAGATATCATGTGCATTTGGTATTTAGATTTGGTTTTATGCCTAAATCTCTTACTACGGTATTCCGTGGGCTTCAGAAATGCAGACTGTGAAATCACTTTACACATCCTTGTCCCAGTTTGAGACTAATTCAGAGAAAAATATGCCCTGATGGAAAGCAGGTTGTAGTTACCCCTCCCCCACCAGGTTTGGGAAAAGAAATGTTTCCTCGGAGGAAAGTGAAGAATAAACAAAACTATTTATTTAACAAACACACAGGAAAATAATAATAATGCTAAATAATAAAATCTCTCACTGTGGAGAGAAACCTGGAAGAGTTTAGAGTCCTTCTGGGTGTGGTCTCTCTCCTCTGCAGGGCTGGGTTGGCATGGGGGACCCCCCTGCAGGCCGGTGGGAAGCCTCCTAGTGAGGTTTAGATGTTCTGATGTTCTGAACAAATCCAGTAGAGAAGAAGAAGAAACCAAAGTCCCAGGAAAACTCTGTCTCTCTCCTTTCGAAGAAACTGGCTGGAAAGCAAGGAAGGTGCTTCCTTGTCTCTCTGCAGCAGCAGCAGCAGCTATCACTCCTCACAGCAGAAGAACAGCAGAGCGGAGTAGTGACCTTGAAGCACAGAACTCCTTGAAAAAGTTCCTCTGGCTGTTTTTTTCTTTCTCTCCCCTCTCGGGCTCAGTTTAAAGGCACAGACGGGCACAAGATTCATTTTCTGGGCATAGAGTAGGTGATATGGGATACATCATAAAGTCACACCAAGACAATCCTTTAGTAACAAAACAACTTCTAGGTGCGGAGAAGCACTGGTGGGACCAGCTGTGTCCACAGCAGCAGGCTGAGGGAAGCCAGGGGTTGCTTTCTGGTGCTCTCACACCTGCCATTTAGAGAGGTGCCTGCTGAGGGACATTCTGCCTCCTTTATGGGCTTTTCACCTGAGGTTCCCTTGAAAGCAGGACCTGATGGACATGTCTGGTACACAGATGAACCTGAACCTGCCCTGATGTAGCTGGGATGCAATTAGGATGCAGAAGTGGAAACAAAGTATTGCTGAGGGTTTTGTATTATAGATACAATGTTAGTGTCCATAAGATGTGGCTCTTGCATTACTGCATGATAAAATCCTGTGACTGTGGATGAGGAAAGAGTTTAAATGTCAGTGATGCTTTGCTGGAGAGGAATTAGGCCAGCTTGGGCTGATTGTAGGGATTCTCATCCTTCTTATGTCATAATCATTCCTCTCACCATGATGAAGTTTTGCAGCCTTGTCTTTCTTTTAAAGTCTGTGACTAGCCTTGCAATCTGGAGTAGCAGCAGTAGGTAGTAGTGCCTTTCATCATCTCCAGCCAGGCAGGAGACTAGGATCACTCCTGCCGAGTGGGTAATAGCTGTCCATCCCTCTCCCGGCAAGGTTAGGCTCTAATTAAAGCCAATCTTTGAGGAATTTACAGCTATTACAGAGCCCTCCCATCTGCGAGGTGAGCTTCTGAGAGAGGATAATGCTTGTGCTCATGTTTCTGCGCAAGTTTCCTGTCCTCATCCAGGTGCAACTCAAGCTGTTGGTGATTATCTCTAAATCCTACCATGTCTGGGACCCGTTACCTAAGACACGGCCTCTCACCCCATACTAAGATGTGGGGAGTACAACTGGCTGTTTGTTCCTCAGGTGAAGATTTCCATGGGAGGTTGTGGGGATTTCCTATTGGAAAGCTTCTCATTTCAGGAATTTGCCCCTTACCCTTCCTCCCTTCTCTCCCCTTGACAGCCTGCCAACACACAGGTCTTACAGATTTCCAGCAGACTGTATGGATTAGCTGGTTTTCCTCTCTTTTGGTACATGTCTTTTTCTAGTGAATATTTGTGTGGCAGTGACTTTCTTGAGATGGTGATCTGCTAATGTCATGGCTTTTTGGTACTTTGTGAAGGGATTGTCTACCTCTGTTTCTCCACCTGCTAATTTTAAACAGAATAATTTTGGTTACTGTAGGCATAGAAACTGTCCAACTCCATGAATGAAAATAAGCAATAAACACACTCAATAACTGGTTTATGAATGACTTTCTATGGTTACATAATCCATCAGTTAGGTTGTTTATAGCTATCATACCTTCCAACTTTTAGATTTTAAGCTATTTGCAAGACATGTACCATTCATGTCTGCAATGTGTGTTGTTCCTTTCTCACAATCTCTTTCCAAAGTATCCATAAAAGAGCATTAATAAGTGTCCCTAAACAGGGATTCATACTATATATTTGTGGAGGAGGAAATAAATTAATTTTCCTGTACAGAAAATCATCACTTGCTCTTATTTTAGGAAAATGAAAGATGTTTGGAATCTGATGGAAAGGCTCCTGAATCTTCTCTTTTTCTCTTACCCTCACTTTTTTTTTTTTCCCCAATTGGCAGAATCTTCTTGTGACAGAGCACCATTTCAGTGTCCTCATAAGGATTCTACAGAAAAAATTATTTTTTCTCTTGTCATCTTGAGGTTGATGGCTGCCTTCCTGTTTCCTCTTCTGGAAGCTGTCTGTTCCAATACCACAATAGTTAAGATTTAGATTCATTAGTACAGCACTGATTCTGGTTCCAGCAGGTCTTAATTGCCACGAAATGGAAAGATGTTTCATGTGATTTGTCCTGGTCTGTCCCAGCTGCCGAGTAATGGCTGGTATCATATTTGTTCAGTCAATCCTACTGGGCCATTTTGGAGCGTGGACAAGTCATGAAAAATGGGTGTGGGCACCCATCCATTTTTCTTCTATAGCTGAATCCAGAACGGCTTAATTATGTACATATTATTGTAAAGGGAAGAATCTTTCTGTCATCATCCATAAAAATGGATGAGGCATCCAATCACATAAACTGTTATACCTCTAGAAACTGTGAGGAGCAGTGAAGGAGATGTGAAGAGCTCTCTTTACTTGCAGAGAATTCCCTTGCAAGAGGAAAATTGAACATTATGGTTGTAGTTCTACCAGCTCAGTGTCATGTGGTAACTTCCTTTTGCACGCAGTTGGTAGGAGGAAAGTGAGAGGATGATGGCATGAAGCTAAAAAGGATTGGAGAGCTATGCAAGGACGTAGCTGATGGGTCCATAATTGGGTAGACCACCAGGCAAGCTTTTCTGGGATACTGGAGGAGATAAATGACAGTACTTGGTCTCAAGTGATATGTGTGTTGGGCATCTCTCTTCAGCCAGGACAGATTTCTAGGTTTTCTGTATCTACATATTCCTTGTGTGCAGGTTCAGGAGGAAAACTTGAAGCTATCTCACTCAGTGGAAGTTGGTTGGATTGCTGTGAAAGAGTGGATAAAGTGCCATTCAAAGCTTCACTCAGAACAGCTCCTGATTTATCCTGAAACAGCTGGTCTTGCCTCAGTTAGGCAGGACTTAATGAAAAAAGGAATTAACCATGATTCTTCAGCAACATCACCTCCCACACTGTTATGCTTGTAAAAAGAAAGTAAAACAGCAGTGTTAGCCACAGCTTTTTGAGAGCTTTTTGTCACAGTCGGTAAGGGAGACAGCTGCCTCTTGTGAGGCTACACTGACTCCCCCTCTATCTGGATTTTTACATGAGCAGTTTGTACATGAGAACCAGTCCTTTGTGCTGTTGTAAGCTGCCTTACAACAGTGTTGGGCAGATAGTAATGAAGATAGCCTTTATCTGAAAAATGAATTACAGTCAAAAGGCGTACTCCCACCTTCAAAGTGACAAAAAATTATCCTGACAGCTTTCAAGAGCTCTTCCTGAGTCTCAAATATACTTGAAGGTTTTTCTCAGATCTTTCAGGATTGGGACTATGACTGAGGCTATTGCTGTATGAACATCAATGGATTTGATTATTCAAGAATGCTCTCACTCTACATGTTCAAGACCATATGATTTGTGGGTTCGTTCCCAGGGTCACAGTGAAAATTCCTTTTGCATTCTTTTCTCCACACATCATATAGAGTGGCAGTGAGCATTTTCAGTATTTGTCATGCCCAAGGGGATAACCCATACCTATCAGAATTTTATTATGGTTGTTGTTATCTCTAGAATAGTTTCTATTTCATGAACATAAGCTCAGCAAGGATGAATATGAGATAGGATAGATTTCTTCCATCACGGATATAGATGGATGTACATAGATGAATGACAACCACATTGTCATTTAATGTCAACAACAGAGGGCCAAAAATGTAATCACCAAATGGTTGCAGAAAAATTGCTCAAGAATGGCCTCAAGCCTTTGAGTAACTACAAAGAAGGCATCTTATGCTTTTGATTAATTCCTGAATATTCTTACCTGATCTTTCCCTTTTCTGTATTGTCATCCCCAAAATGCAAATGGAGAGTCCTGTGGATGTGCTCTCCATTTCAAATCCAGGACAGCTTCAACTTCAGGGAGTGCAAGTGGGAGAAGAATGGGGCTGTCCACAGGTACAGTTCAAAGTTTAAGAAACAAGTGCTGTGGTAAAACCCTGATTATTCAAGAACAAGGAAGATGCTGATAAGTAAAAGTTTGGAAGAATTAGGGAAGGTGGCCAGGAGACTTCAGAGGTGACTGACAGCCTCCATACATTCCCCTCAGCCAGCTGGGGTCCCCAGGGGCTGCTGCAGCAGCGGGAAGGGAGCAGCTGTGCTCCTGCACTTCTGTCATACAGCACAGAGTCTTTGTGCACTGCTCAGGCCTGGGCACACAAAACTGCTTTTCAGTGTTCACACTTTTCACTTAGGCCGTCAACAGCTCTAGGAAGAACTAGTAAATTATGTCAGGTGGGGGTTTCTTATAATTTCAGCTGTTAGTAACTGAGAATTTACAAACTATGTTGTGTGCAGCTGCAACGAGCAATCTTCTAACTGGGAAACTGCAAATATCTCAATCCCAGCAGTAAACATCTACAAGTTTCTATAACAATGACAACAACAACAATGCTTAAACACCACTGCAAGAAAATACTTATTAAGGCCTAGGTCTGCTCAAAATAGAGAATTAAAGAGGTTTGAGTAACCTTTTTTTGAGGCTGAACTTGCCAGAGCCGGTTCAGTTCTCCTGTAGCTTGAAATTGCTCAGCCAGAGGACTCCTATTCTTGTGGTATGAAACTATTGCCTTAAAACTATGTGTTAAAATGTAACAGCCTGTAATACTAAAAGCCTCCAGAACTCTGATTTACAAACCTTTTCAGAAACTTCATTTACCGGGCCAGAGGTTTCTTACACTCTTTGGGAGAGGAAGCAGTGATCCCATCTCACTTTATGCTTCTTATTTACAGTCTGAATTAATTCAAGGAGTGCAGTAATTGACAGCATTGAGAGAACAGCAAACAGGGGCACGAGGCTGAGCCTGTGGGGAGAGCTTCTGATTCTGCTTTACTTCTGAAAACACATTGTGTGAGCACAGCCATCAATGTCTGAGGTTGAACTCGGAGATTACTGCCTCCCCACATTGCTTCTGCTGGGGTTAGATACAATATTTGGGATGTAATTACAAGAAGATACTAAAAGAAGGGGACACTAGTTGAAATTGGTGATCCATAAAATGTTTACAGTAGGACTTCTGCAAGTTTTAAGTGGTCTTCAGAGACAAAGAAATTCAGCTGCCTCTTACACTGAGATGGCCATTAAATATTCACTTTGTTTTTTAGTCTCAAACTGTGTATTTCATTGGAATACTTGTTTTAGCAAAATCATGATAGAGTAATGAAGCAGACTAATGAGGCCTCAAAGCTTTATTTCTTTTTCAGGAAGTAGAGAAAGTTTCATGTGGATGCTGAGATATTGTTTTATCACTGTCTATCTTGCTAATTAGAAGAGGCTAAAGAGAATAATTTCCATTTTGAAGCTGAAGGACTGAGGCACAAAGAAGGCAGGACTTATTTAAATTCACTCTAAAAGAACTGGTATCCCAAATGCCAACTTGGCAGAGGGTGACATCTCTAAATACTTAATAAATAATCATGTGGATTATGCCGTGGATGCAATGTGTGCTGTCTGACAGATGAGTGAGCTGAGAAATACAGCCTTTAGAATGCTTTTCTCAAAGGAACTCTCAGGAAATGAATCCTCTTTCTCCAGGGAGTGTTTTGTCCTTGGCCACTTAAATGTCCTTTTAATGCTGGATTTATGAAACTGTGTGTTGAGAAAGCCAGTGGTGTAAGAGCACAATTTCAGAAGGCAGTGAGCTGGTACACATGGCTCAGCCACGTGTGCTAGTGTGGAGTGTGAGGGCAGTGAGTTACTAGAAAAAGATAATGTGTTAATTTAAAGTTTGGTGAGGAAATATATCATTCTGCCTTGGATCTTTAATGGATGTGGTTTTCATATCTGTGTTCTGAACTTTCAGAGATAGACAAGAGTCAAAAGAAAATAGAAGAGATTTCAAATCTCAGTGAATTTCAGGGGCTTAAAGCTAAAAATGAAATGCATCTAAATATATTTAAAAAAATACATATACATATACATATACATATACATATACATATACATATACATATACATATACATATACATACATATACATAGCTAGTGAACAGCAGAAAATGGGAATTTTTTGTATGAGATTATATTAGTGTCTGCAAGTATATGGCTTGCATGTTGAGAACCTCAAATTATTAGTAAAGGTATAATTTAATTGCATGTCATAAAACTTTTTCTATTAATAATTGGGCTTTTAATACTGTTTGTGCTCAAGGGAAGCCATAATTACTTTATGGGCATGGACATTAGGCAGACATTAATGTGATACATTAAAAGTTACATGGAGTGGAATTTTCACAAAGCTGTAGAGTTTTCTTGGTAACTTAAAGCTCTTAAACCAGAAGTGGAGTTCTTTCTGAAGAATATAACTCAGATGGAATCAATAACCTTGAGCAAGAACCCGGGGTCATGTTCAGTGGTCTGTCTTTTGGAGAAGCTCATGCTGGGTGGACAAACTGGTTCCTTTCATCTGTGTGAATGAAAGAAGCTCTTGACTTTTTGTCTTGTGACTTAAAATATGTCTGCAAGCAAAGGTGTGTGTGGATGTGTGTTAGGAAATAGAGAAGATCTGTGGAAAAAAAAGATTGCTATGATGGGCAGTAAAAGATAGATCTCTTCTGTATTTTCCCCAAAATTCCAGGCTAGTGCAACCTAGAAGGAATCTGCAGGAAAAGTTAGGTACAAAATCTCTTCCAGTAGTACTGTGCCTGGAGCAAGTATAATGGACAGAGTGAGAGGGCTCACCTACATACTTGGAATCTTTTCGCAGGAGCTTGACTGAATACTTCTCTGGAGGCAAAACAAAACAAAAAACTACCCCATTAACAGCCAAATAAAACTAGTGGCTTAAAATGTAACTTTTCTCGGGTAGATGAAAGGCAAAGGAGCAAATGGGAAACATGGAATAAATTGCCCGAACTGTGAAATAATAGGCAGATGATTCGCCCTTAGTGTTCAGGAGAAAATGGGTTAATCAAAAAGGGGAGCTACCACAACATTCCACTTGTGATAGAGAATGTAAATCAGTGGTGAAAATGGTATGCAGAGCTCTAGGGCCTGCTTAAATACTTCTTTCTGTAGGAAAAGCAACAAAAAAAGAAGGATTACAGTGTACAGTTTACTCCTACAGTGCATTTCAAAGGATGTTTCATGAGCAGCTCATCCAGGAAGGAGAGTCAAATCCGGCCCAAACAATGTCTGTTTTGTGATGTTGGAATCTCTGATTGTGATGTTATTAAATAGTTCTTTGCTGCACTTCTGCATGTATCCAGTTCAATAGGTCCCAGAAATAACAAGGAAATATAATGATAGTGTAGAAATACCTTGGTTAAATTAGCATATGAGACAGGAATACGGTGCATATTCTAAAGACTATCCCAAATTATGTAGGATAACCTGCACATTGCCTTTGAGAGGGGGCTGTGGAAGACTCTGGCCTTCAAAAGATCAGGTGTGTCAGGTGTGAGTAGGAAATGATTATATAAACACTGTAGCTAAAGGCATCATAACACAATATTTCATATTCTGGCCTGCAGAATTGTGATGGGGTGTGTGCGTGCAGGCAACAGATGGGCATTTAAACACACAGATCATCTCAGGCAAGATGAGAGTTACCTGCCCTAAATTAGATGGCTCAGTCTGAGTGAGTCAGCCTAAGCTCCCCTCATGGTCAGTGGGGTATCATGTCTCAGGGCCAAGTCACCTGAGACAGGCTCTGCAGCAACACAAGTGAGTTTATTTCTGCAAGTGCCAAGCTGTCTGTGGCTTCCTTATTTTGTCCCCCTTTTTCTTTAAAGTTAGCCCTTTAAATTTCACAAGCAGAAAACACAAGAATCCCTTTCCCTTTAGCATATTTAAAAGCTTGAAAACAGAAAGAAGCATTTCACTCTAGGTCCTGCCCATTTTTTCTCAGTGTCTTATTCTAAGCCTTCTAGAGAATCAAAATCTGACTTTATTCATAGAGCTCCCGTGGAAGGATTCTCAGACTTTTCTAACAAATATAAATTTATTTTTTTAAAAGCAGCTCCAAGTGGCAGTGAGAAAGGAGAATGGAGTGCCTTGTAACTTCCTCTGTCATGTGGTACTCCTGAATCAGAGTATTCTATAGGAGAAGGTGAAAATCAGATTTTTTTTCTGGTAGGTTTACCAGATGAAAAGATATGTAACTTGTAATAATACTGTGTAACAAACAAGATATTGTTTTAGTTGGGATAGATAAACATAGGGCAGATCCCTCACCATGTTCTTACTGTTGCTGCTTGGCATGCTTTCCATTTACTAAGTATAGATCAGGCTCCCAGTCTGGAATAAAAAAAATCCTAGGTACTGGCAATTGCAACTGAAAAATTTAATTTAAAGAAAATCAGGCAACTCAATCTTAAGTTGAATGAGGGGAATAATTTAGAGAATAACTTGCACATGAAGTTGTTTCTGTTAACTCTGGCAAAATCAGGTTCGTTTCCAGCTAGCCAGGGTATTTCACTGGAGCTCACTTCAGCCTTGTTATCCAGATCAAATAGCAGAAATGGAAAATTCCACTGGTACAAGCTTCAAAGATCTTCATGAAGAGTAGTGTTGAAGGGACTTTTTTATTTACCTCACTCACTGAGCGAAGAGAAATGATTAGCACAGTTGTCATTGGCTACAGGTTAATAAGAGCTATATAGTTTTACAGGCAATTAACACCAAGTAAGTGAGGACACTACACAATCTTGTGTAGATTAGACACAGCACTGTACAGGGTGACACTAATTTTCTCCCATCCAAAACATGTCATTCATGCATCTCTGGGTCTTTTATGACACAACCAGCCTTCTTTCCTTTCAGATATGTGTCACTTAAGCACATGACTGCTTTCTTTAATTTTTTTTTTTTAAATTATGACATTTCCTTGGTTTCTCTAGTTGTGAGCTGATGCTGTTAAGGGTGACTTCTACAGCATATTCTGTTAAACAACACCATAAGAAGCCTTGTGAAAAACGTATTTAAGTGGTGAATTTTCGGAAGGTACTGCTCTAGAAAGAAATGTAATGTTGGAACAAAGAGAAGGGTTTTCAAAGATTTGGTTCCTTAAAAGATAAATCCAATGCATCTTAACTGCCTGTCTTTACTCTTTCCTGGGTTTCCTATATTAGTTTAATGCCATTTCTTTTTTATTCTGTTGCATTGCTGCTTTAATATTCCTCTCAGATTGAAAAAAATGCCCTGCATTTAAGATCCTATCTTTTGTATCCAAGATTGTTTCTTAGTTTTGCAATACATTTATCTGACTCAATTTAAGGACCACATGTTTGGTAAGAAAAGGTCCTCAGGCTATGTTAACACACAAGTGGTTAAAAACCTTGGTGTCTCTTCTGGTACCTGACAGGAGAATATTCAGATGTGGCTTTCATGGGATATTCTGTGTGGGATGGGTTTTCCTAAGGGATTTTGCTTAACTCATGTTATCTGGGGACCTTATATTGACATTTAATGTCAGCTGGGTTAGAAGAAAGTGCTGAGGTAATGATGAAATCACATTTTTCAATACCTGGTGAAGTAGGAGGGGCATCAAAACAAAGCTGCTACCCTGGATTTATGGAGAGTGGATTTTGGGCTGTTCAGGACACTGATTTGGGAAGTCTCTTGGGGAGCAGCCCTTAAAAGCAAAGGGGCTCAGGAAGGCTGGACCTACTTTAAGAAAGAAATCTTGAAGGTTCAGGAACAGGCTGTCCCTACATGCCAAAAGATGAGATGATGGTCGAGAAGACTGGCCTGTCTGAGCAGGGATTTTCACAGGAACCCAGGGAAGAAAAGAGAGTGTATCGCCTTTGGAAAAAGGGGAAGGTAACTGGGGAAGTGCTTGAGGATGTCTTTAGGCCATGCAGAAAGAAAATTGTAGAGGTGAAGGCTTAATTATAACTTAACCTGGCCACGTCTGTAAAGGATAATAATAAGATTTTTAAAAAATAAATACATTAATAGCAAAAGGAGGAGCAAGGAAACCTCCATTCTTTATTGGACATGGTGGGGACAAGAAAAGGTCTGAGGTACTTAGTGCCTTCTTTGCCTCCTTTTTCAGCAGTAAGACAGCTGTCCTCCTGAGCTGGTAGATGGGGACAGAGAGCAGAATAGACCCCCTGAAATCCAAGAGGACCAGTTAGAAACCTGCTGAGCCACTTTCCTTCCAAACTGAATTAATTTATCATGCCTAAATCCTAATCTTTATTGAATCAACCTTTACCACGAGAAAGCAACCGTGTAAGGAAAACAGTCAGCAGCACAAGAATGGAAACTGATCTGTGCCTGTAGGATTTTAGTAGTTGTACCTACAAAGTGGAGTTACTGATGGGTAAACCACCATCTAAGCATTTTCCTCTGAGTTGAAAGATGAGAAAATAATAAGAGAACACATTGTTTTCAAATACGTTGGAATAAAAGCGGTAAGTGTTTAGTCCTGAGGATTCTGTTACTCCCCTGGAGTACTTTTATTTTTTATGACTGCATCCTGGAGCATCCTGGTGTTAGTCAGATGTTTTATATCTCCCATTGTACCACAGAGATGGGAAATGCCTTGTTTTATCTTTCCACTCTTTGACTTTTTTTTGCATTCCTTATGGGTGGCACAAGCAGTCCAGATCAGACACCCTTTCTTTTTTTTTTTTTTTTTGTGTGTGTGCTTTTACAAAATTTTATCACTAAGAAATCTTACTGATACACACAAAAGAGCAGCCTTCTGGGGAAAACAAATCTTATCACTTTCTGCACCTTGTGTTCCCCAGCTCTACCTTTCCTCCTGTCTCTCTTCCCTCAGTTCTTTCTACAGACCCCGTAAAATGACCGCAGAGATGCTCCTGAGTGTTAGTGGTGAAATGAAGGTTTCAGAGTGTTGCAGCCAGAAGATCTCTTGGCTGAACTGCAGGCCAGGTGAAGTTACGACAGGGAAGTTTGCGATGCACTTTTCCACACTGTCTTGCCAGGATAGTGCATACTTTTTCCATGCTCATATTCCCATACGGGCTCTGGATTTTTGTTCATTGAACCCCCCCCGTAGAAGGTGGTTTAGATTAGACATTTGCATTTTGTTCACAAAAGCAAAGAATATTTTTAATGCATTTCTTCCAGTAATTTTCTGGAGCCATCTGTTTGGCAAAAAAAAAAAAAAAAAAAGAAAAAAAAGAAAAAAAGCACAGAATATGTCTTTTCTCATTATTTAATATTATATTTTATATAAAACGCCAGAGGATTTATTAAACTGAATGATTTCACTGCCTTTTTCTAATGAGAAAAGTTTATTAGAGAACACAGGGTTGTAAAGCCTTTTCCTATAAACATCTTAATTGATCCATTTGGGCTTCAGCCTGCTCTTTCCAATCCTTCAAACACAATCATCTCGTGCACTCCCAAGGATGAGTGAGCGTACAGCGTGGCCCTCGTGGACCGATTGCAGCTAAACAACCCAAGCACATGACCTTCAAAATCAATCTGTGGTGAAAAACTGGAGTATTTTGCTTCTTCTGTTGGCTCACGTGTTCCTTGGAATTCAACTGAATTCCAGGTTTTTAGCTTGACGGTGTAAACCTGACCATGGAACAGTCATCATGGATTTTTAACACAATGATTTTGCTGAAATGGTTAAGAAATTTTGTAATTTTCAAAGGAAAGAGTCTGGAGTAAAGTATTGTTTAGGTCTATTGCCCAGGGAATCCACACATTTGTTATGTACACAAAATTCTGTCACTTAACTGTGCTCCCCATAGGCTTGAAAGATTCACTTACACAACGTTTTTCTCTGTTTTATGACTGATACAGCTGTATCCATCACAAAAAACGTTGGAGTACACGTGCCCTTATGCTGCATGATTAAAAGAGAATTATATTGTTTCATGTCTCAAAACGTCCTTTGGCAACTGTATCTTCTTATTAATTTATTGAAATTGGCAAGCTGACTGTGTGGGAAGAGGTTCAAGAGTTGCATCAGTTCGATCTGGTTTAGTTCCTGACTGGATGTGAGATATTTCTGTTGCAGGCAGCTCACACTCAACTTGAAATGCTACCTGCCCATGTTTGGAGCTGCCTGCCATCTGAAACTCTCAGAAGAATAGCTGCAACTAGATCTCAGTTTCTGGCATAGAATTGCTGTAGAAATGCAGTGTTGAATAAATCACGAGTGCTTTTTAGGAAAGATACTTGTTAATGTAATCTCCAAAAGCTCTGGTTAGCCCTTGAAGGTTGGAAAAACAAAAAAAAAAAAAAAAGAAATCAAGAGAAGAGGGGGAGAAGTAAAAACAGAAAAGTGATGAAGAAAATTTGATTTTGCTTTAAAGACTAGTTACAATGCTTTTTAACTGACTATCAAGAAAGATAAAGTGTAAATGGTCATGAATTATGGAAAATAGTTGCAACAAATCTAAAAGTTTGTATGAGTTGGTTTTGTGAATGTCCAGGAGACTTTCTAATGATACAGTATGTAAATCTTAATTACACAGTAATAGGGTGAAATCAAGTTATTTTTCTGAACAATTTTTTAACATAAGGAAACAAAAAAGTCCTGAACAGAAATAAAATCTCCATAGACCTTTATTTCTCTTTTTGACTGTAATACCAGTGATAGTGTCTACTCTTCGAAATTATTACTGTAAATAATTTGAATAGACTTGAGCTATGGAATGGTTTGTAGATGTTCTGAAGCAAATATTAGTTTATTAGTCTGACTTCTGCAAATACAAAATTTAGTAGTCTTATGAGGGGTTTTTGGGATTTGGTTTTTGTTTTTTTTTCTTAAGTCTGTACTCTAAATAGCACAGTGTCATATCTGTTTGCTCACTGGATAAGGCAGCACCTGAAAAAACCCAGTGGGAAGTAAATTTTCCTTGGATGAGAGTGTGTGACACACCAAAGACAAAGTGAGAGGAAAATCTTTAGAATGTATAAAGCCTTTTCCTGTCTTCTTCTCCAGCAGAAGTTGTGTTTGGTTTTGGCTATGTACCTGGACACCAGACTTAGAAATATCTGGGCTCTTTCCTGCCTGGGGAAGAGAGAAAGACAGAAGCCAGATTTATTGGCTGACCTACAGGCTTTGCATTTAATTTATTTCTGGTCAAATTTCGTGAAGACATTGCTTTACAGACAGGGTGGTCAGAGCAGCAGTTCCACGACTGATTTGTGTCAATTTAGATATTTACAGACATATATGCAAAAGTATTTGTTCAGGTGCTGCATTCAGAGGAACACTTGCTCCCTCACAAAAATTGATGTACACAAAAATACCTTATAGAAATATTCCCAGAAAAGCAAACCAAAATGAATCCTTGCTTAATAATACAAGAGGGAATTCCCTAATTGCTTAGCACTGCTCAGAATATCCTCCTGGAGGTTTGTGAGATCTTTCATTGCAGGTAGGGATAAAAAAAGAGTCAGAGTTAGCGTGACCCTTTAGAAAAAATTTGAATTCTTGCTTGTTTTCTTCAGAATCAGTTGGCAATGTGTGAGAGGTAGACATTCTTCTGATGTTGGATGGAAATACCATCATATGGCTTTCTTGGACTTTCATTGTGAGCTTGGACTCTGAGGCAGCCTCTGGGTAACTGGGGAACAGGGGTAAGTGGAAGCACAGGTACACACTAATTTTTGGCCCTGGAATATTTTTATTGCATAGGAAGATGGTTCATTCCAGAAGAGTTGTACTGAAGCATCTTCAGAGATGTGGCTATAACTGGCTCATTTTTTGGAGGAAGGATAGAAATGAGTCTCATTGTACTCAGTGAAATTTAGGAGACATGTACCATTAAGTAAAGCTGCCCAAGATGATGGGCAAAACCATTTATCCCTCAAAAAAAAAAAAAAAAAAAAAAATCCTAGCAATATTTGACTTTAAAATGAAAAATAAAAGTAGACACGTGAGCATAACGCTGATCTATGATGATATCTGCAGGGCTGATATAGATTAATGTAAGTTTTGCAGCATGGTTTACTCATTAGTGATGGTGGCATCCAATTTTATGACTAATGTATATGTCTGAAGTTTATGTGATGGCTGATTATATGTCTATACAGTTGCAGACATGCACTCTCTCTATAAATATATATAAATATGCATGGGGTTTTGTGTATCATACCTGTCAGTTAAATACACAAAGATACATGGACTTTACAGAACTTTCCCATTTTGGGAGGTGTTTCCAAGGATTCTCATACCCACTGGGATGCACTGGCTTCCAGCACCACAGTCAGTGTGACTTGTAGTTCTAGGAGTAAATTAATGTATGAAACCAGAGGTATTTGGCATGTGCTTGCATCCCTGTCTTAACTCATCTCTCTTGGCATGATAAAATAACAGTGGAGCAGAGATGGCATGACTTTTTATATACATCAAAACCAGAGTGCAAACTCTTCCCTAGCTGTGGTTATGTGCAGGAATCACAGAGCCACAATGCTGTGTATTCACTTGCTGTTGTTACCTGGACTAGTTTAAGTTGGGATGTTTGCTATCATGTGCACTGTAGTTGCCATTTTAAATTCCTTTTTTTTTTTTTTTCCCTTTGATTACATCTGAAGTCACTGTAGGACTTTCAGAAATCCATTGCCACACCACTGAAATAAGAGGAAGAAAGAATACCAACTTTCATAAGTTCTCCTAGAAGACTGCATTTTTTGAGAGCTAGAGGGAAAGTGCTGTGGCTCAGAGCTGCTGATTACACTGCAACTCATGAATTATTACGTAAGGAAGTATTTTGCCATGTAAGCAATTAAAGGTCCTACCACCTATTGTGATTCCAGAGCCACATTTGTGCCTTTGTGACTGTTTATGAAGCCACACAAGTTTTTTGTGTCTGTTCAGATGCCAGGCTTCTTCATTTTCAGTTGGGACACATACACGGGGTGCAGAAATGGCTAGAAAGAGCCTGAAGCCTCAGAGAGGATGTCTCAGTAAGTCTGAGATGTCATCTACTGGCTGTGGTCAGGATGGGGTTTGATGGGGGAAATTGGGTATTGTTCTTTCCACAGCAGTGGGGAAGATACTGTTTGATGGCTCAAGGCAGGAGCTTCTTAAGTGAACTTGTGTCTGGATATGATTTAAACAATTTCTTGTGTGAAGAGTAAAATTTATTATCTGAAAAAGCCATAAAATGACTGCATGTTCTGCACACTGTGGTATTTCGGATCTGTCAAAAGAGGACGGATCTAGTCTGCAATGATGTGGAAACCGGAAAACTAAAATAGCTGACTGTTGAAATAAAATAGCAATAATGGGATGAGATGACTAGCAAAAATCTTTTAAAGTTCCAGAAATAGGTTTGCCCCTCAACAAAATCGCTTCCTTTACAAGTGGGATCAAATACACGATTGGAGAAGAGATCTGTCTTTCTTCTGATTCCTAATTTCTTGTTCTCTGGGCACCTGAGAAGTGCCATAGAATGGGATGGAACTATGCATTCCAGGCAGATGAGTTGTTTGGTTTTAATACAGTGTATGAATAAATTTGCTTTCAGCTGGGAATTCATTCTTAACAAACAAGCTGTTTTACAGCCAAGCAAGATCTATAATCCCAAGTGCTAAACCCTGAGCGCTGATTCTTTCAGTGCTCGGAACACTCGAAAACTTGGGAGTGACAACAAATTGGTTGTGAAATGAAATCACTCCACCAACATTAGGGGGATTTTGCAAGTAATCCTTGATTTAGGCACTAGGTTATTTTAACTGCGGCCCCCTGCTTCTGATGCAGATATTTCCAGTACTGAAAGGAAACTGTGAGTGGAAGCTTTCAGATACAGCATGATTAAGTCAAGGATATAAAGATATGGATCTCTGAGGAGCGAGGACGTGAACCCAAGCAGGACTGATTTGCTTTCCAGCTTTTTAAGAGCTCATGTTAAAACGCACAGCTCTGTCAATAGAGCTCAAGAGGTAGCTTTTACATTGCAGCTACACAGTGTCTGTAATAGGGTTCAGTTATCGTGCTAACGGTAAGTGAGGGATCTGCAAAAATTTTCCAGATTTCTAGGAGAAAAAATAAAATTAATGCAGTCTGCTTCACATAACTGTCTGCAGTGAGCAATAAAATGGCTGTAACAGGGATCATTGCTTCGCATATGGAAAAAAATATAGGTTTTCTATATACTTGTAATGCATTTGCTTAAAATTTATTGCACATGTATTTAAAATATATATCCCCTGTATAAAATACTGTCTGTTTAAAATGGGACAACTTTGCCAATTTTCATAATATTTCAAATATGTGGTATAACAAAATGCATTCACAGTATCATTAAAAACTGATACTTTTGGAATATTTAAATGTGGTTATTTGTTGTCTTGAGTATCTTTAAAGAAGCATGTGTGCACAGCATTTTTCAGATATGTAACTGAGAAGAACACAATGGAGATTCCCCCTCCCCTTCTGTGCAACCTGTGACGAGATTTAGTACAAAATAATAGTGTACAGCAGGCTGACAGTACGTTTGTGTTTTATCTCCCCGTGCTGCGTGTAGTAGCAGTATAACATTTTCTTCTGGCCTGATTCAGTATAAAGTCCTGACTTTTCCGTACTCTGATGATGCAAAGTATCCATGGGCTTGGCTAAATGCAGATAAAGCATCTTTACAGCTGTTTTGTCCTGCCAAAGGAGTGCAAAGCAGCTGGAACTTATTGGTGAATATGGCCTTATATCTTTTCAGTGCATTTAGAAACCCATGTGTTTGTTTTTGTCTTGTTGGGGTTTTTTTGTTTAAACATACAGCAGGTTGCTGTGGGAAAGGCTGGTTTGTCTCCTGGGATGAGAAGATATGTCACAGATATCAATATGGTTCAGAACTCAGAGCTCCTGGATGTGCAGCTCTGCCTTCACAGGTTGAATATAACTAACTGGGAGCATTGACAGACACATTTTATCCCTGGAAGTTGCTTGAAAATGAACCTGGAGCACTAATTCCCTGATGGCAGCTTTAGGAAAATAGAGAGAATAACTGAAGGTACAGAAAGTCCTACCGTGGCCAAATGGAGCGGGGGTGAGTAAGCTGTGCCTAAAGCTGAACGGGAAATAGATTTTCCAGCCCACAGGGAAAAAAAAGTCAAAATAAAATGGGGATGTAGAACTTTTTCTACTTTGTATCTGAATAATAATAGCAATTAAAAGAAAAAATGATGAACAAGACCATTCTATCCTTAGGTTAAGCTTAAAGATGACTTCTGCTTTGTGTGGCACAGGTTCAAGACTTCTTATCTCTGAGTAAAACCTGGGACTTAAATCTGCATTCCTGAGATCAATCTCTCACCTTTAAGATATAGGAGAGGTGGGTAGGAGTAAAAAAATTCGAGGTTGCAACACAATTTGAGTTTTGGACATGAAACACTTAGACTGATACATTCCTACAAAAGGTCTGTGCTATTTGAAGAGAATCACTTTTCTTAAATAATAATAATAACAACAACAACAACAATAATAATAATTTTAAAATCTGAACAGCTGGGAAGGTGCCTGGTGATTTCTCACACTCTGTTTAATTATTCCATGTGAAACATTTATCAGAAAGGACTGAGCCTATATCTCAACAAGCAGTACAGTAACTTGGAATGTAAAAACATCTAGTCGATATTAGGGCACAGGAAAGTTAATGACTTTCTTTAAAGTCTCAACAAGGGGTCTTGGCAGCTGGAAATGGAACAGGCACCTTTTGAATCTTCTTCCTGCGCTTCATCTATGAACTGTTTTCTAGGTCCTTGATAGTCCTGTAGGTATTTTGAGCTGTGTATTTTCCCATAAACTGAGCATTTTCTCTTCTCCTTTCCTCCAGGATGTGACACCTGGCACTAGGTGTGTGACTGTGATCTTCAGTCAAGTCCCTTATTTTGCAGGCAGAAAAGATAGAAGGGGTGGAGAATTTTGTGACTTGCTACATATTGGGCACAGCCATTCTCATGATTTCTGGATCCTCACGAGCCTCCCATGCTTGTCAAGGTAACTCATTCTTGCAGCCCTGTACCCCCTTGTTCACCCCAGGAATTCTCACTTTGTACATCCCTTTTGTGCTTTGGGGAAGGTGATGGACAGTTAGTTTTCCCTTTTGATATATTTGACTTCAGTAGGTACCTTCTGGTCGAGTAGACATGGTTCTCACCTGTTTTCCTCAACAAAATCACCCAGAACTTGCCTGAAACATACTGAGCCCGAGTGACAGAGTATTTCTGGGGAGAGGGGAGGTTGTACTGAACGGATATGGGGAGCTGTTGGAGCTGCCTCAGGTTATTTTCCCTTCAGGATAATGAGTAGTGCCTGTGGCTTCACAGCTATTGAATTCTGGTGGGATTCACATTATAGAGCTCAAGTGGCAAGGGACAAACATGGCTTTGTTCTTCGTTTCCTACAAATGTAATTATTTCTAGGGGTTTACAAATCGATTGTGAACATACTTTGACATAAATTCTTTGTTGATTTTTACATTTCAGCTCTATTCAATGGTTTGACAGTTAAAAAGCTAGCCAGGGAAATAATAATCTACTGTAACTAAATACATAAAAATCCAATAATAAAATTATTGAGAAAAAACCCTGAAGACATTTATAAAGTAGTACAGAAAAATGTAAATCATTCCAAGAAACACCAAAACACGGTGTAATTCATAATTATGTTAGTCAAATAACCATTGTTTTCAATAGAAAAAAAAAAGCACCGATTTTATCCGACAGCCTAAGCAAGAATTAGAAAACACTGACTTCAGAGATCTGCATCATGTTCAGAAGCACTGAGAGCAGTACCCTTCATGAAGAAGGTTTCCTTCTCTAACTGTCTAACTAAGGAGCAAGTGCAGGTACAGCTTTTTCTCAGGCAATAAAATCTAGATATGGAATAGTTTTGAGGGAGGGGGTTAGACACAGGCATTTGAGCTCTGAAATTGCTTGTTCTTAAGGAAAGCTTAAAAAAGACAACAAAAGACCTAAACAATGCATGACACTACAGTAGTCAAAATAGATTTAAATGGTTTTTGAGAATGGATTTTTAGTCAGAGCCTTAAACCTTTTTTAAATTAATATTTTAATTTTTCTCCCTGTAATGCTGAATGGGTCGCATAGATGTTCATTAATATCAAATTAGGATGCAACTTTGAGGTTTGCATGCTATTGTTTAAGCTCACCACTAACTAACTACAGGTTCAATTACTTGTAAGTTAAACTTGGAGTAATTTTTCTGACTATCCAATAATACATGTTCCTTGAAAACCTTGCTTGAGTAACATAAAGAGCAAAGTATTTGAACAGAATTATAAAAAATTCAATCAGTTCAAATCCTTTTCAAGCAAATAGGATTCTAATACTTTTCAGCAAAGTTCCAGTGAAATGATTAACTTTCTAAGAGGAAAAAAATATGTGCATCTTTACTGTATGATTATGATTAAACATAAAATTCCAGAATTGTTAAGAGAGTAATCTGACAGGTATTTCTATGCATCAAAATCTTGGAGTGCTATAAATCAGCAGAAATCCTTTTCTCACAAGTTTTATTAGAAGAATTCTAAATCAGCTGTTGGCCAAAATGAGCCTCTAAAGTTTTAGTAGTTCATAAAATCAAAAGTACATCTTTCTTGGGCAATTCCCAGTTGTTCTGGAGGACAGTTTAATCTGTCCTCTTGTCAACATTGGTTTTTGCTCCTCGAGGGAATATTCTACAGTATGTTTTCTTTGACATGTAATACGACTGCAGTCCACCATAGTCTCTTGCAAGATGACAGCGTGAATTCTGTGGAAGAACTGTTTTGCAGCAATATTTTGGTTATTTCAGGAAAAGTTAACAGTTAGGCCTAGAGACTAAAACTGGTAAAATTCCTGAAGGTTGGCTGGACTAGTGAGTGCAGGGTGCTTCTATGCCGTTTGAGTTTTCAGAAAGCAAAAGCAGAAACCTGAATGGAATGCTGAAACGAATATTCGAGCCCATATGGATGAAGAGCTGTTTTAAGTCCCATCTCAGTTCTAACTCTATTTTGTAAAACTATATATAGATTAGGCACAGTCATGTCCATTAGTAATTTCTGTCTTCCTCTCATGTAAGCATAAAACTAGTTTAACAGAGTTTCCTGGGAAGAGCATGGTGCATCCAAAACACACAAGACCTCATCCAGCTTCCTGTCTGTAGGTAATGCTGCAGTCATTTTGGATTAGCGATAAACGGTCATGAAATTGGAAACAGCTTCTCCCAGCTTTACACAAGAATCTGCAAAAACATGAATACTTGTACCCAGAAAGTATTATTCCAATCCAAACATCATAAAATAATATACAGTGCATACTTAACTGCATGCAGGGCCATAAGAATGTATTAAATGACATTGCCAGATGCCAAAGACAAATATGGTTTCAGCATTCGGATGTACTGGAACCTGGAGGAGATGATGGCTTTGCTTGCACTGTTGTCAGGGCTGTATTTCTGTAAAATTATTTTCTTCCCCTATCAGTGCTGGTCCTTAGTTTCTGGTATCATTCCCTCTGTTCCTTTGCAGGCATGCCGTGATATTCTGTTGGATGTCTGAAAAAGCCTGGGTACAACCTGAGCCCTGCTCAGATGTGCTGGCTGGATGACCTCTTCTCCCCATTCCTTGAAGCCCTTGAGGGTGCAGGGCCCCTCCTGGAAGTGCACAGTGATAAAGATACTGGGGAAGTCCTCACCAAATTTGGTGTAAAACGTCCACGTTTTTATCCTAGGCTGTGCAAGTGAATTGCTGCCCGTGCGCTTTCACCTGAACAGGTTTCATTTTCTCAGTCAAGGTATTCATCCAAGCTCACAGATCTAAGAGAGGAGAAGGGGGATACAGCCATCTTCAGTCCCTCATACAACCACTTCAGTTTCTTCAGAGTACTACTGGGATCACAAAAACCATGATTAGAAATGTTGATCTGAACACCAGCCCCGTGCAATTTGAGAGAAAAATGCAGATACAGTGAGTAATTCATATTCTAAGGACTTGGAGGGTGAAACTTCCAAGTTTAGAATTCAAATTTAGAATCCAAACTAAAGACATATATCATGATTAAATCATGCAAGTTGGGAGGCAATAATCTGAGAAAGCACTTACTCTGGGTATCTCATTAAAAAAATAAAATTGGAGTGGAGCGGGGCATTTGCCAGCACATAATTCTAAATTTGGAGCTCAGCTGAAGCCATCTAATGTCCCATATCAATGTCTTTTTCTTCATGCTTCCTGAAACGTTTAGGCTGAAGAAGATGAAAAGCAAACTAAACTTTTTCAACTATAAGATAAAGTAATAATAAAAGAAGGCTGCAAGGAAGACCTGTAAAAATGACGAAACTAGTAAGGCTGCCATTTTCCAAAATGCTTTCTCATATGTGTGAAATGAATTAGGGATTTTCCTGAGCTTTCAAAGTGAACTTGAATTATAGTGTTGGTGCTAGGTGATAGCATCTCTCTCAATGGGAACTGAATTAGAACAATGATGTTCACTGGCCACAAAAGATCCCCATACTTTTACAAATATGGGTTAAAATCTTATGACTTTGAAATTATTAATTTTTTTTATCACTATCACTGATGTTGTCGCCTCTGTGTGAGAACTGCAGACTTGCAATCCCAACTGCTCCATATCCTGTAATTTGTCACACCATGGGCAGGGAGCATATTCCCCTAGACCTAGGTCACTTAGAGCCCCATCCAGCCTGGCCTTGAACACTTCCAGGGATGGAGAATCCACCATAATATGCCTCTCCTGCAAGACTAGGGCAAATATTTCAGCTGTGTCAGCAGCCAGAGGTGAAACTGAAAAGTCTTACAGTGAGAGTACTTGCCAGGGACGTGGATAAGCAGCGCTTGGATCCCTGCTCCAGCCTCATGTCCCTCAGAATTGCAGACACCTGCCAAGCACTCCTACTGGAAGTGTGTTATTCCTGCAACCTGGTCATTCATCACCCCTTTGCTTTTCCCTCAGAATCTGCAGCAAGAGCTCTTTTAGTTTTCAGCAAAACTTTGAAATTTCTTGCCAAAAGCATTCAATATGAATGGAAATTTCAATTGCCTGGGAATAGACTCATATTTTGTCTTGGACCTTCCTCCTTTATAAGTGCAATTTGTCTCAAAAAGTTACAGTTACCACAAAAATCTCAAAAAAGTTTGCATTGCCAAACATGCCCCTGGTGGTTTTCTTACAAAGCATGAGAAATGATAACAATGCACTTGAATGCTGTGAGATGGATTTTTGGTACTGTTTGAATAATCCAGTTTCTTCTACAGTATCTAATTTCACAGGTAGAGGTGATATGGGAGGAATATGGAAGACTTATAGATTTGCTGGTAAAAAACTCCATCTCTCAAATACACCTGCAATGGTACTTGGGAGAACCATTCTACCACTATTACATTTTCTTTCACATGCAGCAGCAGTGGCAGAAGTACATATTATTTCATAGTTACATTTCAGATTTACCTTAATAATCTCAAAATGTGTGTGACCTACTGGACAATTTCCCCACCCACCCTTCCCCCAAGATAATGCCTTCAATTGTCTGTCTGATCTCAGATATTTATCTTTAAAATGTTTTTTTCTCCAACAGGAATGGTAAAGCTTGGTGGAGTCAACAACAATGTCGTTTTATTCCATGTTTCTGTTTTAGGCATCTTTGTGTTTCTGCCCTTATTACTCTTTCAGACCAGTTCCTTTTAGCTACCTTGTCCCTTACCTGCAAGCAAAGCTGTTCAGTTTTGCAAGAATAACAGAGACCTTTCTCTAGGATTTCATTAATCAGGTTTTCATATTCCATTCTTAGGGAAATTAATTTGAATGAGATAACTGTTAATATAATTACCATATCATCTTAGTTTCTGGTTCCAATGGCATCTAAATATCATCTGTACATTGAATTACAGCAGTATTACCGAGGGATCAATTTTATCTGAGGTTTTTGGGGTTTTTTAAAACCAGAAAACTAAAATAGAAATCCAACCAACCAAAACCAAGAAAAATCCTAGCCTCCAGTTGCAGGTAAGCTCTGAGGGGGCTAGTTTGCATTAGCAAAGTTAAATAAATAAGCAGAGGAACTGCTGGCTTGATTCAATGAACCATACTTAGACTCTCACAAAGCCACTGTTGAAGGGCTGTTTTTGCAGAACTGCCACACTCTGCAGGTCATAAGGACAAACTAGGTCCATAAGGGAAAGTATTTTAGCTTGAGAAAACAGGGGGGAAAAAAAAGTGCTGATTTGGGCATGCATAATCTCTGTGGCACTGCAAACTCAAAATGCAGTAGCTCAGGCAGCATGTTTTTTGTCAAACTGCTGGCCTGCTTTTCTTTAGGGGATCCGGAAACATAAGGAGCTGTGTAAAAGGAATTCCTCATATCCAAAGCTTTCTGTCCTCACAGAATGTCCTGCCCATGTGGCTTGTTCTGCACCGGTGTCACCTGGAGTCAATGAATGGACTAACAAATCCAAAGGGTGAAACGGGTGAGCTGGGAGTTGCCCTGCAGTACCAGCTGCAGAATTAGTAGAAATTGCCCAAATTTCTTGCCTATTGTAAATTCCAAGTCCTTAATTAGTGAAACCCACACCACCAGGAGTCGGAGTCAGCCTAGGTCTCGGTCTGAGCCATGACAGTGATTTGTGAGAGATCAAGAGAGCAAGGTCAGCGAATGTCCTGTGAGACTTTTGTGGGCTCCTGTCACTATTCCTACCCTTCAGCCATAGTAGTATTTTTCTTGAAAATCAGGGATATGGCAGGAGGTAAGGATGACCAAAACTGGGTCAGGGGTACCATATCAGATGTTCTGGTTTTGAGGTCTCTGCAGCATTCCTTCCTCACCGGAGCTGTGACTGAATAATAAAGTACTTCAGTCATCCAGTTTAAAAAGGAGAGAGAAAAAGATTTTTTTTCATTGTGTAATTTTTTTTTCTCCTTCCTGAGGGACTGGTGTAATTAACATTGATTTCTTTTGCTTTCCATCTGTAATTGCTGAAGAAGCTCTGGTGGTGGAATTTTAACCCTTCCATCTTTCTACAGCCTTAACACTGACCTTAACGTTTCCCATGAGAAATAAGGGAATTTGCTTAATCTCTTTGTATGGGGCTAGCCATGGGTTATTGAAAATGACCTGTAGTTATTGTGCCAATGAATAAAATGTCACAAGTAATTTTGGCAAAACTAAAGAGCAAACTAATTGAAGGACTTGTCAGTGAAAGTCAGAAAAATTTCATCTGTTTTTAATATCTACCAGGGCTCAAATTCAGCTTTTATTTCGCATATAAAGATGTTAACTCTGAAGTATACACATCCTTTTCCAGAACTACTTACGGTACAATTTTTCAGAAAATGGCATTAAACAATCTGATTACTAATCAAAGTGATCCCAATTTAAACTTAAAGACAAATTGCTTTGCTAGTTCTTTCTTTGAAAGGAATTCTGAACTTTTGAAAGGAACAGGCTTTTCTTAAAAAGTTTATTTTAGGGGACATCTAGGAAAAAAATTGTTAGCAAAACCATTGAGCAACTGGTGATGTAGGATTTATGAATCCCCGGGCCACATATGCCATGGAGCTGCAGCAGTTCCTTATCCTTAAAGGTGGCTGCTCAGAAATTAACAATGTGTGAATACAGAACAACCGCTGATTAAATACTGCTATAAGAAGGCAAGGGATCAACATGTTTACAATGTTATTGTTGCTGGTTTTGTTTATGGTACCTTTTAATGGACTCAAAGAAAACCAAGGTGCAGCAGCTCTACACAGAAATGAACTTCTTGCAATGAGAAAAATTTGCAGAGGCTGCATCTGTTTGCTGGTAAATTACATCATTCTACTACCTACACACTCCCCAGCACCTTTTGCTTTATAAAATAACTTTCAGCAAGGGCTCAGCTAATGCAGAATTGCAGATTTTCATTTGACGTGAGGTTTTCTGACAGTTTATATCATTTATTCTTTTAATGTGTGTCATGAAAATCAAGCTGCTACCCCCACCAAGATTTCCTGAAGAACAAAGCGAGAGAACAAATTCTTTCCAGCCTTACACCAAGGCAATGTGACTAACTTTTCAAGGCCTGTATGATGTAAGTGGGAGCAGTTTGGCTTTTGTTGTATAGCATGTATATATAAATATATGTGTGTATATAATAGAGATGAATGTAAAAATGTCAGCAAGGGAATATTTTAGGCTAAGTGTCAGGAATTGTTTCTCTGCAGTGAAATCTTTTATGATGGAGAATAGTTTCTCTGTTGGGAGAAATGGTGGGAGCTTCTTTACTCGATTAAAACCTGGACAAACCTCTCGGAACACAGCGTGGAGCAGTTTTGTGTTGGCAGAGATATGAGCTAAGCACCTACGAGCTCTTTTCCACCCTCACTTTCCATGAAAGATAGATGGATAGCTTGATAACCCCTGAGGCAGTTTTAGCAGCGTAGTGCTAATGTGGCTCTTACACTTGCCAGACCAAGATTTCAAAAGACATTTGGACAAACTGTGTCTGAAGTGGTTCATAAATTACGCTGCATTGTATCAGCAAAACTCTCTTCACTTCAGGGAGGTGACTTCAGCAGCAAGAAGTCAGTACGTCCACTGGGATTATTGTTTTCACTCTTGGGAAGCTAAATCCACGTGAAAGACTTTCCTGTGTACCAATGCAAGAGAGGTGACCAGGAAGGTGTTAAACATCACCCAGACTGAGCCTGCCTGTCACCTTCCCTTGCATTTTCTCTGTAAAGTGCCTGGCCCAGAGAATCCCTTTAGTGAGAGAACAGTCAGTGTGCCTCGGCCCCAACATCACCTCCATAGGAGAGAGGATTTATTTGCTTGGAGGGGAAATGGAGAAATAGTGGAATTAACAGAATGAATTGGAAAGGAGTTTACACCCAATCACAGAGGTAAGGAAGCTTAGAAATTAAATAAGAGCATACAGATGGAAACATTTCCTGATGCTGGTACAGACACTTTTATAGAGAAGTTAAGCCACGTAATACTTGCTTTCTTGTTAGGTTTGCCTTGTACAAATCCTCTAAAAGTAGTTCACAAGTAGTGATGAGAACCAGTGGGTGGTCACAAATGGCCATGGAAGGGAACAGGGGTGGGCTGTTGGTCTGTACAGTGATTTCTCTTTATCAGAACATGTCTAGGTTCTCTATCTTCTCACATCAGCTTTTCGAAGTGACAGGGAACTTTAAGTTATATTTAAGCAGTTTGTCTCCCAGAAAAATTCTGGGCAGCTGATAGCTGTTTTCAGTGGCAGACATTGTCCCAGCTGAGAAGCTCCAGTAACAGGCAAGGAGAGAGTGGATGGTCTGAATCCCTGTCAGTAGAGACTTCTCATTGCTGCAGGACAATAATTAATGATTTATGCTGTGTGATATATATTTTCTTTCAATATTCTTGTTAAGATTTTAGACAGATTCTTTCAAAGATTTATATGGCGCACTTGGATTTGGGATTCCTTTTAGAATCTCTGAGCGCACTGCTGTTAAACCCTGTGCTTGTCACTAATTCTGAGTCCATGGGCATGTCTGTAATTTATGTGTGGAAAGCACATGGCAGGGTTATGTTTGTAAGCGGGGAGGGAAATAAAAATAGTCATTGCCAGGTGTTCTGTGGAATGTTTAAAGTAGATCCTGAGGATTGTGTGATGCACCTGTACAATAATTATCCATCAGAACCCCAACAAGAGCTGAATAAGCACAGGTGTTTCTCATGGTGGTTTTTGTTATCACTTTCAGGTGGAGAATGTATTACCTGGTGATGTTATTTTATTTCCTCTCCTGTTCCACAGCCAGTCTGGAGGTTAGGATATCTTCTCCTGCTGAAGGTGGTAAAATATCAGGTAAAGAGGAAATAAGTTTTATTATTTAAACTATGTTTGGCACTGGCAATTGAGAAACTGAAAGATATAGCTGGAAAGGTACTGGTGAAGAGTGTGAGGTAAAAGAGAAAACAAAATGTTTTCTGTAGAATGATTTCATGGATTAGTCTTAGAGTAAGATTTGTTATTTTATTATTTGTTTATTTAAGTGAGAGATATAGTTAATGATAATTAATTTAAAATAAAACCAAGAGGGGTAAAAAAAGTTGCCTGGGGCCCAAGTGAAGAAGAGATGTGACTGCTTAAAACCTTTATTAGAAATATTCACAAAGCCTCTAATTAGTCAGATTCAAGGCTTAGAGCCAGAATTCAGTTGTGGCAATGTTTCCAGGAAGACCTTTGCTGCTTAGCATTGTCACTCGGGTGCTTTCAGAGGAGCTCAGAGACATCTGACTTGGTTTAACTCATAGGAGTACTTTTTAGGTAAGAAGAGAAGGAAATTTGAAAGATGAAGCAAAGGTCTTAATGAATAAATATTATTAGATAAATACTCAATAGTTATCATCCATAAGATCTGACAGGACATAAACTCTGCTGAAAAATCTTGTTGGGTAGCCTGCCAAAAGCTGAATATATCCTAATATGTAATTTGTCCTCTTATAGTAATTTAAATCCCATGAACGAATACGGGGGAAGGGGGAAAAAGCTTAGCTCAAACTATTTTTAGCTGTCAGTGTGTGGCAAGGATCTTTTTCCAGTGCACTGGGGTAAAGAAATGGACAGTGAGGAGGGAAGCTTGGTATGACTCCAAAAATTCCTTTTATTTATTTTTTTTAATGGCACCAGCCACGAGCTGCGGAAGTAGTTGGGAGCAGGAATCACTCTGCCTGCAAAGAGCCCTGGAAAGGACTAGGGAGGACATGGGAGGAAGGAGGCATCCTTGGAGGGATTGGCACAGCCAGTCGCGATCCTTTGTGGGGTTATACTGGGAAAGCAATAAATGTACACATTAAAAGGACTACTCTGTGTAAGGCCTTCTTTGAGCCTCTTTCCTGGAGCAGAAATACTTTATATTAAAGGAATTGTCTGAGGCAGCAAAATGAAGTACTTTGAGCCTGTTTTACGAGCCATCTCTCTTTTCCTCTGGCTCTCTCTCCATACAATTCCGTGTGTAACCCATTTTAAGTGCACAGTGTTTGAGTTCTAACACTATTTGCAAGTGTTACACTCGGAGTGTCAGGATTTCTAGCATGCCAGGTTAAAGCCTGGGCCCTTTGGAAAGATGGGATGCCAGTCAATCTGGTTTGCAGCAGGGGTTATGTATCATTTGTAAGTTTTTTCATCATATTTCAGAGCTATGAAGTGATGCCCTTTGGTGCTCAGCCTGTTGTTTTCATCAGCTGAGTGGTTCTGAGCACTGGGAAGCCAATAATTTGGGGATCATCGCTCACTCCTTCCCAGAAGGTGTTGGGAATTACGAGAGTACAAACAGAGTTTGATGGCTTGCAAATGACTGCAGGTTTCGGATGGACTGCAAGGCTTGAGCAGGATCACCATAAGCAGGCAGCAGTGCTGGTGGGGCTGATTTCACTCACAGAGGGGCCTCCAGTGAAAATCGTGAGGCTTTTGTGCATTGTGGTGAGAGGTGCCAAATAATCAGCAAGAGAGATTGAGAATAATCTAAACTAGAGATTTGAAAATAATCTAAAATAAAATAAATTGGAAACAAATGGTGAGTCTTTAGGCTATTGGGCAGGGAAAGAAAGGTCTTGCAGACAGGTCTTATTGCTGAGTTAAAATGACTGATTGTATCATTCGCAGGGTCTAGGGTTTTTTGTTTTGTTTTGGTTTTTTTTTTGGTTTTGTGGTGTTTTTTTTTTTTGTTTGTTTGTTTGTTTTTGTTTTGTTGTTTTGTTGGGTTTTTTTTACCTGAATATGTTTTGCTTTCTTTTAGAGAGGATTTGCAGAGTGAAGAATTAGTCATTTTTCATAATCTGGAGTTTTAATAAAAGCTGTCTGAACTGCTGGGGACTGTTTGGCCCCTGCATGAGGAGGGAAATGGTACTGCTGCAAGGAGGGATGAAATCCTGCTCTGAAGAGAAGGGTTCTCAGCTGGAGAGCCAACCTGATACCAGCAGCTGAGGGTGTCAGTACAGGGCAGTGATGCCACCATGGCACTGACATCTCTCTTAAATTATTAAGAAAACAGAAATATAAAAGAGACAAAGAGATTTGTTTTTTTCTTTAAAACAGCTGCTTAAAAGTGGAAGTGCGTAGTTTAGAGTACAGGGGTCCCTTGAATATTTTCATTGATATCATCTGACAGCTCTTTTCATTGCTGCTGATCTAGTATTCCTTCCTCTTTATTTCTGTTGAAAAGATTAGTCTTAGGAAATAAAGACATACTTTGGGATTTCTGCTGGCAAAAATAAATACACGGTGTCCTCATGAAGTAATAAGTGAATAGGATCCTACTGTAAATATTTTGCAAGAGAGGGATGGGGTGGGGACTGAGGCACAAGGAGCAAAGCACATTTCCTGAGGTCAGGCTAATTTAGTACAATAAAAAGCTACCAAATACCTAATGATTGATTTCTTCCATACCATAGTGTATTTATAAAGATACTCCTTATACTTACGAGTTTAATGTAAAATAAGAAAAAATCCTTTTTTTCTAATTTTTTCCTGCCTTAGAAGATTGTATTTTTAAGTCAGCATTAAACTGTCTTGATCTAATTCTTAACTGCAGTTAAATTCTTAACTCTGCAGTAATGCTTATCACCACAAAGAAAGTTTTTACTGTTCTATAAAGTGGTTGTTTTGTAAGACAAGCTATTTTTCGAAAATAACAGTTCAGCTTCTTGCAATGTAGCTGTCTAAATTTTGGAGTTTGATTTACATGGGATATATTTTGTGAGAAGTTGTTTGAGGGTACCCCCGAAGTGCCCACAAAAACTCCTGAATTTAGACCCCTTTCTGAACAAGAAAACTGTGAGTAAATATAAACTCTGGGCTTTGAAAAAAACAAGAGTTATGCTTAGAAAGATAGAAAAGCTGCTGAGGTTGGCAAGGAGGGATATTAAGTGGGCTAGGGGAAGGTGTTGCTTTGGAAGATTTTCTTTAGAGCTGTTAGTGGAGGTTTAATTGCAGCAGAGGTTGGGAAAAAAAAGGCAGGACAAGAAAGACTGAGACTCAGGCACTCTAACTGAATAGTATTTTCAACGTGTCTGCAAGGATAATATTAATATTAAGTTGTTGTTGTTATTTTGAAAATATTTTCTATCTCACCAAGTGCCCTGAAAAATTACATTGTCACTTCAATATAATGACTGGTTTTTTACCACTGAAGTTTCTTCATGGGCTAAAATGTGCTAGCTTTGACACTTAGGCCTGACAGTAAGAAGGAGATAATTCTAATTTTAAAAATAAAAGGAAAGCAAAACTTTTGTTAGATTTACCCCAAAATGATACTTGGTTTGCTCAGCTATTTCTCATGTGAAGTGTCAGCGTGGGGGCTGATTTGTAATATAGTTTGGCAAATAGCCAAATTTTCCCAAGGCTGGTGTCTAGCTATTGGAGATCAAGAGATCTCAGATCACAGGAGATAGATGGTATTCTCACCCCTGCAGAGGCTGTTGAGAGGGGAAGTGACAAGGTTACTCAGTGGGTTATAAATTGAACTGGAGGTGCTGGATAAGAGACCGCAAAATTTAGTCAGACTAAATTATCGTGATTGTACCTCTGAAACTAAAATCTTTTTAGCAATGAAACTAAAAAATATCCCTAAAAAAATCCTTCCTAGCCTGATTCCATTCAGGCTCTTTCTGCTTTGGATTTACTGGGCTTTTTTTTTTTTGTTCTTTCTCCTCTAAGGAAATACAGTGCGCTGAATTACTCATAGTAAATCCTAAATCTGCTGTGGGAGCCAGGAGAGCCAGTGGAGCCCCGGAGGAGGTGCACTGATAATGCCTCCAGCAGAGCAAGAGAGGACAAGAGTGACACTCTTTAGCCCAGAACAAAGCAGCATCAAGGTTTTAAGCGTGGTTGTTACAAACCTCTTTGGGATCCTAGCTCATTATTTTTTTTGTACGATGAATCTGTGTCGGTGTTTGATGTTTTTGGTTAGTAGGTTTCTATTCTCCTTCTGCGTCAGCAAAGGCACTTGTGCTGGAAATTTCAAGAAGCCTTATTCCACTACCTGGAGTGGAGGGGGAAGCCTATCAAAGAGTAAAGTAGATTAACAATTGCGTGCATCCACCTACATTTTTCTCATTCCCCAAGGCTCTCTCTTTTCCTTCTCTTGGTGCTGGGAATAATTTTTCTTTTTACTTTATTCTTGAGCAGCTCTCACCTAATACATTTTACCTTGCTACTAAGTTAGTTTGCTGGTGGTTCTAATTTTAAGTGTGTTTGTGACACTACCTGGGTCTTAAAATTGGTGATAAATGACCACAGTTCATAGAACTTAATCTTAGAAAATGAGGAATTGATTCTCATCTTGTTTAAGTGCTCAGATACCATGGTGTGTAAAATAGGTAATAAGTGTGTGTGATTCTTAGTCCTGTGCTCTTACCTACCCAGGGACACATTCTGTAATTTTGTAATGAGTAAAACTAGACAGCTTCAGTTTTAATCCACTTTCAATTGTGAGAATTGGGTAAGACTTTTGCAAGAAGTCTACAGTTGAGGAATTTCATTGGTAGCTGAAAAATATCTTAGGGATGGTGGTTTTGAAACCTCTCCAGTGAGTGAAGCACAAATAGAAAATACTGCAACTTCTCACTTTGAAGAACTATATAAAATTTTTCACTTTTATTTGTACAAATTTTCACTTTTATTCTGGAAAGTTTTGTAAGAACAATCAAGTATTTCCACTTCTCTCTGAAGCTGGGCAAGTTTATGCCCCTCATTACCATGAAGTGCTTTTGCTTTGGCAGGAGAAAATCCAGATAAATTAAATCAATCTTCACATCTCTGTGGAAGCTTTTGATTAATTTCCTTTCCAAGGGGAGAGGAGAGGCTAAGAGCAGTTTAACCAGGTCAGATCACTTAGCAGAATCCTGTCTTTGGGGCCAGAAGTAGCTGTTTATAGGAAAATGTAAGAGTCTGAACAGTGACAATTATGTAAAGGGTGACTGATATTCACCTGTGGGTAACAATCAAGATTTTATGTAAGGTAGAGAGGAGCAGCAGCTCTGTACTTACTGGTCCTCTAAAAGGATTTTCAAGTTTTTGCAAGCATGTTTCTGAAACAAATTTTGAGGTGAAAGAGGCTGCATTTTTTTTTTCTCTGGATGTCCAGTACCATGCTGGCTTAGTGAGGCTGTTCCTCGGAATTTTATTTGGTTTGTTTTGGTGGTTTTTTTTAAGCTCCTGAGCTCATTCTCATGACAGTGTACGTGATGGCTCCAAGGTTTCAGTTCCTGACTGGCAATCACTGCTTCAGAGTCCATTTTTTGTGAACAAAGTTAAGACAGAATAACATTAGCATGTATAAATGTAGAATATAGCACACAGATAAAAAACTGTCACCTTATTCCCCATTCATTTAGGCTCATGAGCTGGCGCTCCATAGTTGGAGCTCATCTTTATTATCTTGGATAGGAGTCTCATATCATCATATTATTTTCCATGATAAGCTAAAATGTATATGGGAACAGAAAGACCTATTTGTTCTGGAATAGGAATTTGAGTCTGTCTTCACTCAGCTGCAACTTACCCTCATGGCAAACATAGCCAGAATATGGGAAACAATGCTGACCCTGAACCTAACACCTCTGTTTGATTTTACTGGGTTCTGCTATTATTCCCCCAGTATCAAAGTGCCAGGATTCAAAATAAATACTGGTGAGTGGATGAAAGTGAAAGAAAATAATCCAGAGATACCAAATTTGTTCAACACCCCCATTGGAAAGTCAGAGCAACAAGTGAAGTTAAACAATAGAGATTTTGGTACTGATGTAGAGGGCATGAGGGGAGTTGGGTGCAATTTCGAGGTTGCAGCACAGTTAAATCCTATTTTATTAGGATACACAAGCAAGCCTATTATTTTCTGCTGAAACATGGGATGGGAACTTGTGAAAAATGTGCATTTTTTCTTGTTTAGCTAAACACTTCCAAGAGTAATGAACAAAGATGGACAACTATTAGAGTATGTATTTTAATGTATTTAATGTATCTTAATGTTACAAGTGGGAACTGCAGGATTAAAACAAAGACATCAAAATGCCATATGCTGGTTTTTGTCTGTTACAGAATCAATTCAGCTGCTTGTAACTTTAAGTTCTTATTACTGCAGAGGTGAAAAATGCAGTCTTTGTGGGCCTTGTAATCAGTTCCAAAACCTTGGATCCCAAGCCACAACGCATTTAAATGCTCTGGGATCTTGCTTTTTATCTTCTTGGAGGTAAAAGTAAATCCATGAAGAAAGTACAGTAATTCTTCCATATGTTTGGCTGTGCTCATTCCCCTCCCGTTCACGAATGTTCCTTAATGTTTTCCCTGCTTGTGGGTTTCCTTTAGTCCTGTGCTTGTACCTGATGGATGATCAATGTCCTGAAACCTCTGTTCTCTTGGGCTCCCAGCCTAACCTTGAAACCTTCAGGTGTCACATATATTCAGTGCCTTGGAATTTTTTTTCCATCCATTTTAATCCTTTATCATCAATCTGTTAACAATCGCTGCATGTTTTGTTTCATCTCAGGAAACATCTGGAATAGTAATACATATTTAGTGTTTTTTCATTGAAAGGATCTTTTTTTATTTGGTTTCATATGTCATTTTTCTTCTTTCATATACCTTGCTTAGCTACCTATTTTCACTTATATATATACTGGATCGTGAATTTGTAAAGTGGATCCTTGGCCTGCCATCAAATAATGTGTATGAGCAATTGCATATTTATGCAGCTTTTTAATAGTTAGTCTTCTGTAATATTTAAGAGTTGTTTGACATAACTTTTCAAAACCAGTAAATAAACCAAAAATTCAGAATATTTTAGAAATGACCTACTATTGTGACTAGGTACTAAAAGTGTAAATGCTAAAAAATTAAAAAAAAACCCCAACCTGATTGAAAGATTAAAAGCTGATTGAAGGTAGAAGAGCAGAGCTTATCTGAGTGCATCATAGCCATAGTTATTTTAATAAAAAATATTATAGTGGAAATTGTTTGTATAAAAGCCTGTTGTATAGAGCACTTTTCTGCAGAAAAAAAATGAAATTAAAGAAGTAGATTCAGGACTCAAGTCTGTTCTCAGGTCTTCAAACCATATTTTGGAGGACAGTGCTTTGAGGACTAAGCTAAAATATGGTAAAAACATAGAACAATGGTAAATGGACTGAGGGGGGAAGGTGTTAATCTTTTCCTTGGAGTGATGCCACACACAACCAGGAGTAGTGCAAGAATCTGAAGAAGGGACTAAAAGGGACCAGGAATTAAATGAGCTCTGGACTAGGATATTCTTCTGAAACAGGAGGTCCTGGTTGCAGCATGTTTTACCCTGAGGGGAGGAGAGGGCTGTGTGAGCAGCATCTGGCTTTGGTGCTATCACAGGCTCGAGAGACAGAAACACCCCTGAGCACCGCAATTAGATGGAGTCCCTGTCAGTTGAATACACATTATCTTCACAGTGTGTCAGTGCCTGTGCTGCTGACATCACAGACGTACATCTTCAACAGAATTGCTGGCCTTGTCTTTAAAAGTGTCTGAGAGCTCTGTTTGTTGTGCACATACCATTTGGTGGGTTATGCAGTTGTTTTTTCCCCACAGCTCCTTTGAGGAGAGATGATTTTGTAATTTGAACCACAGGGAAATTAGCTATCACTCTTGGCTAGTGCATTTATGGACTTTGCTTTCAACCTGATTTTAAAACTTGCTCATCTGTCTTGCTCGCTCCTATGTTTTAGGGGGATCTAATGTCCCTATAACCATTAAGATTTGGCCGCGCTCTGTTCCAATGTAACAACTCCTCAGAGCTGTAGGAAGTTTTATTTCTGTTGCACATCTGCAGTGAGAGCCAGGCATTTGAAATCTGAGCCCCTTAAGGGCCTCTGTCTCGGCGATATTGATCATCTCCTGCAACTTTTCGTCTGCTTTCAATTCCCGCTGCAGCCGGCGGGAGGTGAGGCTCTCTGCACCTTGCAGGATCAGGCTCGAAGAGGTTGCTCTTGGAGGAGCTTGTCTGCCTCTGCCTTCAGCTGGCTGGCTGATCTCTCATCAGATGGCTCCATGTGTTGCTGAACATCCCAGATATTCCTGCTGTCAGACGAAGCTAGAACAGGGTCCGCATTGTCTGGGCTCGAGCTGAAAAGATGCTGAGTGAAAGCAAGCCAGAGTCATGGTTTTCAGCTTTTTTAAAAATTTGCGTGTGAGGCTTCATTTTAGAATATTGCCTATATTGAGAAGGGACGTATTTTCCAGGAACTTTGGTGTCCTAGTAATTTTTTCTGTTTAAAAGTTAAAGCAAATTAATAATTAAAAATGAGTTTAATTTCCAGGTGGGGCTTCTATCCTGTTCAGAGTAGCAAAGAGGCAAGGATGTGACTTGAGAACTCCGGTTCTCTGAGGTGGTGGAGGCAGTTAATGTGTCACAAGGTCCCAAAAAATCTTTGAAAATAGTTATAAAAATTTAGTATGACTGGAAATGAGAACTATGTCTGAACTGATGGGAGGTGAGGAGGAAGGAAACCTCACCTGAGCACAGCTTTTTCTTTTAGTGGAGGACTAAAGGAAAGATTTCTTTAAGCAGGGCCCCAAATTCTAACACTTTTGAGGATTTGAATGGTTTCTTTTAGCTGCTTCTCATAGAATTAATGAATAAAGAAAATTATTGACCTTAATGCTGGAGCATTTTTACAGGAGGTGACAGTGGATAACTGTGAATAACTTCATGGATCCTTTTTCTTTACCTTCAGTGAATAAAAGATTTTCTGAAAGGAGAAAATACTGAAGTATAAGCCAGGTTCTACTTTCTGCAGAATTCTAGCACTTAAATAGTGAAGAAAAAGATAATTTAAGGCGTAGAAAAATCTTATTTTTAGCAGTTTGAGGCACCTGTCAAAGTCAAACGGAAATTGCACAGAACCTCAAAAAAGCAGACCCAGACTACCCTAAAGTAGCCAATAAAAGCCGAAGAATTATTAAAATGTTGATCTTAACACTTAACGTGTAAACCCCCTTTTCTCCCTTTCTGGCACACAGCTATTTTGACTGCACTCAGCACACACTTTATGCTCCAGGTCTCCACTCCCAACTGGGAGAGGACACTCTTAGTTGCCTTCCAGTCACAGGTTTGGTCTTGAGCTTTTCTGTTTTCACTGGAGTTAGCTTAGGCTGTATTGAGCCAAAGCGCACAGTGTATTGGACAGGTGAAAACTGGCAATTTGAAAGTATTATGCCTTTTCCAGAGACTGGATCTATCCTCATCCTAGCCAATTATTTTGGCAGTGCAGTTTCCGTTTTCCAAGCAGCAATGCTGCTGAAGATTTTGGTCAGTCAGGTGCAAAAAATTCAGCCTAAAATAGTTAAAGCTAAATCGGCAGTGTGTCCAAATCAATACGTGGATGTGGAAGAGAAAACACGGAAAAGCAGAAATGTATCTGCTACATCTTCTCTAGATTTTGTTCTTTTGGTGCAAATAGCTGCTGTGCCTGTGCAGATTCGATATTGATAGTTTAAAAGGACAATAACTTGTCTGTGCAATAGTTACAATTGACCCTGGTGGGGGTCATCCCCCAGCTATCACTGCTCTTTCTTCAGGAATATTTTTCACAGCGATTTTTATGGTTGATTCACTCTCTGAAACAGTTATTCTAGACTCTCTGAGGAAAAATTTATTTGTGATTTTATATAAAGAAAATATTTGAAAACCTGGGCACAGCTTGGTCTTGCTTTTCCCCAACTGGAAGAAATATTCCTGCTTTTAAACAATTTTAGCAGCTGCAAGAAAGTCATGGTCGTATTTGATCTGTCAGTGAAATTAGTTCTTCTAGTTGTTAATAAAACCTGATATCTTGGACTGGATGTTTAAGAAATTACTGTGCAGCAAATGTAACCATCAGTGTGGGAACAGGAGTTGGCATTAAGCCTCTGTGTTTATCAGAACAGCCACAGAACCTAAACACATGGAGAAAAAGGCGACTTTATTGGTAGGAATGTGGGCACTTCAATGATTAGAGATGAGTTTTCTGGATGTCTCTGTGATCCATATAGGTTCCTGTCTTGTTTTAGGCTGTATTTAACTGAATTCATGTGTTTTTTGATGTCCCTGGTACTACTTACTTGGGTTATTCATGCCCTTAAATATATTAAGAAGGAGACCTCAGGGAGGTGTTTCAATAACACAATAAAATAGATTTGAAGTAAACCTAATTAACTAAGAATTCTGATTTTCATTACATGTATTGATGTTAATCAGATACTGGACAGGAGTAGAAACAAAATGATAGAGGTGATGGCATTTCCTGTAAGATTTGTGGTATGATGCTTGTCATCTGACAAGGAGGATAAGAAGTTTGGCATGGCTAAGTAGGCATTTTATTATTTCAAAGACTATTCCAGAAAAATATGCAGAGATAAAAAGAGATAACAGCTTTAATAAGGAACCTTCCCAGTATTGCATCCAAAGAGAAAATCTAGGAGAGTGTTGTATTTGGGAAGTAAAAGATCTGTTTTGATTTTGCAAACTTATGTAGTACTTAACCTGGTATTTCCAGAATAAGAGTGCTTTTGTTTAGACAGTGGAATCCCAGCATAGCAGAATTTGGGTTTGAGTCCTGACTCTTAAACATGTAAAAATTAGGCTCCAAGCATTTTGTTCATTTTATTGGAAAAAATAGGAGCCTAAAACATAAGAAAGGCCAAGTACTTACGTGTTGTGATTAATCAGGGCCAGGGAAGGAACTCATCCCACGCAACACCTCAGGACAGCTGTGCTCCATCCAGCCTTCCTGGGAACACTGGTCTTGGAGAAAGCACCTTAATTGCATGGGAGCAAACAGCACAGAATTAGGAATTTGGCTGGAGCACAACTGAGGGCACAGATCTACTGAATGCAGGTGTGCTTTTATTTGTCATGGGAAGCTTTGGTGGTGCTTGCACCCTCGATCTTGTCTCCCCAGGAGACACTTGTATTAACTTGCTTTCCTTGTCCAGTTGGTCTGACTGCAGAGAGGTGATGCTGGACATGGGCACAGTAAGATGGTTTTTTTGTGTCCAGGATGAGTCACCTCCAATAAAATAAAGAGGTGAAATGTGTCATGCAGAAAATGCCTACCCTTGGACTGATAAACATAAGAAACTGAGTGTGCATGTTGATTTACTATGGGGAACAGAACTGAAGTTAATGTGTGGTTTTTTTGGAGTTCTTAGTGATGTAATCCTCCTAGTAAAATGGCATTATTTAGAAGTGCATATTTGCATTCTTTAATAAATGTGTAAGTGTTAATAAATAGGAGCCTATACAATGGTAATGGCATGACAACATTTATCCTATGATAATACTGAAATACAAATTTTTCTTCTATGCCTATGAAGTTTATGCTAGCATTACATTCTTGGGTTGTTCATACTTGTTTTTTAAAGAAATCCTGACTATGGTTGTTCATCACACTCACGTTTTTAGTTGTTCTCAGTGTGAATTGAAGATGCATTTCTTTGTAGGAAAGGCTTTATTTGTCTATTTTTCAACTTTTCTTTTTGAACAAGCACTCATTTACCTCAACCCCACTATTTAAAAACAAAACAAACTACAAAAAAACCCAAGCCACCCCACAAACTGCAAAGAGCTGATTAAAAGCTGGTTCACTCTACTTGTATGTGTGATCTTATCAGACTGGCTTTTTCCTTTCCAGGTGCCACAGTTTTATGTGGTGTAAATGATACTCTCATTACCCAGATGGTCTAAGAAGGCAGCAGCTTCTGGGAGGTAAATGCTATTTAATTCTCTACATCCAGGGTCTATAAAAAGAGAAACTGGTCAGTAAAGTGTCTGAATATTGCAATATTCATTTGGGAACTGAAGCCTTGAACCTACTGACTGCACACTTGACCAGATGTGGCCTCATCTTTACAGACAGCAACCAGACTGCCAATAAAGTTATTCAAAATAATACTCAAGAGTGGCAAGCACAGGGCTGCTATTCTCATCATAATGAGTTCAGTTGTGCACAAACAGTGAGGGTTTAGTTCTCATTTACACTGAAATATAATGGGATTGAAGGGAGGAGGTTTTTTCTGTCTTTTTTTTTTTGGGTTTTTTTTTGGGTTTTTTTTTTTTTTTTTTTTTTTTTGTGGGGGGGGTGCTGGGATTTTTTTGGTGAATGTTTCTGTTTGTTTGTTTTGTTTCTGTATTTGTTGTTTTTCCCGGAGAAGTATCTGACAGTGAATTTATTCCTAATTTTCTGTACAGATATAACATACTTTTGGGAAGAAGAGAAGTAGTTCAGCACAGCTTAAGAGAACCGATAATTGGGCACAAAGGGCTTAATTAATTCTTTTCTTGTATGATGGTGTACAGCATAGAAATCTCACTGAAATTAAAATCACATATCTGAGGGCAGAGCTGACCCATATAAAGTAAGCATGGCCTCCATCCTAAATGCCAGAAGCTCTTGGACAGCTTTCAGCATGTCTCCTTGGAAATGGTTCTAAATCAGCAAACAACCAGACAGAGAAG
Organism: Vireo altiloquus; assembly: GCA_013396875.1. Taxonomy (NCBI): domain Eukaryota; kingdom Metazoa; phylum Chordata; class Aves; order Passeriformes; family Vireonidae; genus Vireo; species Vireo altiloquus. The sequence continues at coordinate 249,142 of VZRF01005941.1, read as the reverse complement.
TATTTCAAGTTACCTTGTTTTTGTAAATGCTATGTTAGTTTTTCTGGAGGCAGATCTGCATGCAACAAAATTTGCTGTCCAGCTGAATTAAGTTAAAAATAGACTAAGCTAAGGTAAGTGGGTGCCATCCCCGTGGTATTCTTGAAAAGTATTCTAATTCTGGGGGTTTGACTGCCCCCAGTGCAGGTCCCCAGATCTTTTGATATAAAGCTCTGCCAGAGTTTGCTGCCTCAAAGAGTTGTAGGTGATGGAAAAGTGTTTGTCTGCCCAGGGGAGTCCCCAGTCCCACAAGATCCCCCAGGGCTGAGGATCTGGGGAGAAGATCCCTGTACAGCTGATTGCTTTTTTCCAGTTCTCATTTGGAAAAAATACAAAAAAAAAATCTTTTTAAGGTGAAGTATCAGAGAAAAGAAACAAGATTTTTGGGTTTTGGGGTGGAGGTTTTGAGTATCAAAAACTATTAAAGTTGACATTGAGCCCTTACTGATACTGAATTCTAATGCTTCCTCTGGCTTTGATTTTTTTCGTAATCCACTCTCCAGCTGACCTTTCAAACATCTAGCCCTGGAATATTTTCCTGCTCACCATCTCTATCTTTTTAAGTGTCAAAGTGTGAGAAAAATTGCCGAGAACTGAACAACAGCAACATTAAGCTGAAATTTTATTTGGGTTGCTAAGGCTCTCAGAACAAGAGCCTTCAATGCTGTTAAGGAAATAGAAACACTAGCAAAGTGTAGCTTGATACACACATTTGAAGGAAATGGTTAATGTTACAGCACAACTGAACAAAAATCCTTTAAAAGCTGTGGAAGAGGCTGTTGTTGATGATAATACAGGTTGATAGCCAAGGCTTGAAACTTATTAATAAGAGAGTCTAGCAAGGCAAGGCTTCTAAATTACATAGGGGACAGAAGATGAACAGAGAGAAGAAAGAACTTTTAAAATCAGCTGATCTGCTTTAAAGCCAACCTGAGTACAGACGGTAGGAACTGAAAGTAGGAATGAAAGTGTTTGTTGAAGTGTTCTGAACAAGTGCAGGTGAGTTTTGGTTGGGTTGGGTCACAACTGGAAGTGAAAGAAGCTGAGTCTCTGATGGAAAGTCAGGGCATTAGCAGGCAGTCCAAACTGCATTTTGTGGTTATCCTGTGCAGAGCCAGGACTCAGACTCAGTGATCTTTGTGGGTCTCTTCCAACTCGGGATATTTTGTGTTTTGTTTGGGTAAAACATCCATGGGTGGTGACGGAGCTGGGAATACTTGGAGAGTGCTGGAAGGTCTGAAATTTTGGGAATAGTATACTGCACTGATATAAGTAACTGTCATTCACAGCAGTCTGATTATCTTCTAAGAGGCAGGTGAGATGTAGGGTCATCTATGCAGCTGTAGCTTGTCCAGCAGTTGTGGGCAAAAAGGAAAAGGTACTGCCAGAAAAATAGAAAGCTACACAGAGAAATCCTGAAACTCAGCTGAATTCACTTCAGAAAGTTTTGTAACTTCAGATTCACTCTCACATTCCCCATCACTGGGTGCATTTTGTTTTCTCCTGGTTTTTAGAGGTGCAGAGGTGCTCCCATTGCTGGCTAGGATGATCTCTCAAACAAATCTCAGCTATTGCCTTCCCTCTGGCTGTTATCAGTGTTCTCTGGTGAAGATCATATTCTGCCCAAGGTGTTATCTGTCCCCTTGCAATTCAGTGACAGAATTGTAGTCTTCAAGGAAAGAGACCACTTTTTCACTATGGTAAACTAGAATATCTGCCTCAAGTCCATTGTTTAACTCATTGATGGAGATATTTATGTATTTATTTTGCCTTATTGCAGTATTCAGTATACTTCTTCATAATTATTCAGTATTATTTAACCACTAAAAGTAAAGTACAATGCCTTTATTAATTTTTTTTCTAATTGCATAAGCTTTGCAATGTGATAGACATAACATAGGTTAAAAATTCTAAACTTAAGATTTTTATGTATTACTCTTACTTTTGACTGAATCTGCCCGTTATGATGTTGTGAGCTGGAGATCTCATTGGAACTGATAAGCATGAGAGGTCAGTTAGCAAAATGTCAGAAGCACTTTATCTTGCTATTACTTAGGCAGCCTCTGCCTAGTCTGCAAATGCCCAGAGCACCAGGTCACATGAACGCTGGATTCTGAAGTTTTCTCTTGGGTCTGAGAACATGCAGGGAATATTTTAGGTGGAGGAGTGTGAAAGAGTCAGAAAGTGAGTACAAAATGAGAACTGCAAGGCAGTGCACAGAGGGGCAGCTGAAACCAAGTCAAAAAAATGCTCAGAATTGATTCTTCAGAGGAGAACCAGTACACGTGAGAGAGATGCTCAGACTGAGAGCATGCAGGGGCAGTGTTTGGGGTAGAAGATCTGATGGAAAGAGTCTTGGAAGTATAAGCAGACACACCCTGTCTCTTCCTGATGGATCTGTGCAGGGCTGAGGGAAGAGTGGACTTTGTGCACATTTGTTGTACCTTAAATGGGATCGCATCAAAGAGGAGCCTGATGCCATTGCCAGCTTCCCCTCCTAATGCAAACAGCATGAAACTCTGCAGATATTGTGGCTGGGTCACCTGGAGCAGTTTTTCAATTTGTATAGTTCAAAATTAAATACAAGTGAGGAAAGTACTGCTCAATAAGAGCTGTGTATTTTCCTTAGCTGTTGGGGAATCTTGCTGTAGCCCACTGTGTTTTGAATTCCATTCTCAAAAATCTTCCAGTTTTCATGCTGCATGCAGAGCTAATATTCCTCTTTTCAGCCTAATGTTCTCTAGCTGCCTTTTTTTTTTTTCTCTCCTGATCAACCTAGTAAATGTAGTGGACTTTTTTGCTTTAGAGCTAATAGTTCTTTAAAATACTCATTTATTTTTCCAATCATAAATACACCATGGCACTAGAAGGTGCTAAGTCATAATAAAAAAGCGTATTGCAGCTGGAACTGATATTTGGTGCATTAATTAGATTCTTCCTCTGATCTTATGACAAGGTAATGGGTAGCTGAACTAACTGTAAAAGAAAGAACACTGCATTGGCTCAACTAACTATACATCAGCTGCTCATCAAGGAGGGACTTTAAAACTCCTATTTTCAATTCTAGGCTCCAATAGTAAAAGTAAATGCAACAGAGAGCTTGGAGTGGTTAGATAGTGCTATTTATTGCTGGTGGGCTCATGCAGGGAGGGCACTGAACAAGCGTTTAAAATATTAACATGAGCAATATTAGAGCCCCTGCTGTCCCCAAACAAGCATTTAACAAAGCTGCTTGGGTAAGAGATGAGGGAGAGAGATAGAGAAGGAATTATCTCCAAATGTGAAGAAAATGAGAAATAAAAACCACTCTACTGACTGAGAAATTGGAGGGATGAAATGGAAAATAAAAAATAAGTAAAAACAATAGTCAGTAAATAAAGATGACAGAAGAGAGGTGTTAGGGCAGCATTTGAAAATTTGAGAAACATTTTGGGAGTACAAAGCTTGCTTACAACACCGTGGTGTAACCCAGCTGTATTTTGAAGGTTTGCTCGTGGGCAGCACTAATCATAGCAAGTGGATGTGTCAATGTGCAGCGGATTCTCTGCAGAGAAAGGCAGGAATTGAGATCAAAACCTGTCTCCTGGCAAATACCTTCTTGCCTAGCACCTGATTCAGGAGATCTGTTTTAATTTTAATAATCTATTCAAGAAATAAATATTTTAATCTTAATAATTTGTTTTTTAGCCTAATATCTTAAGAAGATGAAACTTTGGTCACTTTGGTTTGGTTTTTTTGGTTTTTTTTTTTTTTTTTGGTTACTTACTGTTTGTTTGTAGGTCTCCCACAAAAACAAATATCTAAGAATGCTCTCCCTCCTAGACTTTTAGACCAATTAGCCACTCTTGGCAGAGAATTGGGGATCGAGAGATATTATTATACAAAACAAAAGATAGCTGAGCCCAAATATAGCAAAGATATTGTACTAATGCCCTTCTTGAGGGGAAAAATCAGGAGTAGTTCATCTGGGCATCCCAAAACGAACGAGAAGGAATAAGCACAGAATGAAAGCTTATCCACAGAAAAAGTCTCTGTGAGCTATGTTGTATTTGACAGCAGAGAATCGATTCTGGATTCCTTCAGGTCTAATGAGCAAACTCAGCTTTCCTAGTGTGCAGTCACAGACTTCTAAGGAAAAGCTGCCAAAAGCCTGCACCCTCTTAGTTACACCTTGCTGCATGCATGAGCTTAACTGTGGCACATTGCCACATTGTCCCAGTGCCACTTTGTGTGTTACCCTGAGCCCCAAAACAGGGTGTTCCTGCAGGTCAGGTCTCCAAAAGGCTCTGGTCAGTAAGCACTTTTAAAAATACCTCAGGTGTTTTCACCCTAGAAAATCCAGTTGTATGAGTTTCTGTTTGGGTTTCACCTCTAAGTCTTGAATTCTCCATCTGAAGACAGAAGAATTAAAGGAGTGCACTCCCTACCTATGGAGCCATGGAGTAAGGTACCTCCTTTGTAGAAACAGAAAAAAATAAATGAGAGAGTCCTCCAAGGGATTAAAGAAGGGATTGTCTCTCTTGGCTTAGAAGCTGCCAACTGTTGACGTGAGAGTTGCCTGTAGTTGTAGAAGGATTTTCTATTGCTGCTCTTGGAGAGCCAACAGGAGATGGTATAATCAAAGCATAAGGACCTGATCACTAAAGTAAAACTTAAAAAAAAGAGTAAAGTATGTTTTGTTTGTGTAAGGAGGACCTGGGATCTGTCTTCGTTATTAATGTTATGCAGATGGTGACATCCGAGGAAAGAAGACCCTTGAACCACGTGTGTCCTAAACTATCTTCTAACCCAGTAAAAGCCATCTTTACTTACTCTGTGTGCCGTACTTCCATCTTACTGGCTGCCAAGTCCCATTATTACTAATCGATTTACTGCGCACAGACGTAGTGAACTTTTTCACGTCATTGGGCCAGATGTTTCTGAACCAGGGGTCAGCTGTGGGACTTGGTGTATCAGTCTGGTTTTGTGTAGCACTACAATAAATCAGCGCTGCTGAAGTGTGAGGTGCCGGGAATTCGAATAAACTCTCTAATGTTGGAGAGAAAAAAATCTCTACCAGTTGTCCTGTTGGTTGTGTTTTTCCTCATAAAAGCTATGCATCAGGACGGGCTGAGGATCTTGAGTTGTTCAGGTGCCTTTGAAATGGAGGAAAATGTAAACTGGAGTCCGGCATTGCTATCAGCAGCACTTCTCTGTGGACTTACAGCTGAGGAAATTCTCTTGCGCTGGTTTCAGAGGCAAAATGTCCTCAGCCTTGTTGGGACACGCTGATCTTGTGAGCAGAAAGAGAGTAGATTTGATGTAAGTGCTCCATTTCTAATGATGCTCGTTTTAGGCAGAAAAAAGAATGGAAATCAGTTGTAAGTCCACAGGGTGACATTCTGCATTTGCAAGGTTCAATGAAAATGTGTCTTCAGCTTGTCAATGAAAATTATTTGTTCAAGTCTTCAGGCTGTTTGAACCAGGAGTGTTAATATTCCGAGAAGGTTCTGAAGCTTGTCAGTGATATCAAAGGACTGAAGTCTAATAAGACATTAAAGATTTAGGATTTAGGAGAAGAAGATAAACTGATATTGGTGCCTTAGGTATTAACTTTTATATTTTTCAAATCCTGCAGTGCCCAGTGTGACTCTGCAGTTCCCTGGAGCTCGTTCAGTGCTGTTCTCTCATGCTCACACTGACATAACAAAGCCTCTCCAGCTCGCTCTCCAAGGACACCCAGACCCTCCTGGGCCCAACAACTGCAAACCTTCATCTTGGGGAGGGAGGAAAGCTTAGGGAAATTCAATCATTAGCTAAAGTTTTAATTGGCGAATTTATGCTGGTATGCAAATGGAGCAAACCTATAAAAGGGTGAAGAACTCGTGAGCTGTCATCCATCTTGGGATCCACTGAGGCAGGAGCCTCTGGAGCCCAGAGTGTGCCTCTGAAGGCCTTTCAAATAAATCCCTCCTTTATTCCTGTCTAGTCTCTGTTTCTAGGTAGCCATTTAAGGCATCAATATGAACTGGCAATTTCAGAAACAGGAAAATGCAAAGCTCTGAGGTGTACCTTGTGCTGACCATCTTGTTTCAAATCTCGTATTAACAGAAGTCACCTGGTCCCTTTTCTACATATGATAACTTTAAAGGTAAGTCAATATTGAATGAAATAAAGTTGATTCTTTTATAAACCATGTGGTCCAGCTAAATCAGAAAACAAAGACTTGATGAAGGAACCACTTGGTGAGGGTCTGTACAGGAAGTTATGTGTTAATTATTATGCAGGAAATAAGACTAGATAATCAAAATGGTACTTCTGGCCTAAAAATGTACAAATCTGTCCAAAGAACATTTTTTGGTCGTGTTTGAGATAACTGGTGGCTCCTTTGAGCTCCTTCAGACTGAGAGTAGGTCTTAGCTGCATTTGAATCAAATGGGAATCGCTCTTTATATATATGACATAAACAAATTTTTATGTTTAAGAGCAAATAAACACACATACATTTACTTTGAAGACAGGGTTCTTTAAATTTTTCAATACAGTATTTACAATAATTTTTTTAACTTCAGTGGAATATAGTGCGAGAAGAACATACAACGTTTATAGAACATAAAACTTCTCTCTTTTTTCCCTTTGTGTGCATGTACAGTAATATAGATCAAACAGGGTTTAAGGATAAAAGTGACTATAACTTTTAAAAAATATTATGGCATTGCCAGATAAATCCTGAAGTGAATAATTATGCCCAGTTATGTAATTTTTGTTCAGCACCACCAGGCCACTTATCCAAGATCATAGTCATCATAAACAAGATCATAAGGCTTCAGGTATGATTTGGCTCATTCATTTTCCTACTGGGACTGTAACTATTTGGCCTTAAATAAAGCTACTCAGGAACTGGCCTGCTTTATGTATACACATGAATCAAATGGAAGCTGGAGTGCTACGTTTGTGATCTTGAAATGGTAACTTTTTGTTGGTGACCAAAAGAAGGAAAGAAAAATCAGGAGACAATAAAGGTAGCACATTTATCAAATATTTTATATTAAATAATAAACAAGGTTCTCAGGACTTGAAGTATTTTTGATCTTAGTTTTTTTTGCTGTTGCAGATACTAAATGAAGCAAACTAATTGTCCTTTAAAAAGCAATGTTTTTTTTTCTTTAAATATGTACTTTTGCATTTGATTTAAAGATATGCATATTAGCTTTAAGTCTTTGAACAGAACAATAAACATTGAAACAGATAATTCTTTCTTTGCGATTTGTCCTAAAAAACCCATAAATCTGAAGATTTCAGCAAATTTAGCCAAGAGTTAAGCCAGCTGAGAAATGCTGCTATTTTAGAATTGAGGAGCTCATTGCCCACCTTAATCTTTGGGTGAGTGTAAACTACCTACAGAAAAAGAGTATGGATAACACACAAATTATTAAATCCACATTCCTTTTATCTAGCTCTTTCCATTTGGGATTAGAGCTCAAAGAGCTGTGGAAATGCTTTCTAATGAGCTTTTGAAATTCTTGTAGCAGGGAAATCCTTGTAGCTCCACAGGGAGCTCTACTGTGGGAATTTGCTGGGATATAACTCTTTTTTGATTTCAAATAATTCTTTAGAAACATTAAGGATCCTAATACCAGTTCAAGAAATTGTATTCTCAAATCTGACAGTAAAATCGAACAGTAATTTTATCTGACTGTGGTAGCATGTGGTTCCGAAGTAAAAGTTTTTTTGCAACCATCAGAATTTCTTATTATGTCATTAGGAATTCCATCAGACTGAATTGTATTACCAACTTTAAGTTTTATGCCCAGAGGCATAATGTGCTGATGACAAAATAAACAGTATATTTGCCACTGAAGTTAGTACTGACATTTGTGTGTCAAATCCAGTATTTGTAATTACTTGTAAAATATTTGAAAACATAACCACATGAAACGCCAGCAGTTCAAGGAATTTAGAATTTGTGTGCAATTTGCTAAATTTACATGTGGATATTAGGCCTCCTGCTGCATTTCCAGAACTGCTGTGCTTTCTTCGAATTTGGCTCTGACAAAAATTCAAGGAGGGGAGGAGGAGGAGTTGCTTCAGCTTCCTGAGCAGAGTCCCCTCCAGCCCCAGTCTTCAGGAAACTTTTGCTCTTAGAAATTAAATTAGGAAATAAATTATAAAGGTCATTACAGAGGTGAATGAGTGACCAACTTCATGCAGTGTAAGCTTATGGAAGTTCATATTTGTGAGTTTGAAATGGCCACACTAAGTCATCCACGTTTTAGTAAGTGGGTATCTTTAGAGGGGAAAGGAAGAGTTGTACATTGGTCATTTGTGCTCTGGATTTCTCAGATCGATAAACAATGGGAATGGATACTATTTTGTTTACTGCTTTTATACAAGTTGCCTCACAGTGCAATGTCATAACCTAGCAGATTTCACAACTCCCTCTCAATTTTCACCCATCCCCTTTCTCTTGCTGACTAATGCCACAGCATATGGATATAATAAAAGGAAAGTTTGCTCCCATCAGACAGACAAGGTAGGGAAGAAAACAAGTCCTCTGTGACCGTGGCAGCTGCATTAATGGTTCTGTTGGTTCTATCAGACCCTGTGGAAACTCAAACTCTCCTTCCACGGCCCCTTTTGGGTGGTGATGGGTTCACATAGCCTCAGACGTGATGATGTTCTGTCCCAGAGCTTTCTCAGGTCTCCTGAATATCACCTGCATTTAGAAAAAAAGGAAACAGTGCTTCAGGATTTCCTGCAGTGATTTGATCTTGTCACATACTATCTGCCATAGGCACATAGGTATTATCAACTTCTCTTTGGGTTGCCTCTAAAAATCTCCTAAGTAGTGCAATCAAGGGCAATTACTGCATCATTTGCTTGTGTTTATAACATATTAGAGTTTTCTGGGCTTAAGCACTGCAATCCATCCTGATTGCTACCAAATAATCCTTTGCAGACTTGTAAATCAAAACCGTGGCTGATTTTCAGCAGTACGATTGCCATGTTTTGAAACTTTGCTAATTAAAACTTTATGAGCATGCAATTAAAGAGCAGAGAGCGTTTTCCCTGCCTTACAAATGAAAATATGCCATAATAGTCTCGGCAAAAATGAACTTCCTTTATATTTACTTTTCTTAAAAACCTGACATTTGGTGGTTTCAGGCTTTCCAAACCATTTACCACATTTGTCTTTGAAGCTCTCTCTTCTGGTTGACTTAGCAACCTGAACTTAAGAAATCAGACTGCTTAGCTAGACCTTCTGACTGTGCTGCAACCTCAGGTGCAAACCTGGTCAGTGATTTTGTGTGCTTAGTGAAAGGGTTTTAAATATAAAACTTAGTGTTCTGAGGTATAAAGTACAGCTTAGGTTTCTGGGATCAAAACACCAGCTAACATTACTCAGATTTGTGAAGGCAGGGTTTCTAGAAGTCAGTAATAAAACTCAGGATAAGAAAAATTAAAGTGACTGGAATTAATATGGTTTGTTAACTCTTTGATTATGTCCCCCGGTGAGTTTCTTTAAACAATGTGAAAAGAAAAAAAAGTAGGAGTTCCTGCAGAAGCCATCAGTCTGATCTTGTATTTTGGGTCACTTGATAAACCCTACAAATAATGACTGTTCTGGATTAACTTTCAAATCAGGTCATTTGTAAAATGCCAACAGTTACTAATTTTTTCGTGATGACAAACAATTACTTTCACTTTAATTTCACACAAATCTCCAAGACAAAAATTGAATCCCTTTGAAGTGCTTCATTCAATCTCAATAAATGTATCAACATAATGCATAGAAAAATATATTAAGCAGCATAATTCCTCTTTCACTGCAGTTTTTATTTAAGCAATCATATTTCTGAAGAGAGGATCTGGAATGAGAAGAAAACAAACGGACTTATTGAAGAGGTGTGGTTCTCTGGAATGTGCAGGATTATTTAACAATCTTGTATGTGATGTGATCAGTGTTTAATTCTTACCATAATGAGAATCTCTGTGCATAGTGGAATACATGTTCCTCTAAAAAATCCAAATTGAGTAAAATGGATTAATTTTTTAACGACTTTTCCAGATTAATACTTTGGTTGGTATCATGCAGGAAGTGTGTATATGGAAAAATATAAACTTGATTGCAAAAAAAAAGCAGAAACCAAGTCAGAGCAGAAGGCATGCTTTGACATTTATTAACATGCAAATTAAAGATATCATTGCACAGAAGGGGTAGTGCCAGAATGCCAAGTGGCAATTTCCCAGTATATGTGATGGGATAGCAGTAATAATTATCTGCTTGTTCAGTGGGAACCAGCCAGTCTGGAACCCCACAGATTTGTAGCTTTTTGGGAAATGTGTGCACATTACAAAAATGTATATTACCCCAGCTATGCCCTTTGGTAGGTATTGAAAGACAGGCTTAGTTTCCTCATTTCTCATGTTTGATTTTGCATATTTAATATCTATGTAAATCTTTCGTTGTAGTTTCAAAGGTTTTTAAAAGGTTACAAAAGAGGGAAGGATGAGGGGGTAAAGCAAGCAGTATGAGCAACCCTACAAAAGTCACTGGCAGGCTTTAAAGTTTAAGTTACTGTGCCACCTTGAACCCCACAGGAGTAAAATGCTAACCCGTGGGTGGTTTTTTTAAGTGTACCTGCCACTAGAGGGGAATGGAAGCACATGTTTTGCCCCTGGAAAAGTGATGTCCTGATTGCAGCCTTGGGTCTTGGAAGTGCCTGTTCTCTCACAGTTCTCTCTGTTCCTTCTCTTTCCATCCTGTGTATTCTCCCCAGCTTTGGTCTCCACTTCTGTCCCAAACTCTCTCCTATTCTTCTATTGCTCCTTCCCACAAACTGTCCTCTTAAGTCATGTGTGATACCCTTTCTTTTGTGACAATTTGTTTCTCCTTCCATTTCTACCCTTCTGTCCTCAAAGCCTGGTTCTGCACTCTTCTCTGCCTTGTGCTCCCAAAGTCATTCTGTACTGCATGACTTCCCCTCCCCTTCCCCAGTATACAGAGCTTAAGTGTAACCAGTCTTCTGGTACTGGAACCTATGTAAGAGGTCTAAAATGGAGGAGTATGAAAAAACTCATAAATTTTTCAGGATAATAGATACTTTTAATTTTTTTTTTTTAAATTAATGAACTGTGTCTGATATTTCACCATGAGGCGGATAGATATCCAAAACTTTCATCCCAGTGACTCATGTTTGCTAAACTGATAAGCAAGACCTTAGTTTCTGTAGTTCTGTAAATAGGAGTTAGAATTTTCACAGCCTAATACATGCTGTTCACTCTTTGTGGGAAAGAAGTTGCTGGATAATTAATGAAGACAAGTAAGTAAGGTTGAAAAGGTATTTGTTAAAGTTTCCTTTGAGTTATGAAGTTCAACATTTGTTAAGACAGAAATGATGTTAAAGAGAGTGACAGGATCAGCAGTTATTAATCACCTAATACAGGAATGGTGGCACTATTTACAAATATTTAAATGAGTTTTCAGGACACACCTGTCAGGCTGAGATTACCATCTGGTCAATTTGCACGAATTTAGAAACTGAAACAAGCTTTGTGTTGTAAGTGTGTGCTTGATGATTAACAAGTGAGTGATACTGAGCTGTGTGCTACCCTGAGCATGTGCCAGAAAACCTAGGGAAATCAATATTACAGTCCAGCCATTCATCTCCTCCATAGAATTTCTCACAGTGATGCAGTGAGGGATGAGGAATGAAAGGCTTTTATTATAAGGACTGTCCATAAAAAAACATTAATTGCCTCTATCATGTATAAATAGACCTGTATTTTTCATAAATTTTCTTGACCAAAGTGATTGACCTAAAACCACTTGATCCCAATTAAGAGTGACGAGAAGGAAGTGAGTAATATTTTTCTGTGGCTGACATGGTCTACTGTGCTTTATCCTGAAAAAAATGCAATTCTTCAAATAAACCTTAGACAAACTCACACCACAGCTATAAAATAGCTGGTTAAGAGTGATTAATCCCACTGATATCCTATAATGAAAAAAGAACATGTTTTATAGCTGCTGAGACCTTACTGAAGTCGTTTCTCCAAAGAATAAAATGATGGACTATATAGATACATAGCAGTTAAGAAGAATAATTTTGCCAAATTCTTAAGTGAAGTGAAAGAAAAGAGAGTCTGAATGCTTTTGTGCATTTAAAACGTTGCAATGTCTTAGAGATTAAAATGAAAAAATATTCTACATGTCTAAGCTATGTAAATACCTTGAAAAATAAAAATGTGTCAAGGACTAAGTTAATCAGAGCCATCTTTTAAAGTGGTTTCTAAAGTATGACAGAAATATTTATTTCTATATGATTGTTTTCTCTTTAACAAGTAAAAATATAAGGAAGGATGAATTCTTCCTAGTACTGTGTCCATAAAAGGTTAGGTAACAAGCATTAATTAGAAATTGCCATCTGTTCTGTCCAAAATCTGCATTTGCAGGGCTGACATGAGCAGGATTTTGTAACTTAACACTAGTGAGAAAGGCACCAGGTATGAAATGAGTTTTCAAATGTTTTATATATGCCTTAGTAGATGGGCCATTGTTAAAGCAAATTACGTAGGGCAGCAGGTTCAACGCTTCCACATACTTTTGTCTGCAAAAAATTCAATTTTACCTGCCCTCAGAAGTGTGTAATGCTTTTAGGTGCCAAAGCTTTCTGGGAAAGTCCCAGTAGTACCTCTGTTTCTGTTACTAGGCACGCTCGCAGCCACCTAAGTTGAAGGCAGCTGCCTCTAATTCCTGCCTAAGTCGTACAGGCCTCTCAGTTTGGTACTTCACACACCTCACACTCAGGAGTTCATCTGGCAGGCACGCACAGAGCATGACTGAATTGCACACAAAGTTTGTATTTTGGCATTTTGGAACAGTTGCATGGAAGGAGGAGACCCCTGTTAGAGCTCCCAGCTGAAATCTGATCTCTCCCCTTCTAGGAGGGTGCTATAACCATTTCAGTATGTGTGTTCTAAGATTGCACTCAGTTAGGGTCCTCTACCTAAAAAAATGAATATGCAGTGAACAGCAGTGTGAATTTGCAGTATCCTTGCTACTCTGGGCCAGCTTCCCACGTGGGACTTAATTTACACATTTCATTTTTGGTAAGGTGCCTTTTACAGAGGCGCTTGCATTGCACACTCCTGCTGCATGGAGCCTCTGCTGGCATCTGATCTTGAGCTGTAATTTACTGACCAACATATTCAACCCTGACTCCCCTTACATCACCCCTGGAGCCAGAGGAAAGCCAGCTAGCAGTGATGAACTTGTGATTCCTCTGTCCTGCAGGTTAGGCAGCAGTTGATTAAAAAATTGTAAACATACAGAAACACGCGTGTGGAAGTTGGTAATTAAGAGGGAGAGAGGTAACAGCTTGTAAAGCTGCCTTTTAGTTTGAAGTGGTCACCTGTGGTTTAAGCGGACCATTTTGACTTCACACAGAAAAAGACTGAGAGTTTGCTGAGAAACATTTTCCAAAGCCAGTACTGTACAATGGGGATGAAGTGTGTGAGCTCTTCTACCCTCTTTCATTGCAAGGTCAAGCAGGATAATCTGAGTGCATTAAAACATAATATTTCAATCTTGTGGAATGATTTTATTTTTCCTGAGTGAAACTGGAAAAATCAACATTTTACCATGATATAACCAATATGGAAATATCAGTAGAAAAAAAATATATCTTATCTGATCCTGTTGTGCAAAATCTAAGACTTGGTTATTTTGCAAGTCATTAATTTATGAATGTAGATATAAGAGCCATCTCTTAAGCATTCAGCCTTCTAATACATTTTGACTTTAAAGAGTTGCATGCTGCTGTGAGTAATCAAAATGTTTTAATTATCCCCTTATGCCTAATCATTGTGCTTTCAGTGAAGCTCCTAAGAATTTTAACACCTTTTAGGATAGGTAAGTGCCGATCTACCCTCCCACTCAGGTATAATCAGTATCCTTAATCAATATTGTGAAATTATAACAAAGATATAGGATATAATTGCATCATGGTGGGCAGTTTTGGGACCATTACCATGTAGTTTTTAGTTTTGCTCTGGTGGTTTGCTTGCCTGTTGTTCAGCCAGTCACAGTTTTACAGTCTCTTGCCTTTCCTCTCTTTTCTCATACACTCATGTTTTTCCTATAAATGCATCTGAAGAAGAATGGATGTATCGTGTCCCACCTGTCTCAGTGGGAGCCCAGCATAATTCAAGGAATTAGCAGTTAAAGCTACCACACTTAATGCAGAAGCTATAAGCAGCTTCCTGTTTTACTCATCCTGAACACATTAGCACATGCCACTGTGACATGGCAGAAAACCCTGCAGATCTCTGCTATGTGCTCAACAAAGTTAAGTGGTCTAGTATCTGTTTAAATCTCATGTTTTATGATAGAGAGTATATGTGCTCCTTTTCTCGTCTGTTTTTCGTGTGTTTGCCCTTGGAGGAGAGGGGTAGAAAGTCAGAAGTCATGGAGAAGTCAGAAATCTCTTTCTTAGAACCAACATTGCAGTCACTGGTGAGGCCACCACCACTTGAGTGCTGTGTTCAGTTTTGGGCCCCTCACTTCAAAGAGGACACTAAGGTGCTAGAGCCAGTCCTGTGAAGGGTGTAGAAGACATGTCTGATGAGTGGCTGAGGGAGCTGTGGGTGTTCATCTGGAGAAAAGGAACCCTGGGGGGAGATTATGGCTCTCTACCTCAAAGGAGGATGTAGCCAGGTAAGGCTTGGTCTTGTTTGTTGTGCCTCAAGTGAAAGGATGAGTGCTCAGGGCCAGCCCTCAGAAGGAATCCACAAAGGACCTTGTGGGGTTTGGCAGAAGGTGGTACAGAGATCTGTGAGTGTTTATTCGTAATAAATAAACCTGTGAGTGTTTATTTGTAAAGGGACCCTCCCGAGGAGTTGTCCTCGTGTGCTTAAATTGAACTGAAGGGTTTGGGTATTTCCCAGTCTGGGTTACAGAGGAGGGGAAAGGAGTCCTTTATTTCTGTTATCTCACAGTCCGTGGAAAATACATGGTTAAGTAAGAGCTGTGGCCTTCTGTTCACATTCAACTATTTCAGTGCCCTTGTCATCTTTTCCTCTGTTGTCAGAATCAATGTGGGATGTGATGATATAGGAAATGGCAGCAAATACTGTGGTTAAAAAGTTTCTAGACTTCAGTATAGGCTCTGCAACAGATCATAAATGTCATGATTGCATATCAAGTATTCTAAAATAGCAGATTATTTTAGGAAATAATATCAGATCTTGCATTTGGAGAGCAGTGCTTGCCCAGAAGAAAAAAACCCCACAGTTATGGCTGACCCTCCAAATTCTCATATGTAAATGTCATATGAATAATGTTCTTCACATGGATAATCTCAAGAATGACTCCTCCATTGTAAAACTGGCTGCTACACAGTAATGACAAAATTTATAGTTTAAGCTGGGACTCTTTTTTCAGTTAAGCTGAGTTAGTCCCTAGCTCTGCATCGCCCCATCTGGCTCCTGATAGGATTTGTGCCTTGACATCCCCCAGACCTGGAGACCTCCAGGGACCCTGGGGAGGAGGCTGGGCCCAGCAGGGTCATGTTGCCCCACACAGGCTCCTGAAACTCTGATGAATGTGGCTAACAAAGGGAAATTAAGGGAGAGGAGAATTTTGCCCACAGCTATGGAAGAGGAGAATTAGGTCTTGTTGATTTAGCTCTGTGGGAAGCCACAGTGGTACATACAACATGTTAATGTTAGGGTGTTTTAATGTATCACTCCCTCATGCTGTGTTCATTTGTAGGGACAACATGACTTCCATAACATTTATTTTAGGGTCATTTTATTACTTTAATGATGCAGATTTAGATTGTAATTAAAGCCTGTATGATTTGTTTTAATAGCTTGCAGCTTTGCTCAGCATATGTTTAGATATTATAAAACTGCTTCAATAGACAATGAATTCATTTGTCCCTTTCACTTATTAAGATGCATGTGCACTTCATCAGGTTTATTCTTTGTGAATTTTGAGTGTGGAATTTAATCATAAAGTCACATAGAGACACATGCCAAATTTGAGACTTGATGGATTATGACTGTCCTTGTGAAAGAAAGAACTAAGAAAACAAGAAATTGTAATTGTATTTAATATTAATATAATAAAATTTTGTCTATTTAGCCACATCTTAGCAATTATCCTACTACTCACATGGCATTGTTAAATATGTTTCTGACTAGAATAAATTTATATGTTATTATAGATTTCATGCTTTTTTCTTACTAGTCTAATAGATGAAATTCTTTCCTTTAAAACTGCACCTTTCAATTAAATTTGATTATTCCTTTTTTTTCCTTCCTTCATTATTTGGCATTCTTTGTCTTCTGACATAATCCTTAGCACACTTTATACAACGAAGCATTTTAGGTTCCCTTTTGTTAATTTCCAGTATTTTCTGACAATGGGCTTATGTTATCCACATCATCTGCTACAAAGATTATTTTCACTTCCCGTTCCTTTAAGCTGTTTCTCTTGTAACAGGACCCAGGCCCATGAGGTGTTGAACATTTCTGATGAGGAATCAGGTACCTTCAACATTATGTGACTGCAGAGTGTACTCTGAAGCAGCTGAAACAATATTTGGTGAGGATTTAATTGACTTTTTTTTTGTGACACCTAAATGTCATACACTAACTCAAAGCCCCCTTCATCAGTTTTGTTATCCATCCATATATTACAGGGAAGAGAACTGGAAACTCATTGAACCAACAGGCTTTTCTTTTCCTCTTCCTCTCTATTCCTATTTCCCATCTTTTGGGTTGTTTTTAATTGGTTGGTAAGGGGTTTTTTTGTTTGTTGGTGTGGTTTGATTTTCATTTTCATTCTTTTCATCTGGGAAAGAATAAGGGAATCATATCTCATTCCTATTTTGTTTTAGTAATAATAATTCTACCACACTCTTTTATATTCCAATATGAACAGCGTGAAAAACATGAACAGCCACTAACTACTTTTCTTGCTCTGGAACATCTTACATATCAAAATGTCTCATGAGATAAACAGGTAATTACCGTGACCTTCAAAACTGATAGTGTAGATATTTGGAAGTGGTATCTGCTTATTGGTTGACAATCCTAGATCAAGTTATCTGGAATTTTGGGATTGGTAAAATCAGAATCCCAATTTGAATCTTATACAGTCACTACTTTTGTCTGTTGCTTATGCTGCCCCCTAAATTTCTTTTTATTTTAACAAACTAAGAAACTAAAAGGCTTTCTATGGCATTTAGTTTTCATGTCATGGTCGAGAAATTGAGACATTTTTAGAAGTGTTTGTACTGGGTGTAAAAAAAAAACGAAGCACAATTACCATAGCAGTTTAACCTCCAAATGTTTCATCACAGTCTCCTGAGAATAGTCAGATACAAACATATTTATTCTTCAAGTTATTCTCAAAATGGTCTTAAATATACTGTGCTTGTTTACCAATCCATGCATGTGCTGTTCTAACAACAGGTACCAGGTTCAAAGAACCTTAAAAACATCTAAAGTTAATATGTTAATTATTTTCCTGAGCCGGGGCATAAACTGTTGCTTCTCAGAGATTCTCAGTGCTGTTCATCTGTATAACTATTTAAATAGCATAAGAGTTGGAGGGAAAAACAAACTCCTAAATCCAGAGGCTTGTGTGGCATAGCTAATCAGAAAAAAATAGTGAGGAGGTGAAGTGTTTCATAGTTGGTGATCAGGACTTTTTAGTCTTCCACAGAGGTCTGGCAGTAGAAGTCTTCAGTGGAGGAAGTTCTGTGCTCCCTGGGAAGTGTGGGATTCAGTACTGTCATTGGTAAGGTAATATTTTCCTCCACTTACTTTTAAGATGGATTAGAAATACATTTGTATTGGTTTGGCACAGCCTGGTTTTGGGTAGCAGGGGTGCCACAAAGATGGCTCCAGTGAGGAAGCTGCTGGGAGCTTCCCACCATGTCCAGCAGAGGCAATGGCTGATGGCTCTGAAGATGGATGTGCTGCTGGCCAAAACTGGGCCAGTGAGAGAGGTCGGTAATGCCGATATTTTCTTAACATATATAAGAAGAAAATCAAAACAAAGTCACAGGATTTTGGGATTCTGGTCAGAGAAGAGGAGGAGGTGAGAACATGTGAGGGAAACACCATGGGGACACCAAGGTCAGTGGAGAAGGAGGGAAGGAGGTGCTCCAGGTGCCAGAGCTGAGATTCC
>VZRF01005941.1:30429-227852 GCA_013396875.1 Vireo altiloquus | reverse complement strand
TTTTTTTTTTATGATTTACTTTTTCTTGTTTTGTAACAGCCACGATTTTTTGTTCTGGATATGGAATGTAACTTTTTTGATTGCCTGGCATGTTGTGGGAAAATAAATTGTGTTTCTAAATTCCAGACACACTTTGACGGTATTATTAAGAAAACACTGCTCCTGGAATANTTTTTTTTTTATGATTTACTTTTTCTTGTTTTGTAACAGCCACGATTTTTTGTTCTGGATATGGAATGTAACTTTTTTGATTGCCTGGCATGTTGTGGGAAAATAAATTGTGTTTCTAAATTCCAGACACACTTTGACGGTATTATTAAGAAAACACTGCTCCTGGAATAATAAATGGTGGGGTTATTTTAAGCAGTTGTGTTACATTTTCTAAATCTGCAAAAGAATCAGAACAATAAAAGAATGATCAGGGCTGGGTTTCTTTTGTTTTCATAGGCAGGTCATCAGTTGGCCTATTGGCAGAACTCCCTTCATTGTAATGGACCAACATGCATTTCCAGAAGTTGCAGATTTGGGCAATAGCCTCTTAAGTGTTTCAAAATCATTGTCTTTCATCTGGCACTGCCAACAGTACCAATTACAAGACCATTTTTGTGATGCTAATCTGCCCCTCCATAGATAAAGGGCAATGAGTGCTCTTTTAGGCCACTGCAGAAATGGCATTGGCCAATACGAGCCAACATAAGACAGTGAAGTGAGACTCTGAATGTGCTCGAAATACACTGAGCCCTAAATCAAATGCAGGTTGTTTGTTTCCCAACTGAAATACAGATGCCTTAAGAGCAGTATTCAGCTGGAAAGGGCATGATGTCTCGCATTTGGAAAAAATTGAATTCTCAGGGTTTGGACTCATCTCTTTCTCCTTCATCTTCTTAGTGATATTTCAGAAGGGAAAAAAATAATTCCAGACATTCCATTTTGCCCTACCAGGTGCTTAGATTTTTGGGATTGGTACATTCTGATAATTTTTCAGATTGGTACATTCTGAAATGCAGAGGCATTTATACACTGTCAAGTATAAACAAAGCACTGCAAAGTGTTAGTGGTTTCATAAGATTGCATTCTTTTCTGCTCTGACGCCCCCAAAAAATCCAAGTAATCTCCTTTTTGCTAGCAGCATTTTTCTTTTCAAGGTAGAGAATGAATGTTAAGCAACACAATTAAAACCTATTGACTTAAGCTACATCTTATTATTTTAATAGTGGAGCAACTGTGCTCCCCCTGTGTGGCCTGCAGGCCATAGGTATAACACGGTTCTAGCAGCTGTGAAAACACTCTGCCTTCCCCGTGTTTAGATACCTATCTGTGGCTAGGGAGAGGCAGAGGAAGTCAAAACTCCAAGAATATAATGAGGGTAGAGAATGTACAGTCGGCGCGTTTCTCCCGAATCTTGCTTAGGAAAGCAAGTTTGAAGACTTGTCCTTTTGTCCTGCCAAGTTTACCAATCTGAACTTTCTCAAACATCGTGTGTGCTTAATTTCATTCTTCTAAAGACAGGCCCCTCCAGTCCTGTGAGACTGTGGCTTGGGGCTTAAATCTTCCTCCCACAGAGGCTGGTGTGATTTAGCCCATAAAGAGGCATAGGTCACAGGGTTAAATACAAAGAACACTGCTGGTTCCTCAAGAAATATATTGAGTTCTAATATCTGGTTTTGAGTTCACTTGAAATGCGCAGTGGGTACGGAAAACAGTTTTTGGACTTTAATTAGGACTTAGGCTAAAGTTACCCACCTGATTCAGTAGATGTTAGGCAGTTTCATAGCAGGTGATCAAGTTAATCAAGATTTGAGAAACATAAAATGTAAACTCTCTTTACTGTGATATTGTACCTCTTCTGGAAGAACTGTTTCTGAAAAAAGGCTTTCCTTTTGTTTTCCCTCAGTGATATATGTTTGGCTTTTTGAGATAAGTGATCAGTCTGGAAAAACTACAAAGCCGAGCACAACTTTGATAACTGAATTTAGAGTTGTATTTGAAAGGGCATTCCCTCTTTCTTCTCCGTTTTTACTGCCTTTTGTAAATCAGGTGTTGGAGAAATGCCTTAAAATCATCCTCTGATCTTCAGGCTAAAAAATGTGTGGCACAGAAATCCTGGTGGGGTTGCAGTCATCTGATGTGGATGTCAGCACGATATGCAGCCTCCCCTTTGGAGAGGAGCTGTTGTCAGTACCTGCCTGGGGATGAATGAACAGATCATCCAGACATTTTGGCATCTGTCAACCCCTGGGGCTGTTACAGCGTTTGCCATTGTAGCCTTTGAAAGCAGCTACTGCTGTTCTGTAATTCACAGCCTATTTATTGCTAGGGGAGGTTTTTCTTTTCATTTATTTTAATTTGTTTTCTTTATGTCATTAAAAGCAGTAGTGAGGTCTATAAAACAAGCACAAGCTTAGATAAACACCACAGCAGCCTGGTGAACGCTTTTAGGGATCGAGTTTTCATCCATAAATTATAAGTAGCTACTCAAACTATAGGATTTTGGTGTGATCTGTATTATTTTCTCTCTCCAGCTGCAGATGGCTTCAAATCACTGTCACCTTTGCAGCTGGACCTATCACATATGCAGTTGATCATTGTAGGTGTCCTTTCCTACTGAATTATTCTATCTTATCTTCTGTCCATGGAGATGGAATTCCTTCTTTTGACTCTGACTTTTCTACTTTCAAGTCATGGATTTGATTGTCAGTCTCTTTAGACCCTTTAGGTATCCCTTTACCAAATACTTTCTTGGTCACCTTTTAACACAATTCTAAATTTTCATTGCAACTTTATATTTTGTAATTATTATTTCACAGATTTTCCAGGCTCTATGGGCTTGGTTTAAAAACAAACACAGGCAAAGCACATAGCAGATAACCCAAGTCCTTTTATTGCAACAAATAAACCTGGTGGGGGGAATATTTTTTGCCTGTGTCAGCCAGAGAATGAATATACAGAACCTTTTCTTTGTTGTGTTACTGATGAATTAATTAAAAGAAGTTCTTTTCAGACCGTAGGGATTGGATTCTCACTATGCCAGTCTCACCTGAATTTTTTGGTCCTTGTTCACTGACCTTTAGAGTTTAGGTTCTACTTTTCAACAACTATGTATTTCTCGTGTCCTTATCATCAGAAGAGGGTATGGATGTAATTTAAAGGTGGCTATCTAATATCTTGAGAACATGGTGAGATGGATTATCTGATGATATTTGCTTCATGTAGTAAAAATTACAGCAACACAGTGTCTTGGAGAACACAAGCTAAGTAACTGCAGGATGGCCTCAGTGTTTAATGAGTAGCCTAGCTGGTACTCGGACGAGTAGCACTGATGCAGCTGCGTCCCTGAAACAGGGGTTTTTCTTCTTCTATCAAAGTCCCATACCAGATAAAAAGGAGTTGGACTTGCAGTTTTCAGTTTTTCTTGTTTATTCAAGTTCTTATCTCAAATTCAGAATGCTGCCCTGCACCTGGGCTTTGCACTCTAAATTTTCTGCTGCGAGACCTCGAAACCGAGAACACAGTGCTGTTTTAAAAACTTTTCACCAAATTAACTGTTAAAATGTACTATATTTATAATTCTGCACCAATAACCATCACCTATTTTCAACATGTTTCCCCTACCTCAAATCTATTCTACCAATGTCTCTGTGCCACCATCACAGCAGAAAATGGAGTAAAAGAAGAACTCTGAACATCACCCAAAAGCCTCCATCTTGCTTCCCTTTTACCGCCACACTACAAAACCCAAAACTACAAATTTTCACCTTGTGATAAACTAAACTATAATCTGTCTTTTATTTTTAACATTCTCAATTCATCCATGAGTACTGGAAGCTTTTCCCATGGGCACGAGTCAAAGACTGTGTCCTGCTGGGGTCCCAGCAAGGGTCCCAGACCCCCCAGGGCAATTTGAGGGGTTTTCCAAATATTTTGGACTCCAGCACAACACAACCCAGAAAGGATCATCTTAGCCTAAAATAGTAGAGTGCCTGCACCATTCTAGAGAAAGTGCTAGGGGCTGAACCAAGTATTTTGTCACCGAGTCTTAAAAATCTGTGTTTAGGGTCATGGAATGGCCTGAGTATTTACGGGCATGAATTGTGAAACTGTTTGTCTATATCGCAGAAAAGGTTGCTTCAGTTGTGTTGAGCACAGAGGTCTGCAAAGGATTGGAAGATTTCCCATCCCTTCGTCTTCCCTTCAGCGTCCACCTCGTTCTTGCCCTCACGGTGCCGCTGGCAGAGAGCGCGGCCGGCGCGTGGCACGTAACGCACACGTGTGCTCGGCACATGAGGCAGTCAGCAGCATCTCTGCTCGCCAAGGCTCCGCTGGGCTCCCTGTGTCCAAGTCGGCATTCCCTCATCCGCTTGGAATTCTTGTTTTAAAAACACAGAAGCTGGTTTTAGGAACACTAAAGCCAATGAGAGCAGTGAGAGCGCCGCACCTCTGGGAATCCAGCCCACATCCCTTTTGTTTTGAGTGTAGGATAGATCCTAAATGAGGAACCTTTTGTGTTTTGGAAACTAAGAAGGAGCTGAAGCAAACTTCTTCATACTTGGCAAAAACAGAATTGCTCTTGATGGAGACCAAGCATGGAAAATTCTGGTCTGAGAGGATTATGTTTGTCAAAGTTATGACAAGTCTGAACAGAGAGTTTTACATAGAAATCCCTCTCATTTTATGGTCTACAGTGACATTAGAATACATTTATGCAAAAAAATAAAATACGAGAAGTTAGATTTATGCACACCAAACAATTACTAGTAAGCAAAAACCAAAACCAGATCAGCATAATGATGTTTTTGTCAAGCGTTACAATTTTGGTTTGGCCCAAATACACAGATACAGATTTGGACTTTCTGTCACAAGCTGCCAAACATTTGTTTTCATTTATATCTTTGTATTTTTGCGTGTGCGTATTGACAAAGGAGATTTGACTCCAAGAAGAACAGAGTTATTATCCAAATCCCAACACAAATCCTTCTATTGACTTCACTGGGAGTTGGATCAGCACCTTGGTGAGAATGTTCAAAAGAGAGTGTCCAGAGTTAAACTATCAGTTCTTCATCCAACTCTCATTGAAAACAATTAAATCTTTCCATTAACTTCAATTACTCTTGGATTCAGCTTTAAAATACAAATTTTGTCTAATAGGACATATGGAGGCTATCCTATTAAGAGTGTTTCAATCACAAGAGGGCACAAGAATTTAAGGACAGAAGGCTGAAAGCCAATATTAACTGAATATTGGAGGTTAGAAAAATGCAAAATTAGTAACTTTTAAAAGGACATGGTTGCTGCAATAAATCAGAAGGCTTCATTCTCTTTAAACCTTTTTTAGTGTTTAAAGATGACTGAACTGTGGCTGCCTCTTTGTTGGTTCTGGTTCAGAAAAGCATTCAGATAGCAGTTAAGCAATGCAACTTAAGTGTGCGCATAACTCCTCTCTTAAGGAGGGGTGGAATTAAACACATGCTTTAGTGATTTCCTGACCTGGGGCTTTTATTTTCCTTCTGTGAATATTAGTGAAAGTACCTTTTTGTTCATAAGAACACTCATGAAAAGCACATTTTGAGCCCCTGGCTCAGATTTGCTTAATCTAATCAAGGAAGAGAAAGTCACGTGATGTATATTAGGTAACCAGTTGCACAGTTTGTGGGTGACCATTAAATCATTTCAGATATTCAAAACTGTAATAACTTTCAGTGTGCTCTCAGATAATGCATAAGCATAATACAGGGCTGTTCTCTAGTTCTGGATGTTCTCTCAGGGAGGAATATTGGAAGACAAATACAAACTCCTGAAAGAAACTTAAGATGTACTCTTTTCTTGTAAGGTAAAAACCACCATCATTTCCTCCAAATGTGGAAAGAGCTTCTATTATCTGCGTTGCTCAGAAGTTTCTTTGATTGAATACAATTACATCCAGGCTAAAGAGACTTGCAAACAGTTTTGCTTAAACTACACCTGTAGAAATTAGAAAAGTACCAACAACCTTCACTGATACCTTCAGGTACCTTTCAAAGAATATTATCGATTTTATTTATGCAAGCGCAGATGAATATGGCATTTGTGCGAAAAAAGCGCAGATTTGTGAAACACCTTTGAGAACACATGGAAAAGTGGTTTTTTTTATGTTTTATATGTTTATGTGCATATTCCATATGTTCTACTTAGGCAAATTTTTAAGCAAGGATTTCTGGGTCAAATGACCTCATTTATCGTTTGTAAACTAAGCCATCTAATCTGGCTCAGTGTCTTTTCATCATATGGTGTAAGTCAAATAAACTCATCTGTTGCTCAGGCCTACAATTTTAGGGCGTTTTCAACAGTAAAACACAAGTTCTGGTCAGGACAGGGCCAAAACAGAGCAGAGACCCTATAGTGCACTATAGAGTGCTTTGGGCCCCCGGACTCATTGCCATGAGATTACTCATTTTTCATTCTTCTAGAGGAAATTTTTAGGTCAGTTTACTTCAACTATATGGCTATAGCTGATGCCAACTTGCCATCCAGAATTCATAAACACCCTGAAAATGGTGTAACTCCAGGAGTTGCTAACTGGCCCCAGCATCTCCGTGCACATCACCAAAAGTTTCTCTTTATCAGTGCACTCTGTAGGGTGCTTGTGTTGTGGCAGCAGGTAGAATAGACTGAGGACAGAGAGGAGCATAAAGATATTGATTTCCTTTTTCCTTTTGTTTCTGCATAGAAATACCAAATTCAGCCTCCCTCCACCCACATGTGAACAGAGAAAAATACTTTCTCATTCACCAGTAGAAGCCAGTACCTCCAGTGTTTTGGAAAGAGAATTTTGTAGGTTACTTGAATTAACAGGTAGGGTACATCTTATTGTGGTGAGTCAGTCTTGAGTGTACGTGACAAATTTTACTTTTTTCACCAGTGCGATGGCAGCTCCTGGAACTGGACTGACTGTGGTTACAGAATCAACTGTGTTTATTGAAGAACCTAGCTAGATGTAAACCCCATCCTACACAGGATCTACTGAAGAGCATTCTGTAGTTTTTATTCTACTCAGCTGAGTATTTTTTTTTTCCCCAAGGTCTGCAGTTTCATGTTAGTCTGTTACAGCTACAAGGGATATTATTCAGTATTTCTCTGAAGTTCTGTCTCAGGTCAGAAAGACTAATCTCCAATTAATCCCTGTCAAGTGCGAGGTGTTTTTTGAAGACTTACAGCCAGCCTGTGGAAAATAGCAGGCATTGGGACATAGTGGACTTCAGGTTTCTGATCTTGGACCTTTCCTTTCAACTGCTGAGAAACCAGAGATTTACATCCTTGCATGTTTGGGGAACAGAGCTGCATATGGAGGCCACACGTTTTACTTTACATTTCTCTTCGGACCTTTTAACATGTACCCTCTTAAACAGTGTCAATGGGTTTGATACCATAGTCTGTATGGAGTCTGGAATGAGGCACAGCTATGTTTGGCCCTTTGCCACAGAAGTCTGGTACTACATAAATGCATAAAAATTACTTGCATGCAAGTCTGGCCTTGGGCTAGACTCCCTTAGGAGCGAAGGAGATGGCAAATCTCAGCACCCTGTGGATACTGTGAGCATTTCTTCAGCCTCCTGCAGCATCCTTCTCCTTCTGGATGGAGTGTAAGGGAGAGGGCCTGCACTGGGACAGCATGGTCGCATTCTAGATGGTGCAGAGAGAAACCATGAGGGACAAAAAAAGCTAGAAAATTGTAGTGAAATGAGCCCAGTGGAGGGAAATTCCATCCACGTTATTTCTTGAAGGTTTACGATAGGAGCCTGTTGCTTTAATGTGCAAGAGAGGCAGATCATGATTTGAGACTGGAGGCAGGAGGAAACGTGGTATATATGTTGTGGTATGCCTTCACTAATGTGCCTTCAATCTGACCCTAAAAATGCAGAATGGTTTTATCCAGAGGGTGGAATTAGGACCAGGTTGAGCGAACTCGTTCTAGACTTGAAAACTGAAACAGATTCCATCCAAAAATACGCATCTGAGGCAAAAATAAAAGTTATTCCTGGGAAAGACAGTTTTATGGCAAGAATTATGTGCTTTTTTAGCTAGAGACACAATGTTTCACAATTACAGTGACTTAGTGAAGGTCATCTACAGTAGACTGCATCATCATCCTCCTAATTACAGAGGATGACTAATCTTGTATCCTCCCTTTTCAATTTGAAAGTTTGTTTTTGAGCCAGTGTGGGTTCAATGCCAGATTTTCCCAGTGTTGCAGAGTTCAGTGAACCAGCATTTAGCTCATTTTATTATACGTCTCACAGTGTAACTTCAGTGTAATTTAGCAGCAATGTCATGATACAGTTGTCTGAAAGAAACTAAAATGTGTGATGCCTTGTATGTTTGGTGTAGCAGGCCATGATAGATTTGACATTCTCTCTCTTTATTTTATATTATGTACAATTATATGTAATTGTCTTTATTAAGATCATGAGGTTTTGCTAGATTCAGTACGTGAAGTGTGCAGTACTCTGTGCAGAGGAGAATTCTTTTCCTTGAAGCATGAAGTGAGCACTAGGAATTACCTCTGTTCATTTACATGCTTATGAAATAATACAAAGGAAAAGAAAGCGAGTTTTTCCTCCATTTAAGAGAGGAAGCTGCAGTTTTGACTCCTATCTTCAGTCTCTGGAGAATTTGTCTTTTTGGGGAATGCACCATTGTTTGTGATTTATATTTCCAGTTGTCATTAGTATGCATGGGTGTTGCCTTTTCTTTAGTAAAATACAGAGGGGTTTGTATAATTGTTTTATTTTGATCACACATTTGGCCTTAGATTTAAGGGAAACTGAAGAAAAAAGGAAAAACTTTGAAAAATTTTGTAGTTCCAGCTCTATTTATTATTATTCTGTCTATCATAACGCAAGCAGGAAAAGGTGAAACATCAGGAGCTGAAACTATGCAAAGATGAGAGGCCCAGATCCTAGCAGGTATGGGACAGGTAAATCTCATGGATTTTGGTAAGAACCTGGCTTATCCTCATTTAAACAAGAAAGCCGAAGACATGGATGGAAGTCATGCAATTCATTTGACATTCTTTTGTATAGCTTTTTTCCGTTCTCTGCATTCCGTGGGGTCTAACAAGGATTGGTATTTTCAGTGGGAAATGCCACAACTATGACCATGCATACTTAAACTTTGTTTTAATTCTTTTGAATGCAGCTACTGTAAATACATTCATTTTCTTCCCCTAATGATTGTATGTGATGACACTAATTTGAAGTCTAAGATTCCACCAACTCCCTAAGATTTGAATGCTGCTAAGGGAAAACACTCCCTTATAGAAGGTCAACAATTATGAGAGTTTTGATGAGGGTGTTAATATTCAACAGCAGAAAAATAAAGGAAAAGAAAAATCTTTGCTTTATTTTAAGAAGCAAACAATGTAAAACAGAGTTAATGAGACATAAGGCAGAATACAAGCAAGATTCACAAGTTTTCCTGAAAGCCTTCATGTAGCCACACAGATAGACGTACATGTGACTAGTTATTGAGATTGACATAAATAGCTGACGTGGATGTGGTGATGAAAGTGATGGAGATCAATAACAAGTCACAATCCCATTATGGAAGTAATGCGTTCTGCATAATGTTCAGGCACATCTGTCACCCCAAAGAATGAAAGCTGGTTTAAATCATTAGGCAGAAGCTAGCATCTTGATAATGGCAGCCCGACTTTGCTTCCCGGGATAATTATTAAACTGACCAAAGCATTTTGTGGATTTGATGGTCTGCTGAAGATATAAACATACGAGGGTTTCTGCAAATCATCAGTGAAGTGTTATCCAGCTTCTGCAGTACTCAACCACCAACACTGCCAGGAACGCTCATATCAAATTAATTACGGGAATTGTGAAAACACCACCAGCAGGGACCACACGAATGGCTCTCCCTGCAACACGGGAATCCAGTGTGGTGTTTCCACAGAGCTGAACTCAGTGCAGTCCTGTGAACAGAGCTATGAATTCTTGTGGGTTTCTCTTCTTGTTTCTTATAAAATTGTGTACTGATCAGTGTCAGCTCTCCATACATTTTCCATAATGAACTTTTGTCCTTAAAGTTGTTATTATTAGCTTTGAACTTTTCAAATTGCTAAGACTTGCTTTTATCCTTCTCCTTGAGGCCTCTCAGAGGCATTCCTGGAGCTGTTGCACATGACTTCTGTGTATTGCTGTGTTGTCAGTCAAACACATTTTGCCGAGTAGGGAATACACAGCTCATGGTGAGGGCTGTGTGCATTTTCCTCGAACATGGTAATAGTGCTTAAAAGTGTGTGGAGGACAGATAGGCAAACAGCAAAGCTACTCTGTGATCGAGGAGAAGGGCACTGTGAAAATCTAGCTTGTTTCCTTAGGTTGCCCTGCAATGTGGGATAATGCATTGTCAATGAAGCAATTTTGAAGAAATCGCTGGTTATGGTGTTAAACAGACCAAGTTTCACCTTCCCAAAGCAGACACATGTTTTCTGAGGACAGGAGAACAGAGAAGGAGAGAAAAGCTACACTTTTAGAACTGTCTCACGTGTTCCTTAACCGTATTATAAAGGTCTGTTCAATACATCTCCACTTGCATAAAGAGTCATGGCATGTTTTGGAGATGGAGCTGAAGAACTGAGAATGCTGGCAAGCCGGGTGCTGATCCTTGAGCAATGTTGTCTGTAGTGACAGATAAAAAAAAAAACCAAACATTTCTCTTTTATTGTGAAATACCACAGTGTAGGCAGAAAGTTTAAGAGAAACAGTGAGGACATGGATCTTGACCCCTTTTTCCCCTCAGTACTCTCTAACCCTGATTTGGTATTATGAGTCTTTTTCTCTGAAGGTGATAACTCTGTGAGGAAGAAATAACACAAACCACTAGGACTTCTCCTAGCACGGGGAGAAAAGTGCGTAGTGGCATGTCTTGCATTATGGTCTGTCACTGATGGTTTCATTGGAAGTTTTTATTGGAAAAGCTGTGTAGGGGGAATAAACACTCCAGCAAACAGCTTGCCCATTACTTTAACTGTAAAGCACACAGAGAGCAAATCTTTGACCAGTGAAAAGTGTTTCTGAACTCTCACAAGGTGTGTTTTGTTTGTAGTCTTAGGGTCTAGAAATATCAAATCAAGTCTGAAACTTAACACTCTCCATGCCAAAAAAATACACTTTTAGTCTGGGATGGATTTTGTTATGAACAGTTTATAATCCATATCAAAATAAGGATTTATAAAGGAAGTGCTGACACAAATTTAGAAGAGGATCCAATAAAAACCTGTGACTTCTGGTGTGCAGAAAAGTGCAGAAGGTCACAGCCCTTGTCTATAGCCCCCAAAAGAACAAACAAAAAAATTGTCTTATTGGAATGTAAATAGGTTTTTGTGATGCCAAAGCCAAGCAAAAGAGGGAATAATTGAACTTGGCCCCTAATAACAGCAATGCAAATGTGTTCCTCCGTGTGTTTTACAGCCTTTTCTTGTATAATAAGTGACATGATACTACATTCTGGAGTGTAAGAAACAGTTCTTGTGTGCACAATGTTAAGGAGAGAAATAAGATTTTATGAGTTAAATTGGAGCGAATGACAGATGAAGGAGAAAAAACAATTTATTTAACATTATCTGCACTCAAAAACCCCCAGAAATTGGGATGTGTTTCCTTTCTGGTTTTTCAACCAAACACAATCTGTAGCAATGGGGCTGTGTGGCAGGAAATTATCTGAAATAATGAACTGGTCAAGTACGCTAAAACTGATACTCTTCTCATCAGCATCCAAAATATGAAACCTGCCAAAAAATTCTAATTGCACTATACTCTGTCCAAATTATTTTATTACTTGCCAAGAGGGGCTTTGAAATATTTGGCATAGTCTTCTACCAGGAGAAAAATGAAACAAAAGGGAATGAAGCAGAACACAATAATGAAATACCCCTACCCCCTTGAAGAATAGCAGGTTTGGGGAGTTAGCCCTTTCATGAAGAGCTGATAACTCCATAACCCAAATTAAATAACAAATTAGAAATAATTTATCAGGGATAAACAAATTGGAGACAGCTAAAAAGCCTTCCAAACTTAAAGGTGTTTCTTGTTAGAGCAGCTGCTTTAATACTGTGATAGTCACAAGGTGTGTTGATATTAAACATCAAATAAAGAATCTTGCCATACATTTACCTTGGTGCACAGCCATGATCCATGAACTAATGTCATGTCAGAAATGTCACTGTCTAAGCCAAATCTGAATTAAGCAATCATGACATAATTAAAGAAGAGTTTCAAGAGAGTTCGACGAACTTGCGTCGCAGCCCCAGGCAAAAAAGACCACAGTCCTTGTCTCTTTGTAAGAACAGTGAGTTAAATTGTTTTTCATCTGGGACTAGCCCACTAATAGGTAAAATCCAATTTCTTAAAATTTCTTTTTTCATTTCAAGGATTCAAGGCTCTGTTTGCTGTAGTTGGTTTTTTTTGATACAATAAAGTATGCTGAAAATAACCTTCAGGCTTTCATACCTGTTAAGCCCTCGATGTTGTATTTAGGGAATGCCTTTGACCATAGCATGACAGGTCGAAGGTGTTCTTTCGATAAGGTGATTTTGACATCATTACTGCTTGTGAGTCTTGCTTGGCAAACAAAATTCATGGCAGGTCTGAGCTGTGCAGATACATTCCAGTCCTCCAAGAGGGTCCCCTACCTGGGCTCTGGCGCCTTGGCCACAGCCCTGCAGTGTCTTCCCTTTCCTCTAACATCTCTTCCTCTGCCAGGGCTGGCAGCAGGAAGCACAGTGTGTTTCTGGGTGTGGCACTCGTGGGCCAGTGAGGGCACTCCTGCAAGGGCAGGCAGCAATGATGCCCACAGCCAGCTCCCCCTGCCTTTGCAGCTCCCAAGGAAGGCAAGAGGGCCAGAAACCGATTAGAAGAGTCAGGTCAGAGATTTTTGAACTCTGAATTTGGCAGGCAAATGGAGGAGGAATGGGCTTTGCAGTATTGTGTTTTAAGATGCATTTGTTCATAACTATGCAGACATATAGTGTTACTGCATCAGGATTTTGAGCAGATGCTTAGATTTTACAGAAAAGTAAAATTTCCAGTTTTCCTTTGATTTTAAAAAAGGTCATTGTTACCTTTGGTTTTGCATACTAGCACCTACAGGGAGACAATCTGCTTCATTATGTCATATTGCTTGAATATGAAGATTTTTTTTAATTAGTGGTTTTTGGTTTTTTTTCCTGAACAGGCTAAGTAAATCAAGGTAAATGTATGGTCTCCTGGCATGACACTGGAGCCAATACGTGTTGTTTGCAAGGAAGACTGAAAGGAAACTGTAGAGGAAACAGAGTAAGATTTCTTGGACTTTTCCATAATTTGATCATAACTTAACAGAAGGATTATGTAACTGACCAATTTATTTGTTTCATAGTTTCTTGGCTATCTCTAGTTTCCATATACATTTGCATAGCAGGCTTGATGAAGCCAGACAAATTGGTATGTGGAAAAACTGTGTTACAGGGCAGGAATAATGTTATCTTAGTTTACTAGTCACACAATTTAATAGTTTTCTTTTAAATCAGAATGCCATATCAATGATGGCATCGTCCCTGTGAAACAATGTGGGTCAGTGATCTCTGCCAGTCTCCACACTGCAAAGCAGGGAACATCTACCTGCACGTTTTAGCCCAGCTCAGAACTTTTGAAAAGAATCCACCAGTTGTCCACACTTACCTTGTTTTGATATGTGTTGGCAAAAGCTCTTGGAGCAGGTGAAGAGAATTCCTTTCTGATGAAACTGTGCTGGAAGATACACTCCAGCATTGCAGCTAATGTGCTCCAGCTGCTAGAGGGCTTTCAGGCCGTGGAACCTTGCTGGTCCAAAGTTTAACAAATAAACAGCCAAACAAAAAAACCCTGCAAGACCCATAGTCCTGCCCCTCAAGTGCTTAGTGTGTGGACTTCAGGTCCTCAGCAACAAATTTTTTACCTTGAGAAGTCTTTCTGTTGGTTGTACGTGCTTATCCTTAGTACAAGTTGCTGTCAGAGAGCTCTAGTTTCAACTCTGAGATTGCATATTTCTACTTGGAGTTTGGGGTCTGTGTTGCCTTCTTTTCTAATGTGATTTTGGATGATTAAGAAGCTTGAAGCTGTCTAGAGGAGGAAAATCAATCTTAGGGAAAATCCTTCTATTTTGTCTATCTCTATTTTGCCACTGGTTTGCAAGGCACAAGCAAGAAACCTGTAGAAAAATATAAAATCAGTTACTCTGTTCTCCAGTAAATATTCAAGTGATATTTTTTGTGGAATCTGATCCAAGACATATACGTACACCTTGATTAGATATTGTTCAGAGATAAAAACTCTAGGCACTGGAATAGTATTCCCAAATATTGTAACAATGCACAATCCCACTGAATTTAATGAGATGCCAAGCAGGAATGAGAGTCTGCACAGGCAGATCCTGCTGTAAGGTCTGGTCTGAAAACACTGGAGATGCTGATTCAGAGGGTGTGGGTGAGCACCCAGGAAAAAATATGTATCCTTCCATCTTGGCCTATGTCATAGACTGTAATCACTGCTACTCATGTCACAATGCAAAAGAATTGCTTTTCTACAGCTGTGATGGTTGTTATTCGTTCTGAAATAAAATATGGTGCCTGTTTCATTGCCTCCATGAGCCTTCTTTTGCTGGAGTCAAGTAATGAGAAAATATTCAGGATTGTAAATTAAAATGGCTTGAGAGCTGGGATCCCTTTAAATATTTTTTAAATTTCTCCCCATTCTGGCACAAGGCAGATGTGTGGGTGAGTCCAACAAAAACATGGAATATACAAATATTATTTAACATAAGTCATGTGGGTCCCAAATTCCCAACAAGATGCATCAGACATAATAGTTAGCACTTTATATCCATACAATGGGAAATAGCAAGAGCTCTAAAGCTGAGATTATCCTAAGTGATGATTATTCAAGCTCTTTAGATCTCTGTCTGCAGAGAAACTTGTAGAGTCTCGTTGCTTCTGAAAGTAAGTACATTGTATTTTAGTAGTATAAACACGGAATTAGGATTCTCACAGCAGGTATCTGAGACTAACACTTTTTTTTTTTTTCTCTAAAATTTGCCAGTTACAATTTTGGAATGGTGCTATGACTTCTTTTGTTCAAATTCTGCTCAACTACATTTAAAAATCTGTACTTCTAGTCATGGGAATAATTTGGTTTTAGTGAGCATTTGGCTTGAGTTGTTACTGATGGAGTTTTATATATGAAAATATAAAGCATCTAGTTTATTATAAATGTAAAGTCCAAATGATTTATAGCCAGTGTCTAAAACATGATTTAAGGCCTTTTGATTCCTTACCAACTCTGGGATGGTTTGGCAGGTAGTCAAGTCTCTGATTAAAATTTGAGCAATCTGTGTTTTAGCCTATACCTCTCTGTCAATGTCCTAGTGAGAATGGAAAGACCACTGAAGGTAAGAAACTGTCAGTAGAGGTCTTGTCCTCAGCCCTCCTGAAGGAAGCAAATGGAATAAGTGAAGGCAGCCCTGATTGCTTTCTGCAAGCTTTTTAAGCTGTGAAGTAAGAGCATGGTCTTGACCCGGCTGCTTCTCCTGGGGTAGCTCCTGGAATTCCCTGCAGCACCTTCTATGTCCATTTATCTGGGTTTCTTAAAGGGGGCTCATCCCAGGATCCTGGATGCTGTCCCCTGTGTGGTAGATCAGCTCTCCCAGACAAGAGATTTGAGATTTGTGTCTCAGCAAGGGTGTTTGATTCACTGACAAAAGAAATGGGTGTGATGATGAGCAGTGAGTGCTATAGAACCAAATATCTGGGCCATGGGTTGTAGTTGTATGTATGTGCCAGATGGATTTCTTTTAGGATGTATTTATGTGTATACAGTATATATAGTATGTATATACAATATATACAGTATATACAGTATATGTTTTTATATATATATACTTATATATATAAGTATATATTTTTATATATACGTATTCTGGTGTATTACAGGCACTTAGCCTGTTCTTTGTTATCTTTGTTAATTAACTTTTTTGTGTGGTGGATTTATTCATACTTGTCTAACACAAGTTTTTGTTGCAATTAGTACTGTATATTGTGAGAGACAGCACCTTAACACAGGATTTGATCCATCCTAACACTTTGGATAGACCTGAGAAGCTAAGAAACATCACATGAAAACAGGTGAATAAACACTAAAATGACAGATAAGCTAGAATCTAACTTTAGGCAAAACAAAGTAATGTTTCAAGAAAAACAAAGGAAGGAGAAAGGATAAAATGGACATGCCAGTTTCTTCTGAAACCAATAAAAATAATTCATTCTTAGATAGCATTTAAAATACTTCTATTGAGTAAACGGGTCTTAGCCTTTATACTAGCTGTGACCAGTATAGATAGATGCATTTTAACACTCTATGAATCTAATCACCATTTTTGAAAAGGCAATATTTATTCTATATTTAGATTTGTGTTTGCATAACATCTCTGAAGAGATGATCATGTGATACTGTTTGTATGCCAGAGCTGTGGAATCACTCCCAGTCCTTTCCTTACAACTTTTTCTGATGCCTAGATTCCTATTTGGAAGAAAAATGTCCCAACATATTATAAATATATAGCCCTAGAAATGATTAGTGACTCTATGTAGTCTCCATTTTTATCCTACAAGAGGTAAGTGGAAATCCTTTGAGTGTGTGTTATGTTTGTGAATGCTTTGGACTATTGCTTAGAACTTCAGAATTGTTCCTTGCTCATTTTTCTCTAGCCAACTACTTGTAGATCTTTGTAGATTTTAGAGCTAAAAAAAGCCTGCAAAACTGTAAACATGTTCAGTCATGTGGGAATCTATCAATCTAGTACATCTTGGAAATGCAAACCATATTTTGAAGGAAAATGATAAATGAGAAGACAGTATGAAGCTAAACCTAAGATTGCACTTGAGGTTTGTTTAGTCCTTTCTTGGCAGGCACTTAGATCGTTTCTTCTGCTGTTTCATATCCATGGTGCCAGCGTGTGAATCCTTCTTTTCCATGTTGCATATTCCTCCTGTAGATTGGCATTCTTTGTTGAGAAATTCAGCAGAACTAAAAGGGACGAGGGGGAGTTATTGACTAGTCTTCTGATGGCAAGGTAGAATTTTTATGTGTGTCTGCTCATTTTGAGAAATGCCTGCTTGGAAATAGAAGGGTGGATAAGAAGTGCTAAAGAAAAGTTCACACATCATGGGGAACATTCTAGGCCGTTTTCCCTGGAAAACACAAGTTACACCATCTATCATCTATGTAGTCTCTCCTTCTCACTTTTTGTTTCTTCCTGAATCTCACTAGTTTCTTTGCTCATTTTATTATTAGGCACTTTTACAGGAAACAGGATTTATGGTCCCCTTTTGCTAATAAATGTTAAGGAATATGACTTAAACTGGAGAATACACAGCAGGAGATGATGAGCTCTTAATAAACAAATATCCTGTTTTCATGCAAATATTCTTAGTAACGCAAACAAAACAAAGCGGAGGAGGAAAGGCAGCCAAAGTGTTATACAAGCTGTGTTGTAATTAAATAGGAAGGATTTCAGAATTTTCCAGAGGGCAAGAAGAGTTTCAAGTTATCCTTCAGACTTTTCCAACTCATTCCTTCAGATGGTTTCGACCCACAGTGTTGGATGGAGGGTTGGAAAAGGAGAATTGGAATATTGACAAAGCAACCTGAGAACTTCACAAAATTCTCAGTGCCTTGTCTTGTTCCATATCTTCTCCTCAGTGAGAAACTCTGACCTTAGAAATTGGCAGACTATATTGCTTGAGGATTTTGGAGTTTTTAAGAAGTTTCTAAGGTCATGTTGTTGTCCTCAATCTGGTGAAAATAACATCTTCCTCCACAGCCGTAAACAGGATTGTATCTGCAAAAGGTATTGACTTACTTAACATTGTGTTTAACATTGATCCATATTAACCTGCTGGAATGAAACTTAAAAGCTTTACTGATGGTGTAATAGTGGCATGAAGTCTGGGGAGTGATTAATGAGAAAGGAAAATCTAGATCATCTGGTCATCTGGATGCAGCAAATAATGTGTCTGAATATGGCCAAATACCTCTTACATCCACTAGCCAAGGGAACAGCTCTAATTACAGGAGAAGGGTCTCCAACTTGGAAAGAGTAAATAAAGAATTGGGAATCAAAATGGATAATACCTGATTGCTACCTTCTGGACTACTGCTGTGGCCAAATGAGCTGATATGATCCATATACAAATAAGCAAAGAAATCCGGGGTCTTGATGCAGTGTCTGTTGGGTTTTAGTGTGCCCCAGCATCCCTAATTCAAGTTGGATGGTCAAAAGCTAATCAGAAAAAACCTGTCAGGATCAAGGAGGAGTTAGGAAACGTGTGTTTTATATTTATATTTATACTGTTTTTCCTAACTATGGGAAGCTTAATGTGTATTTCAGTCTGTGCTGATGCCTACTTCTAAGGTGAATAAAACTTGAAAATTGGGGTCACCAATCTAGTAAAGAAAGCTGTCAGAACATCCAATGACTGTGGGTTGATACCTGGATAAATTTAGATTAGAAAGGAAATGCACAGTTTTACTTACCATTGGAGAAATTTTCTAAAGGCTATTGGGGAATCTGCCACACTGCTAATTTTTACATCCCAATTGTGCACTTTTAAAACAAAGAACAAAAATATTCGCATTCATCCAAAGTATATTCTTTGTTTTTTTGGATTAGCTGCACCAGAGACAAAAATTAGTTGTTGCACACTTTGGATCCAGAAAGCTTTGACCCAGACTTCAGGCCCAAATTAATTTCTGAACTTTTGTGGCTAATGTCTTGCTGAAATCTTGCTCATGGCTCGAACCAAAGCTTTGCTCACGACCATGCTTGAATTTCAGAAACATCTATATAGCCAGAATTTGCAGCTGGCTCCAAACTTTCTATTGTGTTGAAACAATATCTGGCTTCAGCTATCTTTAAGTTTGGGCAAAGTCTGGATTTGAACTTCACAGCTTCAAAGCTTCTGTTTTTTTCTGTGCTACCCTCATGGGATTGCAGGTATATACCATGAGTAGTGAATTATAAATGCCACATAGTTACTGACTTTGGCAAGAGGCATAAGGTCTTCTATTTGCTGAAATGATGCAATACATTTATCTGTTTATTTCCAAAACATCTATACCATCTTTGGAAAGAGCATAAGGCAGATATAACTCAACTGAAGTTGTTATATCATTACACCACCATCTTCTTTCTTTTACTGGCTTTCATGTATGCTCAGAGAAGGAACTATCTCTTGGAAGTTTAGGTTTGCAACTAATCTAAACCTGTTTCAGTCAATGGTGTGGTGAGAACAACACCTAGAAGATCTTAGTGGTGTGGTCCAGGTAGTTGTAAGTGTAGCAGGACTGTTCAGAGGCTTGAAGCTGAGTTGCAAACCCTACTATTCTGGAGCACGGACAGTGGATGAGCAGCCATCCTGACAGACACATGCGCAGATTCTTCTCCCTCGTTTGGGCACCACGTCCTCTGAAGTTTGTCCTATTTCTAATATTAAGAAAAAAAAAAATCATTGCTTGACTGTTCTTCATCTCAAGAAAGTAGCTGAGGCTAATAGGGGCTGGGCCAGCAAGTCCAGGTCCCTAAAACTGAGGGCCAAGTAGATATGGGGGATGTTAATTTAGATGGCTCTCAAATACCATCTACTGTGCAGGCCCCTTGGCTGTGGGTGCCATGGCTTTAGACCTCGTGGAAGAAGACAGAATGTCACCACTACACAGTCTCTTCTGTTTCTCTGGTGTCCTCTTGCATTTAAATGACACTTAGCTGATGTTTGCCTCTTGATGGGCATTTTAACCTGAGTTCTTGATGTGAAGATTTATACTTGAAAAAAGTTTCTTACATCATGAGGTACTAATGGCTGTTAAAAAGCTTTTTGGAAACATTATTTTGGAAGTTTTGAATTTTCCAAAGTACTCTGACCTCTAAAGTTTCAGGACTCGGTGACTTGGGAAAACGTTCCTTTTTGCAATCTAGGCCATAATAATTTGATATATTTCCTTTAAATTCTGATTAAGAATCCTCATGCTAACATCTTCCTTGATTTCACTTTTGAAAACTATAAAATCTATTTAATTCTTCTTATTTAGTTAATTTCTTTTCTTGCAGAAAAGAAATACAAATATATGATCTATTTCATTATATAGTCCTGATGATTTTATTTTCTTTTGATCTGTTATTGATGTATATTTATTTGTATTTTATAATCCTGCTTGAAGGATCAGTATTGTTTGCTCTGTAGAATGAGAAAACCCTGAATTTTGATTGCCAGGCACCCCAGTATGTCCAGTAGAAAAATGTTGCCATAGAGCACATTCGACTTTTCTCTCTTCCTCGTTGGACTGGAAAATATTTTAATGACTTCAATATTTTAAATACTGCCAGGACAACCATGGGCATTGCATGCTTTCAAAAATTCAAATAAAACACATAATTTCAAGTTAACCCAAATTTCAGTCATATAAACATTTGATTAGGAATGAGTAAAGCCTTAAACAAGAATGAAAAAATGGATATAAAGCATCTGTTACACAGTTTATGTAACTTGATCTGTGGTAGATTTAAGTTCTAGGCTGAGGTTTATATAAAATTGCATGTCTGAGTTAAAGAGGCATTATGCACTTTAAAAATTCTGTATTAATAGAGCTTGTAAGTGCCAGGTGTCAGGGATTGTTAATTTTTCACTTCAGTGTGTTCCCTCTGTTTTCCTGGGTATTAGTATTCAGCTTGCTCTTGTGGAAGAAGATCTCTGCCCATGCCTTGTATGTCCTGCTTTGCACTTTTGCAAGTCATTCCCCAAATGCTGGCCTTAGCAGTAAAAACATCACCTGAAATGCTGCATCCACTTTCTTTCATCCACTTTACTTTCTAAAAGATTTAAAATAATTTATTTTTTAAAAAATTCAGATCAGTGGCTTAAGCAGACTGAAATTTCCTTAAACTGAACTTCATGAACCCTTGGATTTTTTTCCACAGACATTTATACCAGAAAAGATGCATTTGATATTTTTTTTCTGTCCTTTCANCTGGCCTTAGCAGTAAAAACATCAGCTGAAATGCTGCATCCTCTTTCTTTCATCCACTTTGCTTTCTAAATGATTTNTTTCAAAAATGTATTTCTCTTCCGGTAACTTGGAAATATGGCCCAGAATTCTTTGTCCAAATGTAAGATGTTAACTTTGGCCCTCAGAATATGCATTCCAGTGTAATTTTTGTGTGACAGCTTTTGTCATTTGGTTTAATGGCTTCTGGACCTACTCTTGGAAGCCAAGACTGATCTCTGTGTCAGTGATGGAAAATGTATGTAACTCTCTTAAAAACAGATGAAGATCTGAGCTGGCCCTCTGGTGAAAAGCTGCCTGTTTTGGAGATCATTATTTTTTCAGGGTTGAGAGGTATTCTGCTAACATTTAATTTCTGTTTAGGGAATCTGTAATAATCTTGTTGTTTTGCTTGATCTGCTTTCTCTAAGAATTGTTGTACTGACTCCCTGGAGCCCATTCAAATGCTTTTAGCACTACTTTTTCAAGATTTTTCTTGTTAAGATGATGGTCCTGCGTGATCACAAGGGTGATGTGAGGGCTGATGTTCAGGAATGCAGAACAGTTTGAGTATGTTTTGATTCAATGTGTTTAATACAGCCCTCTTTCTTCATCTTGCTTTTTGAACATGTCAAGAACTCCTCTGTTATTTTATATCTTATTATATGATGCTGTTTTCTGGATGGTTTGCTACTCTCAAGGTCACTCCAGTGTGTTTTTGCCCCACATCTTGATTGAAGATAAATATATTTGGAAAAAGAGAAGGAAATACACCTGCAGACACAAATTTCTTAAATTTTCGGAGTCTTATATTCTATTTTTTAACATTAATTATTGTGCCCTCAAACACACCAAAGCTTTTCTACAATGTACTTTTTATTTGTTATCCTGTTAGCTCCTCTGCTATCCCTGACTCCATTTCACCTCCAGAATGAACACAGTTGTTAATCTTTGAGTAATTGTCCCTCCCTCCTCATTGATGTTCTCAGGGAGTTTTCTGGAACTAAATTAAAATTTCTTATTCTCCCCTTTGGAGGCTCCATCTGCTTGTTTGTTTCTCTTTTCAAAGCGACCTCTTCTTTTACTCCCTCACTGTGTGGACTTGGGCAATACATTTAATATCTTCTCTTGCTAGAGCATTTCCAGAGGGATATTTACCTTCCCTTCCCTTAGAAATATTTCTTTTTGAAAGCTCATCTCTAATACCCATATGAAAACATTAAATATTGGGCACAGATGACAGCAGCCAACATATTCTTACTTACAGAGTGTTATTCATAAAAATTAAAAATCTTGATGTCATATTTGTGCATTGTATCTACATTTATATAATTGGTTTTTTAATATTAATGGATGTTCTTATCTGTTATCTGCTAAAGACGATGTGGAAGAGAAAGAGGCAAAGGCAATAAGGAGTCATTTTTTGAATAAGAATGATCAAATGTGTACAGCTCTGCCAATGATTCAGAAAACAGAAGGGTAAAGGCCTATAAACTGATAAATGTGATGGAGAAGGGAACAAAAGAGGCAAAGATTGCTTGTTGTCTCTTCTATTATAAGAAAGAGGGCTTTAAATGCAATGGCCAGCAGCAGGGAGCAAAACCATCCACAGGGAGCAGCTTCACATAAAGGAGTACTCTGGCTTGGGACACTGTGGATGCTTAAAATTGACTTGGCTATGAAAGGTAATCAAGTAAACTCACTGAAGAAAAAGAAAGATTGCTCTGATTAGATTCTGGTCAGGAAGATCCACCACTGGAAATTGTGAGTGCATTGGGGAAGATACCACTTCATGCTTCCCTAGATAACTGCTCATGGCTACAGGAGGACACACGAAGCTGGAAGGGAGAATTAATCTCACCCAATTTATGCATTACCCAGAGAAATTTACTTCTCTCGCTACCTATGTTGCTGAATTTTGAAATATTCAAGTAGCCTAAGCCCAATTTTGCCAGAAGGCTCTAACTTACCACGAGTAATTCCTGTTTTCTGCAAGGTCTTATACCACCTTGTGGTTTATGCTGCTGATATTGGGACGTATCAACATTTCTTTGCCTTCCCTTCTCTGCTCACACGTGTTTCCATTGGGCAATTTCTCCTGCCTGTTGTATCTGTTTCCATCCTTGGAATCTGGCCAAGGAGGC
This sequence comes from Vireo altiloquus, assembly GCA_013396875.1. NCBI lineage: Eukaryota > Metazoa > Chordata > Aves > Passeriformes > Vireonidae > Vireo > Vireo altiloquus. The sequence continues at coordinate 204,616 of VZRF01005941.1, read as the reverse complement.
CTAGTTGCACCCCAGATTTCTCTTACAAAATGTCTTCACTCCTCAGTCTCTTACTCGTCTCCACCCTCACACTTCCAAACTAGGCATCCAGTCACATCTTTCCTCCTTCAGACTTAAGGCAAAGTGTCATGGAGGATAAAAAGTGTCATTACAAGTTCTCTTTAATTGCAGGAAATGTTTTGCTCAGCTGCATGTTCCAGTGAGCTGAGGAGTCTTCAGGGAACTTAGCAGTTCAATTCCAACTTCCAGTTCATGTTGGACTTGTTTAAATAGACTTTTTTTTTAAAAGGATTCTGGGTGGGCCGACTATAGGCTAATTTTTACAGGTGTAGTTGAAAGACTATCCTTGACACAGAAAAACTTTCCTGTCTGATGCAAACCTTTGTTTCACAACCAATTTAATAAGCAAAGCTTATTAATTTTTTTTTCAGCAGGAGCAAAAATCCTGTGTTTTCCCTTCTCTGTTCCTTAGAAACAGGTAAATGTTTTTGGCTGAATCTTGCAGAAGTCTTGTGAAGCAGGTCCACTGCTTTGGGAATCATCAATGCTTAAAAGTCACATTTGGCAGTCGTGAGAAACGTTGTCGTAGGAAGTACTGAGCTTCTTTAACATTCAGCAGAGCTTCAAGTCTCACAAGTGTCAGTAGTGTGTTTCTCAGAGCAATGTAATGTCTGGAGCATTTCTGAAATTCTGGGTTGTAATCTCTTTTAAATGAGAAAACCTTTAGTAAACTGATTCTCTAGAAAACTTTTTTTTTTTTTTGGGTAGAGTCTGCCTTGAAAATATTAATGACATGAAGGTGTCAGGCGCTTGTAGTTATGGACAGCTTGTCAGCAGGGTGCTTGAAACCCCAAGTCCCAACAGTGGTTGCATGCAGAGATTGAGCAGGAGGGTTAATCAGTAGACCAAAATAAAGTTGCTAGATTTTTTTTTCTTATATTCTGCTATGAATCATGTCCTTATGTCAATTAAAACCATCTGTGCATGTCCATTTTCAAATGATTTATAGACTTGCATCCTCTTCTCAAATATTCCAAGGAATCTTAACCTGGTATGTAGATGTTCTTTATTTCTCCATAACTGGAAAAAAATACTGAATTAACTAAGTATGGCACATTCATCCCAAAAATTTTATGTGGTAGAAGATAATGAGAGCCAGTTGTGAAATCATGTGATACTGTGGTTTAGAATTATAGATGGAACAGTGGCAAGGCCTTTAGCTTAGGTTGCCTGAGTGTGATACCAGAGTGGCAGGAGCTTATCAGGCCTTCTACAGAAATCTTTTTTTTTTCCTGAAGAACTGATACAAAGCTATTTTCTTGAACATTAGCATTTGTGAAACAAGAAATTTCTTGGGGAAAAAGGGCACAATCCATCAGTTCTTACGGTTTGTCTCTGTGCTGTGTAGAAAGGAACAGATATCCTTGACACAGGGTTGGCAATGGCTGTGAAAATGTGTCTGTTTTGAGCAGAAGAATGTATTAGGATTGCAGGACAAGGTTTTGGGGTGGCTTCTGTGGGGAGCTGCTGGAGGCTTTCCCTGTATTTGATGGAGACAATGCCAGCCAGCTCCTGCTGAGGTGGGGACTGATTGAGTGGCTTTAGTGTGATGCCTTAAGTTTTAGCTTTCGTATTTTTCAAATCCTGTACTGCTGGTGTAACTGCAGTTTCCTGTAGCTCGTTCAGTGCTGTTCTTTCATGCTCACACTGACATAACAAAGCCTCTCCAGCTCGCTCCCCAAGGACACCCAAACCCTCCTGGGCCCAACAACTGCAAACCTTCATCTTGGGGAGAGGGGGGCAAGCTTGGGGAAATTCCATCCTTGCCTGGGTTCTGCTTGGGGAATTGATGCTGATATAAAAGTGGGAAGAACTCATGAGCTGTCATTGTCCATTTTGGGATCCACTGAAGCAGGAGCCTCTGGAGCCCCCAGGGTGTACCTTCAAAGGCTTTTCAGATAAATCCTTCCTTTATTCCTTTATTCCTGTCTAGTCTCTGTTTCTAGGTACCCATTTAAGGCATCAAGTGGGCACCTGGTGTCCAACCCACCACAGAGAGGAAAGTCAAACTTTTTCAAGGGTACACCACCCATTCCTTTTTTTCTTTTTCTTTAAATAAAATATTTGTTGAAGTGTGGAGAATCCAAAAAGAGGGATTTTCTAGTGGAAACTATTTTTAGAATTTTGTTCTGGGAAGTTAATCTGTCATAAAATCTCCACCTGTTTTGTTTGGTGGGATTTCTTTGTGATTTTTTTTTATACATCTTCTGTAACCTATAGAGACAATAATACATGGCTGACTCATGAATCAGCAGCTGGTGTTTCAGTTACTGTCACTGATTCAGTCACAACTTGTGTCAAGTATGACAAATTCTTTACTAAGTGATACATAAATAGTAATCAAAGCAGCAATAAGACAGGAGCTGTTTCTTTCTTTCCATCCTCTGCCTTTCCCTGTGTTAAAGATGAAAATTCTGGGTATCTTTCAACTTTATAACCTTTTATTAGCTTTCTGAGGACAGGTTCTGTCGGAATCTGGTAATGTAAGAATCCTTTGTTTCAATTCAAAAGAGAGGAAGAGAATGCGACACTAAGCAGAATCTCTCTTTTTTGGTGCAAGATTTTTACATGTTTTGGTAGTTTTTTGGTCACCAGATCAGGAAAATCATATGGATCATAAATCAAAAAATAATTTAGGCTCCAGAGTTTGGCCATTATAGTAATTAATAAGATTTTCCAGCCGAACTGTGTGCTTTAACTTATCCATTGATTTAAGTGGAAGTTTACATGCCTCTGGAAAACTTCCTAATTATTGTTACAACCTTTTTGCAGGTTTTTTTCAATATACGTTCATGCATTTTTACTTTTTTAATATTTCACTTATCTTCATTAAGCATTCCCCTGGGTGTCTTTTGTCAATATATGCATTCTGCAACAAGAATTTATTCCTAGGAATTTGTCCAGGTTCACAATCACACTTAAGTCAGTGCTTTTATCCTTAATTTCTTGAGTGATGTGGTAGGGAACCTTATGTTTGACATCATGGAGCTTAGTGGAACTTGGCCATTGAAACACTGGTTCCATTGAAAAACATCTGGAGGGAAACCAATAACCCGGTATATCCTGTTAGGCTACACTCAGCATTATCCAGCCTCCTGGTCTTTCTCTTTGAGTCCTGCCTTGCGAAAACTTGGCCGTGCTTACAGAAATGTACAAACATGAGAACAAAATGGATGCACTCCATGTTCCTAAAAATGTCATGTCTTGGCTGTGCTGAAAGTGTGTGTATGTGTGCTCGCTTGGCTGTAGCAGTGACAGGTTTTTATGTTGCTCTTTATCATACTGATGCTGAAGTTAAAGACTGAAAAGCCCTGCAAAGACATCTGGTTCTTTTGCCATTACCTCTGCACACTTTTTCCATATAGTGTATTTCTCATGTTTTACCTAAATAGTTCAAATGGTCAAGTTTTTTGTAATTTCTTTTGGATATCTCCAATAATGTATGAAATGGCTTGCTTAAAAAGAACAAATATTATCAAATTAGAGTTTACTTTTCTGTTCACCGTGTTCCCAGTTAATGATCTGGTAATGTTTACATTCTTTATTTTAAAACAAATCAAAGAGTTGATTGTGGTTGTAATGTTGTAAGGGTTATAGGAGTTTTTTAAAATTACTTTTTAAGAAAAAGAAGAAAATGGGAAATAAAATTGTTCATCAGAGTTTCTGTGTTTAGATTTGTAGCTAGTCAATAACATAGTTTTGTCACTGGTTCTGAAAAACATGTATTTGCCTTTAAAAGTACTTTGTACAGCTTTTGAGTCATGCAATATGAAAACAGGGCAGGACACAAGACTATACAGTAGTCCATCACTTTTGTATACCTGTGTGGCACATCATAACTGGAAGCTCCTTGGAGATATATTTCTTTGCTTATTCACAAAAGCTGACAATTACATAAAATTCTGTTTTGGGATGGAGAAAACCCCACCAATTTTCATGGTTTTCTTTTTCATGTTAAGTTAGTATTTATCTTAACATGTTTCTTATTTATTTGATTACCTGCAAATACCCAACCAGGATTAAAGAGGTTTCCTTATTCTGTGCATGATATTTAGCCCATCTCCTCTGTCGGACAAACGTGGATTTGAGCTCTTCCATTCTCTGTTAACTGCTCTCAGCATATTGGTATCTTCCCTAAGAAACAAAAAAGAGAGACTTTAACAAAAGTTTTAAAACCGTTGATATCGACTTTAGACATTTCCCTTAAATGATTCTACACGATCTACAGAAAAGTTAGCTAAATGCTCCTGATCTATCTGTGTGGGATTCAGTCCAGATCCATCAGGTGTCTCTGACAGAAAAAAGGCTAAAACCAGACATCTTGACTTTGAAGCCCAGAGTAGCTGATGTCTTTTCACATGAGCGAGACAAACATTTCTATTCATCAGTGGCACTACAATCATGCATATGCATGTGCACGTATTTGGGATTACAGGCACTAGTTCTCATGTAGTGAGTGTTGGTGGGGAGCTGGCAGCAGCCAGCTTTCACTTTCCTGTTTTTTGTGCTCCTGCTTCATTTGCTGCTCCTCAGGCTTGTCTCCTTTCCATTGGGTACAAGGGAGCTGGGAATAAATAGAAGAAAAGCACCAACATGTGTTTAGTTTCTTTAACTAAGCAGCAAAGTAAAAAACTTCATGAAGCTCTCAAGAGCAGCTGGAAACATCAGGACAAAATTAAGTGACACTGAAATACCAAAACTGAAAAATTACAGTAATTAATAAAAGTTTGAAGAGAGAATTGTTGCTCTTTCCACTGAAGCAGTGACAGTTGTGTAGGTGCACTGTGGGCCAGAATTTGTCCTCTGTACTTTGTCAAGTTATCAGTTGTATGTGTTCACAGATCCAAACATTCAGGTTATTTACTGCTGCCTGAAGAGTTCAATCAGCAGTAAATTTTGCATACAGTAACATGTTAGCATTGCATCTCACTTAATGTTTTTCAGCTTTATCCAGGATATTGTGTAATTAGTTGTTAATTAGCTGGAGACATGGTTAGAGCAACATGCACATTCTCTTCCAAAAGTGAAATTAATACAAAGTGTAGGGAGGCTCCTACTTTTGTATGTGGTCTGCCTTGAAAAGTCAGGAGAGACAGTGTACAAAACAGAATAGACAAAAATCTACTGGGGTGGAAATCTGTTAGTTCAATTTATCAATGATCGGGAAGAACGGAAACCTGAGAGAGAGACAACATGATGAATGCAGCTTGCTCAACGCAAAGTGAGACTTTAATCAAAGATAGTTAAACTATTGTCCGCCCTTCGCGTTCCTCATCAGTATTCTGTCTTGTGCAGTGGGAACATCCATTAATTACAATGGAATCAGTGCTAGGTAAAAATTGTAACCATGGCTATGGATGATGCGCGACAACTTGCAATGCTGCTGGCGCGGCGGAACCGCACAAAGAGGACCTACCGCCACTTATGCATGTCATCACTGCATTCAGAGCCTGATTCCTGAACTCTGTGATTAAATGCTGCTGCATATCTTCCCCCACTATTCTCTCTCTCTCTCTCTCTCGCCTGCTTTTATTTCCTGTGAAGATTTGGACCTCTGTTCTTTGCATCTCCTGCCATGGCTCCAAATCCTGCTTCTTGGTTCTTTCAACCTGCCACGTCCAATAATCACGCACAGAAAATGCTTGTGCAAGCCAGTTGGCTTAGATTTCCGTCTTAAGGGAAGAGTGCATCTGTTTCTTGGATTAAATCATGCTTATAAAGTCGTGCTTATTCAGTTGACAGAAAAAAAATGCATAATTTAAAGCTTTCATTTGCTCTTGTGCTAAAAGATTTCAGAGCCTCAATTCACCCTCATTTTATCCTTCTAGAGCAATACAAAATTAGAGTTCATTATGGTGATCCAATCTCTCCTTTTGTCTTGATTGCAGACACATTAAGCTCTTTGCCAGAGATGTCGACTTTCCTGAACAAGCCTTTCAAGTCTTGCAAACTATCTGTTGTTTTCCCAGTAGGCTAATTAGGGTGGATTAGCGCCCATCAGATATGCCCTAGGGATGAGCCAAAAGCTGAAGGGGAAGGTAAATTGCAGTGCCAAAAACTTCCACCTTTGTAAGGCCTGAGACACAAGGTAAGAAGCTGAAGGAGAGCAGGGTACAGTTGCAAAACAGATTTGTGTTCCCCGGCAGGACAACACCCTGAATGTGGAACATGATCTTGTGACTAGAGCTGTTGATTTTTTGCTTGGCTCACTCCAATAGCATTTGTTTCATGATTAAAATGCAGGCAAATTTCAAAATAAAGTGTGGTTTTGAATACAGAAGGTTTAGCTAGAAAAACATCAAATTGGAAATGTCCTCTTCAGAGAATAACAGAATGAGATTTTATTTTCCTAACCAAAACAATTGATAGAAATCACAGTTGTTTTGTGATTGATTGTTTATTTCTCTACCAGAGTGTGTGGTTTCTTTCAGGTCAAGTTTGGCTAAAAAAGATTTCACTCAGATCTCTTCTTCTCCATGAGACTGGAAGGAAGACTAATGAAGAGACCCTCACATAACTCTTATAAGATGTCTGTAGGGATCCTGTTCTTTTAAATGGTAGGATAACCAGGATTTCTCTGTCATTTTAACAGTCTTCGTGGTCAGCACAGGAAAAAAGGAGCACCTAGCACATAACTAGTCTCTGCTTAAGTTAAAATAGGTCAGATCTGGAAGTGTTTACTCCCCTGTTGGCTAAAGGGGCAGTTCTGATGTCTGGCTCATAACAGACATGTATACAGTGACATTTGAAATGAGATAAAAAGAATCCCACTTTTAAATCCTTTTGAGGCTTTCTCAGTTTCAGGAAAAAGCAAAGTTGTCAAAGGAAAGGTATTAGTACAGATTGGTGCCACACTCAGGAAGAGCCAGTGCTGCCTTGTGGCAAGGGTGTGAGAAATCCCTGTGTTCTGTGAGGAAGTGGAGACTGACAAAGACCTGCCCTGCATCTGTGCATTATCTCCAGCAACAAGTTTGGTACCCTGGTCCTCAGAAATAAGAGTGAAGTCTACATTGTACATAACTGGAGAGAGCGTTCAGGGTTTTAGACTACATTTAAAAATAGAATTAGTAGAATTATTCACTAATTACTAAGAATTGACCAGAATTACTACATTATGTTCAATAAATGGCAACTAGAAAAAGAGTTGAAGAAAGTTTTCTCCACGTTTCCCTAAAATGCCTGTAATGGATTGAACTAACCAAGAGAGTAAGGAAGGTTTTGACAGAACAAAAGGAAAAATTTCTCAGCTCTGATAGGTATATTTGTGTTCAGGAAGTAGCTTAAAGATTGACAGCATCTTCTTTTGTGTAAGTTTTTGATAGGTTTGACTGAAACATGGTGACAGTTAGGTGTGCTCTGGGATTTACAAAATAGTTGGTATAACATAGATGCATGGAAGTAAATCTTCCAGACATTTGCAGGATCTTGCACACTGAGCTTTTGCCACTGCAGATTCTCTGAACTTTTCCTCTGACAGCCTGGCTCCCACCCCAGTCCCGAGGTCTGTACCTGTCATGGGAAAAGATTCATTAGCCCGTGATGTGCAGTAGCTGTGGGATCCCTTTGTACGACCTCAGCATCCTGCCTTGAAGTGCGAGCACTGCTGCAGTTAAAAGTTGTAAGCTGGGCCTCTGCTATTGTGAGTGTTTTATGAAGAGAAGAGTGTCTGTTATGTTTTTTGGGTTTGTTTTGGAATCTCAAGGACCTCTTAATTTGGAAATTCCCTCAGTGGCTGTATCTTTTTTTTTTTCCTCCCTCTCTCCTAGTGATTTTAAATGGTGGCAGTTAAAAGGAAATAAGAGAAGTGTTCATTGTTTATAAGGTGTATAGAGCCAATCATCATGTTAATTACATGTCACAGGGTAATGAATAACCCCGCACTTTTATCGTGTGGGGAACAACCTGGGGTTCGTCAGATGGGGCTTTGTGCTTTAAATGAACACCCCCAAACAAAACTTTGCGCCACTCCAATTATGTGAGGACAGACTCTGGTTCAATGCGTTCTTAAGTCTTAAAGCTTTACAGCTGTGGGAACAGCAGTTAGACACACACTGTTCTGCAAACACCAGGAGTCTTAAGCTGAAATGCAAAGCATACATTTTGTATTGCTGTTTGGCTTTGTAGTACTCATCCATATGCGTCGAGAGCCTAGCAATGGTGAGAAAATAAGTAAAAAAAAAAAATCTTCAGAATTGAAAAACTGTTATGATTATAACATATTATTGTATAATTGCCTAATTTTGCAACTTTGGAGAGTGTTTATATTCTCAAAATTAATTAGTGTGGAGTGTAACTGCTTTTAAAAATGTCATTCCTCTCAAAACTATGTGGTTAGAAATGTATGCCTCAGTGAACGTACACTTTATTATTATTGAATATAAAAGTTTATAGTTCATTACATGGCAAATTGCAGTTGAGGCATTTCACAGCTTCAAGAACAATTATTATCCCTGATTGAATTATGGAATGATTTTTTTTTTGTGGGTCAATAAATTGAAATAATTTTTATTTGAAATGCATTCAGACAAACATTTATGCAAAAAATAAATGAAGTCAGTGGTTTAGGGGGGAAAAACATCAGATGGGAATTTTTGGAAAAGCAGCACACAAGGGAGTTTGGTAGTACATTTCTGGAAATTGCTTCTTACTGCAGTGGGGAAAAAAATGTGTCCCCCTTACCCTGGACCTGATAAGCTTAGTTTTGTATCCTTTTGAGGAGCCTGGTAATAGTGGAGCTTGGCCTTAACCCTTTTGCTTTATGTTAACCTATGCGAGAGAGATTGTGATTCCAGATGCACGTGGATGGAGGGAAGTGGCAGTGCTCCTGCATCATCCTGTGAGCAATGGTGTTTAGGATTGTGTGGAGGCCTCTGACTGCTAATTCCTCTCTCCAAATCCAGTAGGGAGTGGAGTCCTTAGTGGCTGGGCTGGTCTGCACAGGCTTTTATGCTGCTAGCAGCCCCAAGCCAGCTGGTCTGCATGTCCCCACCGCCAGGAGATGGGGACAGGCTTGGACAAGGTGCTCCATGTGCAGCTACCGTGTTTGGTGTCTGCTTCCAGCTGTCTTCGTGCTGCACCAGAGAGATGCCTCTGTTTCTGAACGTGGCCTCAGTGATCTCTGAGCTGTTTCCTAGTCTTGCTGTGATAGCTGTTGGCAGCCAGTGGGACTGCTGGCAGGAGCAGGACATTCATTCCTTCTGGTGATGGATGATTTGTGAGTGCCTCCATCTCGGGCTGCTCTGTTTTTCCTCTTGGAGGGCTCCTGGACCAGGGGAAGATTTTCACGCTGCTGCCTGCCTCACTTCTGAGAGATGTCAAATGTACTGCCAGCGCCTCAGTTTAGGTGAGATGGCAACTTCAGCAAAGTACACATGCTTTGGGACTGCAACTCCAGATTGTCATATTGTCCCCTTTATAGCTAGAGAATCGCAGAATCATTTAGGTTGGAAAACACCTCTAAGATACCTAAGTCCAAATAGTCTGTCTCAGTTTGAAGTAATGATAACTCCTGAGACCTCAGATCAGGTTGTTTTTTCTTGTTTCTTGGCCCAACTAAGCTCTCCATATATCCGCAAATCCCTGGTTCCTCTAATGTCAGGTCCTGACTTTGAAACCATTCATTTTCTTGCTTTTCAGTTAAATAAAAATGTCAGTAGGTGATGACTGAGGCTTCCTTGGTGCCTTCTTACACTGGATAATGCTAAATGTATGGATTATGACCTATAGTATTTTCAATAGGTGACTTATCATTTTGACACAGTTTTGATAATGTGGAGTAGAAATTGCTGTTCTAAACCCATTTTTTGCTGAGAAATGCTTGAAATCAAGCTTGGTCATCTGGAGCCCATGCCATCAAATTTAACACCCTTAGGAAGAGCTGGTTTTACATCGAGGTACATGGGGTGGGTAAAGTATTTTACACCAACCCAAATAAACTAGAATTACTGTCTAGAACTTGTGCCCAAACAACTTCTGCCCAAGGTAAGCTAGTTGGCCAGCTTTGCTGCACTGACTTAACTTTTCCTTGTCCATGAATAGGATCTGGCTCTTGTTTCTGGCATAAGAAAGAAGTCTTGGCAGTTTCTCTGCTGTTGCTGCACATTGGAGACCAAAATGAATGTTGCTAGCCCTCTCTGTCAATTTTCTTCGATCCCTAAATGACCCATAGAATTTGTCTCTAATATTTCTCAAGCAAAACAGTTTTCCCCCCCAAAAAATGAACAAACGAATAACTTACTCTGGTACAGTTTTGTCAGTCTATTTCCTGTTAAATTTCTCACTGTGAGAAAACTCAATGGAAATGTGTTTAATTATGATTTTGAATGTACAGATACGGTTTTGGTTTGCCTCAGTTATTCATGGTTGTTGTATCCAGTCTCAGTTAAATATTGTATGAACCAGAAATATGTAAATGGTTGAAGGTTTTTTTATATTTGCCACCTAACACAAAGATGGTGTTCACCAAATGAATACACTTTTGAACACAAATTTCAGGAGCAAACCATATAATCAGGTCCTCTTGTTTTGTGTTATTTTTTTTTTTTAATTTATTGTGGAAGATGAAGATGGCACGGCACATAAAGACATTATTAGCTTTTAAATTTAGGGAACTAAATTACATTTCCACTCTGACTCACCTTTTTTTAGCAAACCTATGCTATGCAGAAAGCTGTATACCTGGGTCAGTAGGTGTGAATTAATATTTTCCTATTTTCCTTCATACATATCTACATAAAAGATGTCTTAAGGCTCTTCCTCAAAAAGGAAAAAAAAAAAATTTAAAAACCGTCTCAAAAATCTTGCTCGTGCTGTAATCATCCACAGAAGTCAACAACAAAACTCTGCTGGTCATTTCTGTGCAGTCTGTGGTAAAAGCATGAGACAATTCACTAATATAATCATCCTGACTCCATCTCTCTGCAAAGTCATCATGTAGTTGAGTCACATTTTTGCATTGTCCATAGGCTGTGGCTGTCATGGGAACCCAGTGGTAAATTCAGCCTTTTGGAGGCCTCTCAGCAGTTTCTTTTCCCCTTACAAACATCTCAGGGCATTCGCTGGTACCCCAAGTTTGAACTGGCACCCTCGTGCTTAGTGATGCACTATTCCTTCCTGCTGTGGCCTTCCTCCTGTGCTTCTTGGATAACCACTGGCTCTGGAACATCCTAAATGGTCAAAACTTTCCAGAACAGCAGCACAGGGAAACTTAATTATAACCATTTTCCTATTTATGCTGGCAAATTGGCAACATGTCATGGTCTGTGTCACAGAATTTGAGTGGAGACGAGCCTCATAAATTGCATTCTGTATTTCTTTTTCCAAAACCCCTTCAAACTTGATTTTATGATACACTTCTATGTTAAGCCTCATGACCTTTCAGCTGCTGCTGCTTGAATATGGCATCTTTCCAGAACACATGAGCATGTTCTAGAAATTTCTTTTAAAATTTGCTGGAGTTAAGTCAGGGTTTTGGGAGGCCAAAGGAAAGGCTAGATTTAACTGGCACTGATAGTTTCAGGGAGAAGAGGCTTTTACAATCCAAACAGTGTGACAGAGAAAGCTTTTTCTGCTTAATTCTTGCCACGACAGATACTGAAATTAAATTAAAGTTTTAAAATCTGTCTTGATGTTAACTTTTAATAGGCAGGTATTTAAAACATAGGTTGATTTTCTAGAAAAAGAAAAAGAAATCATCTTTGTTCATGAGAGATACTTGTGATACAGCCTGAAATATTTGGAAACATGATAGTTAATGCTAAGGAGTTAGGTGCTTCTATATGGGAGTGCAGTGAGTTTTTGTTGGGATGGGGAGAACTGAAATGTTATTTCAAGCCACTGAGGTAGCCCAATTGCCCTGCTTGTAGATTAGGGATAACATAAGTAAAGTGTAAACTGGAGGAGATGAGTTCTTCTTAAAAATCTATTGCATAGAATTTTCTCTGTGTTTTGGCTTTCTTTTTCTGAATAAACAAAACAAGAAATCATTGTGATTTCATGGAATACTTTGAGGTCAGGCTTAAGCATTAAGCACACAGCAATGCTGTTGTGTTACCTCTTCCAGGTGCATGCAGGGGGAGTCCATAAACGTCACTGACTCTTTTTACTGATTTTTGATACTTATATGTTTTACTTTTCAGCTATCTTGGAAAAGCAGGACTCCATACTAAGAAAAATGTTCTGTCAAAAGCTTCAAGGTTGTTTTGTTTTTCTCACAGAGATTTTCTCTGTATTCTTCCCTTTTGTGACCTTCAATGTCTATGAGACATCTATAAGAAGTACAGAAGAAAAAAGGGTTACAGCATATTGACAGCAACTCTCTAAATCTCATTCTCTAAATTGCAAAAGTTATTAATGCCATCTCATGGGTTTCTCAAAGCTTCACTAAAATGAGCATTTCAGTGGAAAGATGCAGGAAAAAAAGCTGAATCCCATTTGAGACTGGATTAATGCTGACCTAGATTAATGCTCTTTGGAAATCCCTTTGGAATATCTTTTTTCTAATTACAGCCTTTTGTCTGAAAAAATTGTTTTTGCAGATATGGCCAAGCCTCAAAAGCATTTCCTGATTCCAGCTCATCCCAAACTGACTGTTTTACTGTTTCTGGCTGAGCACATACCTACATCAGGATAATGCACTCGTACTGAGTGTGAGAATACTGCAATCTTGTGTATATAGAGACAAAGCCACACGTGTCCACTGAGCATCTTGACACAAGACAAAATGCAAGGTTTTTTTGGTAAGCTACTGCAAAGATCCGGGGTTTTTTAACCACCATTATAAAATCACTCATAAAGTCTTGTCTCTTGGGAAGACTGCATTTCAGTAATCTCTTTTTCCATTTATTCTTTATAGAAACCCCCCCAAAAAATGAACAAACCTGTGCTAGAGATGCTGGTGAAAACACTGTGAAATTTTGGACTAAAACAAATGTTGGTATGTTAGCATAACATTTGCATTTGAAACACAGGCTGTGAAACTCTAATATTTTTAATTGCACGAGTGGGTACAGGAAAATTCTTCCTCTTTTGGGTGTACTAGCCCAAGGATTTTTCTTAAATGGTAATAGTAAATATTTATTTAGTCTGATATTTTGGCCTAGATGAAACAAAAGATGACACTTACATGTGAAAAACTGAATATGAAGATATTTATTTTCACATTGTTTATCCATATGGTCTTTATTTTCTTTTAAAAGTCTTTCTGTGAAACGTGAATGCTGGAGTAGGGGTTGCTCTGCCATGTCTTGAATCCTTCCTGTGGTCTGAGGGTAGCAAGGGATGAAGAGGAGACAGTGCATCCTTGTGAGCTAAATTTTGCTTTTAAGAGTCCCAGAGCAGTCCAACAGGACTATCTTGAAACTGGAATTCTGTTCCTGCTAAAGATGTGGTCTCAAAGGACATTGCTTTCGCTCAGAAGAAAACAGGTTCACTCATTTCCAGAAGATTATTGTGGGTGTTCTTTTTTTCTTCTCTCGTGCCAGAAACATTTCTGTCTGTTTATTCAGAGGAATAGAGAGATAGAGTTTGCATTTTTTTCATCTAGTGCAAAGTGATAAGAAACTTGTCTAAGTAAAAAATTGAATTTCCTTATGCAATACAGAAAGGGAAATTGCCACCCATTTCCTACGTGTCAGCCTGGAGCTTGGAAGAGGTTTCTAGCTTCAGAGATGCATTATTGTGCTCTTTAATATAGAGAGCTAGTAGAGAGAAACAGTTTTTGTCTGACTGAGTTTGTTTTAGATCAACGACTCTCAGATAAATACATAAATTTTGTTGCTTGGGTCACATACTGTATTGCATGATGTATTAACTCTGCATTTCGATTTTCTTTTAAAAGTTAAAAGTTTTGAAATGTCACTGATTTCAAATCCACATGTACCATTCTCTTGTTTTTTTTTTTTTTATTCTTTTTCCTGCTTTACAATGTCTATATGGTAAAACTGTTTAATTCTGAGCATGGCTACATTAGGTATAGTGGGAGGGATAAGGTTATAGTGTAGCTAATATGGGTCTTTGTTAGATGATGCAATGTTAAATTACCCAAACATTCAATTATTGCTCGAATCCAGGTAGCACCTATGGGTGTCTCTTGTGGATGAAATTTATTTTGCTCGTAATTCTACTGCCTTTCACAAATCTATGACTGCTTGCTGTGGGCTTGTAGCTGCCTATGTATCTGTCCTTCCATTTCTGAGTTGCACATTTTACATTTGTTATTTGTGTTCATACAATAGAAACAAGGGATATATAATGTAAAGTCATTCGTTTGAGGCTTCAGTTTTATTTATTTAGCTTTCAGACTCATAAAAGTAAGAAGGTCTTGGAATATTCCTACTTATAAAATGTTTTTTGATATTAGGTTACTACATCAAATGAGTGGATAGTAGATGCAGTTCAGTATCTCAGAAATGTTCAGCATTACTGAGTTAGACTTCATAGGTGAAGTCAGTAATGTACTCGATTTGCCTAGGGAATCAAGACACCGTGAGAACACTTCCCTTTTTCAATATTTTCTATCAGCTTACTACCTGCCTCTCCATTGTCATCACTGTTCGAACACTGGTGGCCTAGGGATGCAAATTCAAGGAGGGAAGCAGGTCTAAACAACAAAATACTCCCCCAACCCTACATGATTAATCACTGCTCTACTTCAGGGACCATATCTATTGTCATTTTCTGCATGTTAAAGCAGTTACTGCGATTGATGGCATGCAGTCTTTATAATAGAATCCAAAGGAATTTTAAGCCATTAATCTATTTGCATATGTTTTAAATTATCCCGTGAAGTTTAGCAGAGGGTTGGCAATGTCTTGTTTGAGATTGTGAAGGGCTCTCTCGTAGCAGCTGCACACACTGCTCTGGTGTCCCCTGGCTGAGGCACAACCAAAGGTTGATTTACCTGGCGAGAGGCACACTAAAGTGAATTTGGAAACTCCATTTACAGTGGGATCCCGTTAGGTGTTTGGTCCTGATGTTCTAATCTGTCAACAGTTGAAGCAAGGACACTTTTTTCTGCATCAAGGGGGAACCAAGTCATTGCCTATCAATGGGTACAGCCTGTAACTTTCATGACTGGCTCCACACATGAAGGAGAGTGAGTAAACCCCTAGTAATTATTCTGCCTGTCCATACTTGTAAACTTTTTCACATCTGAAGCAATTAATTTTCAACACAGAGGGTCAGGAAGGGCCAAAACCAAATGAATCCTCTGATTCCTTCTGTTGTGCCATCCTGTAGGTACCAGAGAGTTGCTGTTTTCTTGTTGAGGGGTTTGAGTTTAACCTGGCACAATGTAACAGTCCTCTAATGTTTAAAAGTTTCATATGGCAAGCAAATTACTTCTTGCCCAGCTTTTTATTTCTAAATCCTCTCAGGCATAATGGTGACTGCACACTGAAAATCAGCTGATACATATCTGTTTCTGCATGTGTTGCTGCAAATAACTAAATGCTTTCAGATTTGCTGCTCTTATTCATCTGCTATAAATCACATCATACAAAGATAAGTCTGGCTATCATCTGCCTGAAAAATACTCTGTCTGTAGTGTGTGCGTGTTTATTAATACACACCTGTGTATTAATTGAATGAATTCCTAAATATGAATTCACGTTTCTAAGTAATCACGTGCCATCTAAGTAATTTGTTTTGGTGTTTTTTAAGCAGAGAAATATATACTTGTTTAGATTCCTTTTTGAAGGCTTTGCACTCGTCCTTTTTTTTTTTCCCACTGTGTTTTGTTAAAATAAAAATTTTGATTTTTAGTTTTAGATTTACATAATATAGAGAAATAGCAGTTTTCTCTTTAACTTTTCTGACTTTAGAAGAGTATTCTCCCTTATGCTATCCATGCTGTTGCCAAGGCTATGGGAAACTGCTCCTCATTTTTCTGGGCAGAGTATAAGACATGACCTTACCCACCACTTCTTTTGACAGCTATCCACATAGGAGACATGGTACTTGGAAAATTTCCTAGTTTTGTCTCAGTTCCCAAAGTTCAAGGGGCTTATTGTTTGAGTCAACTGTAGTATTTAAGTTTGTCAAGATCTACGTAGATTTTAAGCTCCTTTTCATTAGAAAATAGGGATTATGGTTCTATTTAACTAACAATCATTCAATAATGTAAGATGTTAGCTGCAAATGTAACTTGGGTAAAATTTCAAAACCTATTGTTTTTTGTAGTTACGGAACACAAGACCAGCAGTGGTGAGAGCACTGAGGACAGTCTCACAGTGTGGAAACTCCCAACAGAGCAGGATTGTTCACAAAGGTCTTTAAATGTGATCCATTTGGATGAAGATTATAACCTGAATTTTAATGTCAGCTTTCTCAAATGTGCAAGGGCTGAGACAGTCTTTCCTCAGCAAGCCCCAATCTGATATTTTTCTTTTCAGACACTCTCAGCACCTCTCCAGCTCCCCAGGGGCCTTACATACCTCATATTTTCTGATGCAGGAGCAAGAACTTCAGTGATGTTCCTAGGCATTGCTGACCTTGAAATTCTTGTATTTGGGGATTTTGCTGTTGTAAACTACCCATCTTGAATTGCATTTTCTGGGAATACTGAGCTTCATTTGGCAGCAAGTGCCCGAGGGTGACACAGTAACAGGTTCTATGACAACTGCAGAAGATGTAGGAAAAGGAACTGTGGCAAGAGGAGAAAATAAATAGGAGTATGTTTTGAAGAAGGAAAGTATGTTCTCTGTATGAGTAAAAAGTAACTTTTGACCTTTTTTTTGGGTTCAGGCAGAGGTTGCAGTGTAGGTAGATTCCTAAATCCCTGTAAGAACTGATTTGCCTAGCTCTGGAGATGCTTACTGCAGGGCTTCAACTCCAAACTGTTTCTAGCCAGATTCCATTTATTATCAGCACATTTTGACATTTCAAGTAATACTGTGCAGGTTCTATTTCTCACTTTCTATTAGTGATTTCTGTAGACTTATGAGCTTTTTCATTCTCAGTTTTCCAACACTTCCAACAGAAGTCTTGCCAGCAGTGAAGATGATTAAAGGTTTTTGAAGAAGTAGACTGCAGCAGGAAATCTGAAATGGATCCCACTGCAGTGCCAAAAAACCTTTGGAAAATACATATATAGCCCCTTATTGAAGAAATCTTCCACAATATTGCTATTTCATTGCACTTCTGTGTGTTTTTTTCCTGAACTAGACAGAATAGGTAAGTGAAATTCCTACAGGTAGGTTGAAAAGAAGGTGAAGAAGAGTGAGCTTGTGGCTTAATCTTGGCAAAATGTTGGATAGCATCTACAGATACAGTCAAAATATGCATCTAAACCACTGAAAGGATTTCCACAGATCTTGTTCTTTGATGCTAGTTGGTCCCCAGCTGTTTTTTTTAGAATAGTGCTCTTGAACGTTTCCATCTGGCTAGGAGTTTTCAACATTTTTTTTTTAATGCAGACTTAATCATTATAATTCATTCCCTTGTCACCTTGGAACTAAATTAATGCAATGCACTCTGGTATCTGGAGCACTGTTTGATGCATATTTGTCATCAGAGTGTCTACTGAGCTGCAATTGAAAAGTTCAAACATTACACTCATATGAATAAGCAAAAGGGTTAGTGTATTTTCAAACAGCATGTTTTGATGACAAAATATCTGTGCTTCAGTTTATTGAAAGGAATTAGTGCATTTTTGAAAGGGTTATGTGATGTAGTGGCTGGCATGGTGAGGAACTGGATTTAAACCAGGAGATAGTTTCCTGTGTTGGATTTCTCTCTCAAGTGTTGGGCACTGTACAGACAAAACCCCATTTATCTGGCTTGAAATATTCAGAGATGTTCCCTTTGCCTTCTTGCTCAAGGAAACAGAAATGTCTTCAGCAATATCCAAAAGTTTATAACCTTTCATGACCTCTTTTTCTTGCTTTCTACAAACTGTTTTAGTATTGTGCCTTTTTAAAACTTTTTCATATCAGTGGCAGGGCAAGGTAACCACAAGACCATGATCCTCATGCAGGCATTGGGGATGTGGAGATAACAAAGCTGATGGTGGTTTGCAGATTTTTTCCTTAATATTTTTCCCTTGAAGAGCCAATTTTAATTATTATCTAATTCTACTGAAGCTTAGAAGATGACAGGAAAAATAATTTTTTTTTTCTTGGATTAAAGTGTGTTTTCAAAGAATGCTACCTGAGCATTGTACAAAAAATTACATTCTGTGTTCTTTTTTTCTTTATTTCCATTCTGTGTTCTTTCCATTCCTGTTCTTCCTTTTCTGTGTTCTCTTTTCCTCATTCTGTGTTCCTTTACTTAAAGGATTCTCCTCACATTGAAAATTGAAGACATTACTTGTAAATCTGAGGTGATGTATGTAATTTTTATTGATCTTGAAGTATTTTTCCTTTAATTTTTCACTGTACTTGAGAATGACCTTTAGGAGTCAGCATATAAAAAGTTTCTTGCCTTCACTCCTGTGACTGTCTAACCAAATAATTCTCAAAGTATCCTGAAAAGATAAGGAGAGATGGTTCTTCTGTTATCAAGATTTTGCTGACCATCAATCACTACACTTTAAGGGCATATTTTAGCCAAATTTTCTATTCAATTGGCTTCCAGAACTATGCTGAAATTGTTACAAGATGATGAAGAGGAGCTTAAAAATACTGCAGTGCAAGCCAGGTAAGCAGCTAAATGCTCCTTTTTCTTTCTCTTCCAGATAAGCCAAACTCAAAGGCAGCTTTACTTTACCCCTTGGGAATGTTGTGTTTAAAGCAACCCCCACTAATCCATGAGTCATGATGGAACAATGTACAGTATATCCTTATCCAGGCAACTCTCATTCCATAAAACAGGATGGGACCGATATGTGGGGATTAGGTATT
The DNA here is from genome assembly GCA_013396875.1 of Vireo altiloquus. NCBI lineage: Eukaryota > Metazoa > Chordata > Aves > Passeriformes > Vireonidae > Vireo > Vireo altiloquus. The sequence continues at coordinate 185,717 of VZRF01005941.1, read as the reverse complement.
AGGAAGAAATTCTGTACTGTGAGGGTGGTGAGGCATACAAACAGGTTGCCCAGAGAAATTGTGGATGTCCCATCCCTGGCAATGTTTAAGGCTAGGCTGGACCCTAGCTCTGGGCCCATCTGAGTGGAAGGTGTCCCTGTCCGTGGCAGGAGGTTTGGAATTAGATGATCAATAAGGCCTCTTCCCGCACAAACCATTCTTTGATAGAGTCTGTGATATTTGTTTCTTTCAAATTACTATTAAACAGTCCTAATGACACAGATACAAATTAAATCTTAAGCTAAATCACTCATGTAGTGAACAATCTTTTTAGTCTCTCTAGGGGAAAAAAATTTTAGTAACAAAAAGTTTTCCTTCCATGGCTGCAAGAACATCCAAACCCTGCAATTTTTGCTATAATGCTATTTAAATTGAACTGTGGGACTCACAGCTGTTGGGAACCTCTGCAACGAGAACTATAGGTTTTTGATTGCATATTGAATCTAGTCTTCCCAGATATTTTCAAAGCTTTACTTTTCCAAAATGCAGACATGTTCATTACAGTACTTAGTGATGTTTCTGTTGGAATTGAATTTGAAGATCTCTGACTGCCACACATTAATTTTATTTAATTGGAAACAAGTTTATTTTTCCCTGGGCTGGACTGAGACTAAAAAGCTTTGGCCCTTGGTATTTGCTACCAAAACCTCTTGCAGGTAGTTTAATGTCAGCATTGTGATAGAGCCAAGCCTGTCTTTAACACTGCTTCCTGCAATTTTATAAAGTTTGGGCCAGACTTCCAATTGCAGAATTCTAGCAATTGAAGCAATTAGGTGCAGCTGAAGATCTGGCCTGTCAAAAAAGAATCCTAGGATTTTTGCCGCAGTTTTAGATATCACTTTGCCTACGTTGGAGGGGACCGTCAGTATTGTTGTTGTTGACTTGTTATTGTTATATGAGTTACATACTAAGGGAAAAATGTACTGTTGTATTCAAGCTTTTATTTTTGGGACTGTCCTTTTAGCTCTATTAGTTTTCAGCAGTGTTACTACCATTTATAAATGGAAGTGCATTGTTCATCTGTCAGCATAAAATGTAAGAGCAGAGGAAGGGCAAGGAGCCATATATGTACATGAAGAGTGGCCGGGGCACATGTGTAAATTCTTTGTCATTGTGTTTGCAGACATAAAAGGAGAGTGAAGAAGATGCTGAGGAAGCAGTTGTGCTGCACGTGCATGGCCCATGTGTGTCACATACTGTCCCTGGAACAGCGCTGGTGCCTCGCCTATGTGAGCATCCACAGCCCTGCACGCAGGGAAGAATGCATGCAGTTAACAGAATGTGTGAACTGCAGTTTGTGTGGATGTTTTCTGGCTATTCTCCCCGTTCTGTGATTGAAAGTCCTCGTCCAAGTCCTGCTGAAATAATTAAAACTTTTCTTTCATTTACTTCTTCAGGGTGGTGCCACATCTATGCGTTAATTCAGCTGCACTTTCACTTAGGGCCCAAACTTACTACTGAAGTACGTGACAAACCCTCCCTGCCTTTAGCAAAATATGTCTTGGCATTGTGTATATTATGAGATGTTAAATGTTTTAACAACTGAAGCATCTGTGTTGTGTTGAGCTCGGAGGTAGCATCCAAAAGCATCACCAGATACCAATTTGATTACATTCCTCACGGTGGTATGACAATGGTCTCTCCGCATATTGTTTCCATCATTACTGCAGTCATATCACCAGAGTGTCTTAATGTTCTGCCAGTTTGTACTCTTGAGAAATATTTGTCACAGGAATAGCATTTTCCACACTCTTCAGTATTTTTCCTAAGTTAATGACCCACTTTGGGCCAAATTTGGAAAATTTAGCCCAAGGGCTCCGGTTTGTTTTCTCATTTCCATTTATTTATTTTCTAATTCATGCAAGGGAAAGATGCCAGAGGAATTGGTGAACAGGATAGTCTAAAACTGTTAGTGTACAATAGCACTTTTCCTTTATATTCCCATTTGCCTTCAGGAAAGTCATCTTCTCTGCTCCAGTATTCTCTTGCACTGTAGGATGAGAACAGTAATGCTTTTGTATTTCCCTAACCAAAGTGTTTTTGGGATCACATTGAGCCAGGCATTCCTACTGATGAGCACTTTCATGCACGAATGCCTTTGTTGCGGTCGGTGAAATTGCTGGTTTGGGTTGAGGTTCAGAATCTCTCGCCGAGTCATCTCCAGTTTCTGATGAGCGGTGAGGTGAGCACCTATGAGAGGAAGTAAGGGTATTTAGGCCGTGTAACTCTTCCTGATATCAGTGGAAACAAATACCTAAACCCTCACACTTTAGAATTTGGAGTGCTTTACCTTTTGACAGCTTGACAACTTTCTAACATGATCACGTTACAGTCCAAATCCCCTACACCACGGCTCAGTCTTTACACAGGCAAATCTCTTTAGCCCTTTAATAGTGGAATGTTCTTCAGTAAGGTCTGGGCAATTACAGAAAAAGGAAAAGAAAGGATTGATTAGCAACTTACATAATGAAAGGTAAAATCAAGCATGGCACGGTACACAGCTGAGTTTTACCACAGGCAAATCGATGTTAGTTTTCACTATGAACATTTTAACCATAAACAATAAAACTTTGCTCTGGTATTGTGAAAACCTAGAAGTTGCTGTGTGATTGTTGTTTCCCTGTTTTTGACAGGTATTCAAATGAAAGGACAGGATGATATGGGGTGGGGGGTGGCTGATTTTCTATAACTGCCTGATGCCAGGCAGTCTACAGGCATATCTTCTGTTATTTGTTTGTAGGTGGATCATTTGCTATGAAATTTACTCGAGAGACCAATTTAAGCATCAGGTTGCATTCTACAGTCCAGTAATTTCACATTGCAAGTATCTGAAGAGCTTTTACAGTAATGCTATCTGGATCTGCACTTTTCTACAATTCTTTTTTTTTTTTTTTCCTAGACCTTTTCTTGCTGTCCCCTCTGTTTGTGATAATTCTGGAGATATCCTCAGAGTAGGGAGCCCTGGCCTGTGTAGTTTTACCAAGCCCTAACACATGCCTGCTCTTCATGCGTGACAGCTGAAAATCATCCTGAGTGAAAACTGCTGCAGCATGGGAGATGATATGTTGACAGTCCAGAGCACTGTGTGTGATAGATGTGGAGGAGTGTCTTTAAAGGACTTTTGAAGGGTGTTTATTGCCTATCCTGAAATATTTTAGTGCTTGCAGGCTGTAGCCGTCACTCTGGCATGGCAGCACTGAAAACTGTGGTTCCTGCAGCACAGTCCTGACTGTGGTGCCAGGTGTTCTGAAGGGATACTGTCCTGTCAACACCAGAGATGAGAAATTACACAGAAAACCTTCGTTTCTCTATGTTTAAAAATAAATTATTGTTTGCCTTATGTTGATAATTTGTGCAGCAAACAGCATTTAATCAGTTCTTTCCATTCTATGTTTAGTTGCGGTAATCATATGTTACATATTGGAGAATTTGTACTTTATTTGATGCTATTCATTCTTTACTAGTATTATTTAATTTATTTATTAAGTGCTGGCAGTGCACTCAATAGGACCAGATTGTCAAATTTTTCTTCTGGTGTCTGTCTGTTGCCTTTCTGAAAACCGTGAATGTTTTTGTAGGTGTATTACTGCGTTTGAGGTAGCTGATAACTGACAAGTTTTTTGAGTTAGATCTCCTAACTGTAGAACTGCATAATTCATAATGCATAAGTTAACAGGCACTTGGTGTAAGGAGTTGGGAGGGGAACTGCAAACCTAAAGGAATTGTTATATTTGAGTGCAGCTTAATTCCTACACCGTCACTGAGTTTTGTGTGTGTGTGCCATGTATCTGAAAGAAGCCATAAGGCAAAGGTTGTGTGTTCAGTCAGTTCTTCGGTGCTGGCTGCTTTATCTTCTCTCTGTGATGTGCACTACCTTTGTTAAAGCTGTGGAGGTGGTGAGCTTACTGCAGCCTTACAGGCGCTCCTCTGGAAAAAACTGCGGGACATCCATTTTTATGTGTATTCCATGCTTCTTCAGAGCAAATTGTGCGGGCAAATTCCACCATCAATGGTGTGTAACATCATTAATGGCTCTGGCCAGAAGCATCTTAAATTGTGCTGCTGTTAGTCAGGATAATTTAAAGCACTCATACAAGCTGTTGCTATTTGAATATGTCCCTAAAATGTGTGATAATAGCATTAACAGATTTTGGACCCGAAGACTTGACATAAAAGGAGGATGGAGAAGGGTCATGGAGCAAAAACAACAACTTCTAAACCATGAAGTGATAATGAAAAGTAGACTGGCCAACATACTGATATTTCCTTTAGGACACTCAGGAAGCTGTTTTTTGGCTCTTGTATTTTATAAAGCTCTACCTCTAATCTCCTAGCTGGTTTTATTACTGCAATGTAATATTCCAGTTCTGTTTCTCCCCACTGCTCTGGGGAGCTTTATTCCTACTTGTATATGTTGTCTGAAGGAAAGACTGTTCTCTTGTTTAATAGATGAAGTCTGAACTGGCAAAAGAAATGTGTTCTTTCTTTCTTCTACAGGAGACAACATCTGGAAGACAATGTTTAAATAGCATTAATTACATCCCTTGATTTTCCTTTTCATAGGAGGAATGTGAATATATTTATTGTCACTAGAACTAACAATGATGAGGTGAGCTTCTAGTTTGTATCAGTTTCTTTCTAGCATTTATATCCCAAATTGTTGTTCATAATTTCCAACCATTTCTTTCCTGAAAAAAGCTTAAATGTCTTTTTCTTTGTTCATATTTGAACTATATGTGTTGAGATGGAATAAGCAGCAGAGGAGTAACAGAATCATTCTGGCACTGATCTCGTCTTTGACCTACATTGAATAGGATAAGTTATGGAATAAATCCCAAATCATGAACTAATGAAAATGCAAGTGAATTCTGGATGAACCTAGGATGTTGTGCCAGTATAACAGAGATGAGCAGGATCTTTAAGAAGTGCTCAAAAGCAATTTGATTCTAGCCCCTGAAACAGAGTCTTGAAGAAAAATCTGATTTGACTTGCACTTTTCACAGTTCTATTAAAAAAAGAGTAAATTATTAAGGCCTGAAAAACTCTTCAGCCTGACACATCACAGTGAAAATTCTTTCACTGAAAATATTTTTTTCCTGAGGAAAGGTGTCAGAAATGTTTTTAAAAAGTCACAAAACCCCCTTTCTTTCAGAAATAAAGCTACAAGGCTCCAAAACATTTGAGCACTTTCAATTCTGTAGGCGCAGGGGAGTTCTACCCTATATATAAAAATACGTAAGCACATGCTTAACTTTTAGCAGGTATTAAGTCCCATTCATTACATTAGGACTTAAGCATATACTCACATCTCTGAGAAGTGGGTCCTGCCTCATGTTAACTTCCAAGCTGAAAGTTTCATAAGGTGTTGAAGGTGGTCCAGCACTCACTGACCAACAGGCCCAAAGGCTGCCAGTGCAGCAAGCCAGAGAGAGGCTTGGTTTAATCGGATTCTGAGTTACAATAAATAAATTATAACAAACTCGACAGAAGCCTCTGGGCTGGGTCCAGCCCTGAAGCCAGACTGAAATTTCTCATGTAGCAGGTAATCAGTAAGATGAGAAACCAGCTGCAGGGGAAGGGCCTCTCTATGAAACAAGAAGGTACTCCGAGAGCCAAGTCTTGTCCCAGTAATCTTTCCAGTAACACTACAAAGGTCCATGCTCTTCATTATCTGGTCTTCAAAGAAGCTGAATTAATTGGAAAGGAAACTGATGGTGTTACTGGAGCAGGCCACCCAAGTTAGTTGGTTATATGCATGAAGAATGGGTCATGAGATTTGTCCCTTACTTTTCTAAACATTTCAGTATAAGCAAAGCTCCTAGGTAATTTCGAATGAAGGTTATTTGGTTACAGGGAAAAGGATTACCAGAGTGGCATTATCCCCTTCAGAGCATTTAAACTGAGCAATGTGATGACATTTCAAAACCATCTGGGACTATTTTTTTTTCATTATAGTCTCCAAAATGACCCATTTTGTTAAAAACAATGAGGCTGGTGTTTCCCTGTCCTTTGTGATAATGTTTTTCAAGCAGTTGTCTCTAGGGTTTGGTGCAGGCTTTTGCTAATAGCTCAAAATACCCAGTCACTGGATTGATTGATGCATGTGGCTGATCATATCTGTCAGTCTGCCATTTACCCTTTATTTTACAGACTTCTTTCCAAAAATCATATTAGAAGTGCCTGAGTGCTGTAGAAGGGTTTAGAACAGTTTGAGTGCAACTCGAGTAGATTTTGTGAAATACATGATGACTTGTACTGTATAACTGGATTGATGTTTCCAATTAGTTTTCCCAGTGACAGGTCTGGTGGGATCTATTTTATCTCTGAGAGTAGCCAGCCTAAGTCAGTTGGCAAGAGAAAGATACTCCACTGGAGAGCAATTCTTCTACCCTGCCTGCATCCCTGGTGTTCTCTGTCTACTGAACCAAATTACAAGGTTAGATGACTTTATGCCTACTTTTTCATCCTCTAGAGTTTCCTGAGGTAGATTTTATTTTTGCAGAATCCTCCCCAGTGGATGCACAGGAAGGTTATTTGCAGATTTTTTTTTAAAGCTTTGAAGTTTGGATTTTGCAACTGAAACACTTCTTTTGATGAATGTATTTTAGAAATGAGTTCCTAGCTTTTAGGAAAAATCAAATAATAACATTTAGTAATGTTTGCTTAGTAAGCAAAAAATCACCAACTTGCTGAAAATTAGCTGAATTCCCTTTTGTTTTGTAGATTTTTTGCTTTTGGTCTTAATAGTAAATATGATGTTTTATAAAGTAGTGCAGAGGAGAGGCTGTAGTCCAAAAATGTGAACCCTTTTTGGGCAGCAAATAACGGCTGGGAACCAGAAATTCTGGTTTGCATTCTGGGACTAGAGGAGCACAGTGATCTCTGCAGAATCACAGAGCCTATACAGATCTATATGGAATCATAAAGGTTGAAAAGACCTCCAAGGTCTTTGAGTCCAACCTTTGACCCAACACCACCATGTCACCCAAACCACAGCGCTGGGTGCCACGTCCAGTTGCTTGTTGAACACTTCCAGGGATGGTCACTCCACCGTCTCCCTGGGTGGCCTGTTCCAATGCCTAACAACCTTTTCCATGAAGGAATTCTTCCTGGTGTCCAACCTGAACCTCCCCTGGAAGCAGTTTGAGGCCATTTCTTCCTGTCCTGTCACTTGTTTCCTGGGAGAAGGATATGGTGAAGATGGTATTTCCAGCTCACCAGGAGAACAGATGCTTAGAAGGAGCATGGTAGTCACTGGCCATATTAGAGAGATGGGTTTAGCTTACAGCCCTGCTATTTTCTCCTGTTCAGCCTCCCAGTTTCTTCTTTAATAAAATTGAGCAGTTGCTATTTATCTATTTCTAGCAAAGGGGAGTAAGTAGAGTTGGTTGAAATTGCTTCCTTTATAGTTGGCTGTGTGAGAGAAAATTGATTTTTTTTGACCAAATGGAATTTCCACTGAAAGTCTACCTTCTGTGAAATTGTTTGATCTTTTTGCTTTAGTTGAGTGCCCCATCCCACACTCTCCCTTGGGTTTCTAACTGGAAAGTCATAATTTTTTGGGCTTGCAGAACTGAAGACAAGTAAGAGTAAAAATAAAAATGCTGGTTAGATCTTTTCATGAGAGCTTTTTTCATAGTACTGAAAGTATACTTACTAGAAAGAGCTGGATTACAGCTCAAGGTCATCTCTTAGTCCAAGTTTGATGCCCTGTTCTGAGATGAGAGTGAGTTGTAGCACCTTCAGCTGTTCTTCTTTGTAGAAAGCTGTGCAGTACAGCCCAGGTCCACTCCTGTATTTTTTAGCATACTGGTGGCTACTGGCAGCTGCAGCTTGCTCTTAGCAAATTGTCAATGAAAAATTGCTCACAGCTAGTCCCTAAGAAGCTCTACTGGATGTGTCTTAAGGCTGAACTGATGTATTCAATTCAGGTGGATTGTCAGGCAGAAACCTAAGAGTGCACTATGCAGCTTGGTCTATAAATTCAGTTTCTTCTTCATGGCATAATAGCACCACGGCTTTTCAAAAAGGAGTTGGGATAGAGAATAAAGATAACTCTGGACAAGAGATGTCTCAAGAATTTCACCAGTCTATCCTGAACATCTGAGTCTAAGCAAAATAACTGGCATGGAACTTATCAAGCTAAAATATCCATTTTGAAAAAAAAACTCATGAGCAACTGAAAACAGATAAAAAGAATTCTTTGGCAGCCACAACAGTAGATACAGCTACCACTTAAAACACAAACGTTTCCAAACTGTAAGTGCTTATATCGCAGAGATTACCATATCATCACAGGCCGTCATTTGTCCTCTTATCAATGCAATGTGAAATCCCAGTGAGCGTAAATAGAGATTAATCTTGTAGATACTCGGCGCACCAGCCCCGTAGTGTCTGTCTGTGGAAAATGCACTCGGCACAGCCACCACATGGTCTCACTGAGGCTTTTAAATGGCTGTGGGGTCAGCTCCAACGCCTGGCCTTCTCCAGTCACAAACATTTCAGCACTCGCTGAGCACTGGGTTTGTCTCCATTATGCTCTGAGTGACGCTCCCTTGCACAGGAAGCAAGAGTCCAAGAGTAATTTTCTACTGCTATTATTAACCTTCTAATAGGAGCTCATGCGTGATAATTGGGCCTCTCAAATATATTTTGGAGAGGGTATTTTTTTTTCTAGCCAGTTTTCTTTTTTTTTTCTATTTTATTTGGTAACTTCTGAAAAATATCTTACTGCTTAAAAGAACAGTTCTTAAACCAAATCCTTTGTGATTAGTAATGCACAGCTAAAGACATTTGGAGCATTAAACACCCCTGTATGTGAAATCCCTGGAGTTTTTATAAAGTTTGGCTTAAAATTACAACAAAATTACAGAGCTGGAAGAAGAATTGTAGCTGCATAGAAGAACGCTAATACAATTCTTTACATGTCTGTTTAATAAAGAATCTTTCAGTTCTCAGTTTAAAAAATAAAAGTAAAGGTTCATTAAATTTGGTGCCATAAGATTTGCTAAATTTACTGAAGAAAAACATGAAGTCAATACCCAGTTCTGCAGCATGTTCAGAAAACAAAATAATTAAATTGATGTTGTTTCCTTTTTGACAGGGTCTCTCATGGGAAGAGATATTACTTGGCTGTAGCAGTAATGGCTCTCCATCTAGGCGAAGAACTATTATGTTAAATTAAAACCTCTGTCTATTTATCAAACAGCCAAAACTAATAAACACAACTATGGCATTAAGAGTAAAGTGCTACTAGACTATTACTTCCTTGAATGAACTCATCAGACTATCATTTATAATTCAATTTAGACAAAGCGTCTGCTCCTCAGGGATGCGGAGATGTGGTATTGACACAAGAGGCCTTTACTATTTGGGCACAGGAATCAAATTGTTTTGTAGTTACTGTGGTTGGAAACAGTTTCTACTGGAAAAACAACCCCACAAAATCACTTCAGAAGTTTTTAGGAAATAGATTATTAAAAAGAACATGTAGAGTATTGTTTATAACAAGTAATGGTAACTGGAAAACATACCCATAAAATAAAGGAGTTTTTAAAAGATAAAAACAAGCAAAACATGAACCTGAGCAACTCTTGCTCATGGGGTCTTTGGGGTTTTTTTCCACTTAACTACCAATCAAAATATCATGATTTTTTTGGTTTTTTGGGCTTTTTGGTAGCTAGGGATTTAGCACTAGAAACTTGGTGTATCCCTCAGTATAGTATTTTGCTTAATGCAGACCAGGTTCTTCAATTTTAAGTTTATAAGGAAATCTCTCAAATTGAGGTACTTGTACTCTATGGAGCAGCGTACAAGTACACCTGTCTACCTACTCATGGCGGGCAGATAGAAGTACGAGGTACCATTCAAAATTCATGCAACAGGTTGCATGGTAGAAAGTCTTAAAAAGGCAGACCAAAATTTGAATTTGCAGACATTTTGAAACATCAAATAGTGTGTTTTTAAAAAATCCTGCCATGAAGGTAAAGCAGTTTCTCTGGGAGACTGCCAGACACCCCAGTAATGTCTATATATAATACACCCTTGCATAAGAAAAACAAGGAATAGAAAATCTGATACATCAACCACTGCCAGCCAGTAATGACCAGTGGAATTCAGCTAACAGAGACAATTTAATTTCAGTGCCTAGTGGGAATTTGATTAAAGCAATTAGAGAAAATTCTGAACATAGTCCAAATCATGCGTGTCTCTACTTCATTTTATTTTCTTTAAGAGCCGTCAGCATTCTTGGCCTCTGAAAATATAGGTAGTAAGTCTCCTGAAAACTTTTAAGCAGGGTTATAACTTTGTTCACATAATGGTGACATTGAAGTGAGTGAGGCTACTTGCAAAAGGGAAATTATATATGTGTTTAAGCATTTGCAGGGTCTCATGCTAAGTGCTTGGAACAGAAATTTCTTCCATAGCCTGCCCAAACGCTAACCCTAAATACAGCTGTTCCTTTCCAGCAAAGTGTGGAGGCAAAGACCGATCAGCCTTGAGGCACAGAGGAATTCAGGGGCGCAGTTGCAGACCCCAGGTTCAGGGTGAAGTAGATGGGGCTGAGAGACTCCAGTCAGCAGGGAAGTTCAGTGATTTCTTAGGAACAGTCTGCTTTTGAATGTCTGATTGTTATTATGATATAGGTGGAAATTAAGGGGAATAAACCTCTTGTAAACATATATGGGGCTGCAGCCATGGCTATGACATCACAGGCAGCCAATGGAGTAACTAACTCCATTTTGGTCCATCAACTTCTACAGCCATTTAAAAATTTTTATTATTCTACCACATGAATCTGGACTGCAGCCACTCACCATAAGGCAGACTGGACTAATAAATCTTTGGCACATACAACCACCATGTTTAATATAAAACAACTCCTACACTTTTTTTAATATGATTTATACAACAGAACACGAAGCTACCTACACGTTCTTTTCTAGCTACAGCAGATACTGTTATTTATCGCACATTTAATTACTAACAGCAATTCAGTCATGCTACCTGACCTTAAGGCCTTTTGATTACCTGATCCAACATATTTCACATGATAAAAATGTCAGGCTAGGAGAAACCCACCAGTCTGGTTTTCTGTGAAATCTAATTATAAACAGCGATGTTAGAAAAAGGTTACCAGTTTAAATAGTCAAGGCAGTTATTCATTTGGTGAGAGTTTGTTTTGATTGAAATGATAGCCGAGAAGGCACCGTGCAGCCTGGTAGGACACTATGAACAGTGCAGCCTCATCTCACCCACACTCATTTTGGCTGCTCCACTTGAACTCGGGAAGCTCATCTGGGCTTCTGGGAGCAACTCGGTGCCATGGGATAATTCCTCTCCCTACACAGCCTCCATTTCCAGCCTTTGCAGGGCCAGGAGTTGGACTTGATGATCCTCGTGGGTCCATTCCAGCTCAGGATATTCCATGATTCTCTGATTATGGAAAAGAGGAGCCAGTGAATCCATTTGTGGGAATGGGCTCAGCCCTTCCCTTAACCCCTAGCACAGGTGGTGGTGCCTTAAATGCTCTGTTAAACTGTGGATGTTGAGATGGAAGTTGGCATGAGCAGTGTTAGAGCAGACCTTGTAGATGGCTGGGGAAACTGACAGGGTGAAATCCTGGCCTGTCGTGGGTAAGGTTCTCACTGAGACCGTGAGTTTAGGAGTTGGTCTCAGTCTAGGACTTTTGGAATGCTTTTCTGTGCCTTGCACCTTTGTCTTGCTCCATTTTTGTGTTTCAGTTAAAGTAGAAAGGCTCATGAGCACAGCAGATGAAAGGAAGGAGCGTCTGCTTGTGGGAAACTCTCCTACACTGCCAATGACAATAATAATAACAGCAGTGGCAGTCTTAATGACAATTTCTCCCATCTTTATGGTGACTAAGAGCTTTAGTAGGAAACGTGGATGATACTGTGTCTGTACAAGGCAGGTCTTGCACAAACAAAATTAAAAGATAAAGAATCTTAGAAAAAAAGAAATAATTTCCCGAGAGCGTTGTTTTAAGATAAGTGACATCATGCCTTAGAACAAAGGTGAGAGATGCTTTTTAATATATTCATTGTATGACTTTTCATCTGAGCAGGATTTGATTTTGCTGCCTGTTATGTTGTATGAAACTGGAAAGAATAATCACATAATATGATTGGTATTAATTTTGTAGTTATAAATCAATGCATTATAATTTTTCTCCTAGGAAATGAGTAAACACATTTTTTGTATATTATAATATGCCACACATTAAGTGTCTACGTATGCTCTATCCTACACCCGTACCTTCTGTACTGCACTAGCTCTTCCCACTCTTTCTTTTTTGTGGGATAGCAGATGAACCAAGATGACCTCATGCTACAGCTTTGCTTCTCTGAAAAAATGAAGCTGTCAACAACATAGGAAAAGTCTCGTAACCACAGGAAACAAAATGTTCACAGGAGCTGGACTAAGACTATGGAACTTGCTGCCAGACAAAATAAGAATGACCAGCACATGTGCCACTCTAAACACTCAATGCAAGAACCCTATTATTCAGAGTAGCTTTCCCTTGATAGTCCTTTCAAGCATCCTTAGACGAAGTGCTCTTTTGGTTGTAAGATGATGAAAAGCTCAAAAATGTTCAGAGGTTAAAAAAAAATGGCATGCTCACACATAATTGCCCTGGAAAATGGCTAGACATTACAGCAACAGTCTGATACAATCCTGGATAAATAGATGGTTACTAGAAAAATAAATAGAGCAGATAATTTCTTCCTGTCTGTAGGAGTGGCAGGCAGCACTTTGAAACATTTTTAAAGCCATTTATGATCTCTCAAGACCATTATAATCCATTTATACATATTATTAACTCTCCAGAAAATATGAATCAAATGTGCATTGGGCAGTAAAGTGTGTCTGTAGTAATTTCATGTCATGTGTTTCTCCTAAAAAATGCCGTTTAGTGGCATGCACAGAAATGGATTACCCACCTGCAGTTGATGGTCTCCTATACCTTTAATTTTTCATACTTCTTGTATGGTTGTGTGCAAAACCCAAAAATGCCACTTAAATTTAAACTATAACAACTTAATTGAATTTAATGACCAACAGGAATATTTCCATGTATTTATATTTTCTGCTTCATGCTAACCTTCAGCAATGTTCAGTGAGGGACTGGCCTGCGGTGAAGAGGGTCCCCTCAAAAAACTTGTTGAAATAAACAATCAGTTTAAAAGATGCTTTTCCATTTCCCAAACTGTCTTGTGGAAACAGCTGCTAAAAGTATTCAGATAAAGATTGCTGCGATGATCACTGTGTGCTTGATACTAGAGAGTGGAAGAGGGCTAAATCTTCCCAAGAGATGCTTTTGCTTGAAATAATCTAAACATGGGAATATCTGATTTCACTCATTCCATCGAGTGTGGAAGACATATGCTGCAAGATGTGCCTGGTATTTCAACATTAGTGTGGGGTTAGCCTAACTCTCCTTTGTCCTGAGTCACATACCAAAATCTTTGTGTGATCAAAAGCCACAGGAGATGCAGACTCTCTGTGAGGGGAATGGGAGGTCCTAGAGTGATTCATGGACAGTAGCTGACAGAGCTCCCAGAGGACTCATTAATTTATGGTGGAGCAGGTCTAGCTCATGCCAGCCGTGTTGCTGGATCCCTGAGCAGCCCATTGATTTTGGCTTTAGCAGCTGCTGCTGGCTCTTTTCCTTCCATGGCCAGACATTTGAATTCCTCTTCCTTTTTTTGCCAGCACAGTCTTCTGACTGGCCATGTGATTCAGCTTTTGACTTGGGCCAGTGCTTAACCACTTCTGCAGGGCCACACTTGGTGTGTTGGTGATGCCTTAGGTTTTAACTTTTGTATTTTTCAAATCCCATACTGTTAGTGTAAGTCTGAAATTTCCTGTAGCTTGTTAAGTGCTGTTCTCTGATGCTCACACAGACATAACAAAGCCTCTCCAGCTCGCTCTCCAAGGACACCCAGACCCTCCTGGGCCCAACAACTGCAAACCTTCATCTTGGGGAGAGGGGGGCAAGCTTGGGGAAATTCCATCANCCCATTTAAGGCATCATTGGCAGCTCAAGAAAGCTGTAGACTACTCCTGTGCAGCTGATGAACCTGTTAGATTCATGTCTATTTATATTATTATTATTATCCTTTATTCTATATTATCTATTCCATATTCTGTATTATGTAATTATTATATGTTATCTCTTATAGACACCTATTTGTACCTACTCCAAGACAGATGGTAATCCAGCCAACAGAATGGTCATGTGCTTCACCCTCTGAGGAGAAAATAAGTATATTCCTTTCCTACAAACAAACTAATTGAGGTTTTTGTTGAAACCGATGTGAATATAACTGGAGCTGCACAAATCAATTTTCTTAAGACCAAAGGAAGCTGGCAGGAAACCCTGGAAAGCCACTTCTGATCTGTGCAAAGCTGAACAAACCCCAGGACTGAAGAACTTGAAGGCGAATGGTACATAATTCTGTGGTAGTCTAGACCTGGAAAGAAAGAAGGAATTGAAGTTAAAAAAAATCAACTCTGACATAAACAGTGTAAAAGCATGGCTTTTAAATAAGTAATGTCTCAGTTTATTTGCTTATATACACTCTCATATATCTATTTATATTTTTTCCCATATATACAAACACACACATTTAGAGAGAAAGAGAGAGAGAGAGAGAGAGAGAGACTAATCTAAAATACCTTTGAGGGCTGAAAGCTTGCTCAGTGGTGGTAGAACCAGACAGCCAGTCTCCAAACTGCTGGCTCTACTTAAAATAAGAAATCTTCAAAAGATACAGTGATGTGAGGCGGTACAAAATATCAAGGGAAAAAAACGTAAGTGGGTGACTAGACATGATATGTTTTCCAATTTGCTGGCCAGCAGACTACCTGAGGAGAGAGCCCTAGTGAAAGGATCCTTAAATATTTTGTGCTCCTCCTCCTTTCAGCAGGGGAGGCACGGGGACCTGAGGCTGAGTGCAGCTTTTGAGAGACTCACCTTCATCCTGACCTGCCTTTTCCCTGCCTTCAGGCAATAAAACAGAAGAGTACAAGTGAGCCAGAGCTTGAAATCTGGAGACCCTTAGGCACTGCATTAGCACGGGATAAACGACTGCTAATGGCACAATTATCACTCTCAGTCACAGGAGATGATCCTTTGTTTCATTTTTAAAAGCAGATGCTTTGTGTTGCTCCTTCAAAAAAGGGAAAAAAAATTAATAACTCATCCATTCAGGCCTGTATTGTAAAAACTCCAGTGTGGTTAAGCAATGCTTAAAGAATTAAAACGGTGACCTAAAGAAAGAAGAGTTATTTAATCGCCAGGGACAAAATTTTGGCTCCTAAGACTCCCTGTGGTAATACCAAGTCTAGAGCAGAGAAAGTGGTTTTTGACAACAGCAGTTCCTGAAACAGCTTGTGCAAACCAGAAACACATAAAGAGAATTTAAGATAAAGAGAATAAAGACATCACACAGCTGCACACACACACAAAACTGTTTCCAGCTATTTCTGACTTGGAAATGAAGTTCTCTGTCTCTAAAGGTGTTAAAATGCAGTGTGAAGCAAAAAGGTAATGTGAGGCAAAATTAAATGAAAGGGAGAGAGTTTTCTGAGCATTGGCTATAAAATCTGAACACTAAAAATACTCTGTTCTCTTTTTCAAATCTTTCATAATTTTAAGAATGCAAGCAGCAAATTTTAAAGTTAACTTAATGAAGTTAACTTGAATAACCACATTTAAGGAATCAAATCTCAGTATTATCTATCAAAGTTTGAAATACAGACTTTTTACCTAAATGGTTGTTTAGATTAATGAGCCTCTGATAAACTGAAGGGGTAACAATGTCAGATCTGTAGAACTAAGGTAGTGATAAGGGATTATCTCTAAGAACAAGGTGATAAAGATTTCCAGTCAGTTTCATGCAGACTAAACTGGTGGGACAATTTCACATTAAAACGTTCCACTTTGTATGTTCCAGGTCTTAGTGGCACTCTACTGTGAATGGAGTGATAGCAGAAAAGAGATAGAAAGCACTGGGTTTGCTATGGGCACTCAGGGAATACTAGCAAAGCTCCTGCAGCTAGTACTGGAATCTAAGGGCATGCTTTACCACAGGATGGTTTTTAAATGGGCAAATTTGTGCTGGTGTTACTGTTACTGGCACCCAGGCTAGCTGGGTTAAAACTCAGCTCTGTTGGTTCTGTCCACAGGCGTTAGACTGACGCCTTTGCTGGCTGCACAGTAATATATTTGAGACGAGGACAAGCCCTTTTCTCTCTGCTGTGCCTGCACATATAGGCAGGAATTCACATCTGTTTCTGTAGTGCATGGCTGGTGTGTTTGTGGCACTGTTTCTTTATCAGATATCTGTTTGTAAATGGGATTCCTTGCATTGTAACAGTTTTAACTGTATTTGAAAAACCCAACCACACAAACAAAAAAATCACCCAAAAAATTACAGCCCAAACCCAAACAAACTACCAAAAAAAAGGATAGTTATAGAAGCTTAAAGAAGTGATGAATGTGCTACTCAATGTTTATCTGCCTACTAAGTCATTGATTTTTTTGGTGAGGACAATTATCCACTACAGTGGAGCTTTATTTAAAGACTTTTAACTCAGATTTCTGGAAACTGAGTGATACTTAAAGCTTGAAATCCTTCTCAATGATTTATTGTAATGTAACGTTTGCTGCAATAAACTATGCCCTCAATTAGACCTGAGCAACTCCATTAACTTTAATTATATCATGGTTGTAACTGAGAGTATAATTTGGCCTGCTGGGAATAGAATATACAATTAAAGCTCCACAGGGCAGAACAGGCAGAAGAAGTTAGCCCTTCAGTTGGAACTGTCAGGGAAATTATAGGTTGTTTTGGTTATTCTCTCCAACCTTAACAAATCCTATTAGTGACATAGTTGCAGTGTGTAGTTTGCAGTGTATGGTGGTTGGTAGAACAAGCACTGTTTATGCTTTTTCTCTTGGTATCTTGCAGGTGAATGGAGACCAGGAATTTAAGCTTGTGGGCACTGGATTCCTGCTCAGGAGACAGGAGGGCAGGAGCTGAGTGAACAAGATGAGTACCTTTGCAGCTCTACAGAAGCTGTCAGTTGTGGTTCAGGACCAAGCCCAGCCAGAGGATGTGGAGGGCTCGGAATCGAGGGACTAAGAAATAATATGTGCTTATTTGACACGACCCCATATTAAAAAGCTGTTGTGTTGCAGAGGGGAAAGCAAAGAGCTGTAGGCAGATCTCCATGATAAAAATGAACCAGTTTTTCATCCCAACTGCTGCAGCAGAAAGCAAAGAGTTGGCAGTGTTATTAAGCTATATTGATAGCCTGTTCAACTCCTTTCAGTGTGACTGAGAAAAATTAGCTTAGCTTGTAGGAATAAGAAAGAAGAATTTCTGTCTTGCATTTCTTATTTCCAAAGAGAGATGCCAGAGGGAACTTTTAGCCAATATGCAGGGTTATTTTTGTGTTTGCTTTTGGTTTGTCTTCCCAAGATAAATGGGTTTGTTTGTCAGTATTCACATCTGGTGGATCTTGAGGGCTTGAAATCAGTGCAAGATAAACCATGAGGGCACTGGAAGTTGAAGTCCCCTGGAAAGGCTACAGAACAGTTGAGGACCATCACAAAAAGCAAGCCAAAAGTGCTCGGGCTGTGTTAAACCCTAAATGACTATGCCCAGGAGACATCAAAGCCCGTGGTGTTCCTGCAGGCCTGGCACTTGAGTTTCATAGGGCTTTCCGTGGTGACTTCAGCTCAGTCTCTTTCCATGTGCCCTTAAGTTCTTGCAGCTTTCATGTCCGAAAATTCCTCAGGGTCTTTGTGTGTGATTTTTGACAGCTGGCACTGTCAGCTCTGGCAGGTCCAAACAGTTGCCCCTATTGCTTAATCTACACTCTCCACACCCAGATCCCACTGACATGCATTTAAAAAGGAGCATGATAAAGAATTTCCTTCTGTGCTCAAACGTAGCAGCCTGGCTACTCCAGGAGCAAAATGTTTTCAGTGTTGGCACCCAACACCTCTACTGAAAGTATTTTCTACTTTCTTTGTCAAGAAAGGAACTGCTTTCCACACCAGTGGCGTTTGTGTGTACCTACCACCCTTGAGTTTAAGGCTCTCTTCAAATAAGTTCCAAGTTTAGTTGAAGTCCTGCTAAAATGATTAACAAAATTCAGCTTCTTGTTTTCAGTCTTCTGACTCAGCCAAATGTACTTCACTACTTGTGTCTGAGACTAAGAGAGTTCTGAAGAGTCAAGCTGGCTTATAAGTGTATTTAGATCCGAGTCTAAGACATGAGAGGAAACCTAAAGTGATGAGAAGTGTGAAGAAAGTAACATCTAAGTTAAAGAAAAACCTCACAAACCCATCTAAAATGTGAATAGCTCAACTATATAGAAAACGTATGTGGTATTGGAAGCAATAGGGGAAAAAGATTTATTTAGGAGTAGAACTTCCACCCATTGGTTTAAATTACGTGATGGAAAGGAAATAAGGGGAAAAAAAGAAAATTTTGATGAGGAAAAGAAAAACTTCTTAAAATTTGTGAGTCTATGGAAACTTTTCAGTTAGTATATTTAACAGAATTGGCCTGAAAATTTGTAATGAAAAAGACCATTTGCAAAATTTGAAATGAGCTGTGAAAATAGTACTGTGCTAAGTAAACACTTAGGAAATCCAGGCTGCATTTTTTTTTTTTTCTGGAATAAAACCCAATTTATTTCTCTTTTCATTCCATTCTTCTTCCAAATTAAAAAAAACCTTTTAATTAATACATGAAGAAAAAGTGAAACAGGCATATTCTATACCCTTGCCTATTAAACTGACTAAACAATTTCCTGCAACGTGCTTTTTTTTAATATATATTCTTAATAGAATATCTGAATGAGGAACTTGTCATTACTAACTTCTCTTGCTTTCTTTCACAGCACTGCATCTCTTGGTGAGGACCAACACTGAATAACTATGCACTGGTACAGAACAAGAGAAGTGGAGATTGGTTTGAGTATGCCTTTTAATTGCAATTTATACACATACATGTGTTGAAAAGGACAGAGGTTTCTTTATGCTACTTGTAATACTGTGAGGCTGACTACTCCAAACTGAAATGGAAAACTGAAAGAAACCCCACGAACTTTGTAATTAAGGTAAGAATGGTTAATAGCATTTTGTGGATGGGGTTCTTCACTGTCTTGCTCTTGCTGTCTGTGTGAAGTGCTGTAAAAGTGTAAGGGGTTTTCTGCCCTGTGTATAAATGACTGTCCAAGCTGAAAGCACTGGCTGTTTGCATGTTGCCTCACTGGCATCATGAGGTAACATGGTTATGGGAGTGTTTGGGTACGCAGGAGGCTTACCCCTGAGCAAATGCTGAATGCTCTGAATGCTGCTTGCACAGCACTCTGTGAAAGAGCAGCGTGGAAAGGCAGGACTGGACACAGCCTTACAGAGCCTGGTCAAGGAATGTTTGACAGAAGAAATGTCCCTAGCAGTGTTGTGTGGCCATGTGATACTTGACTTGATTGTGGCCTTTGATGATTTGGGAGTCCCATGCTAAGTGTTTGATAGACACTGCTAGGCTGATTACCATAGAATCATGGAATATTTTGGGTTGGAAGGGACCTTAAAGATCATCTGATTCCAGCCCCCTTGCCATGGACACCTTTCACAAGACCAGGTTGCTCACAGCTCCATTCAACCTGGCTTTAACACTTCCACGGATGGGGCAATTTCTCAACCTGTCAACTTGTGCCAGTGCCTCACCACCCTCACAGTAAACAACTTCTGTATGTCTAACCTAAATTTTCCCTCTCTCATTTTGAAGCCATTCCCCCTTGTCCCATCACTAAAGATCCTGGTGAAGAGTCTCTCTTCCACTTTCCTTTAGGTTCCCTAAAGATACTAGAATGTTACTCTGAGTTCTCCACTCAGTGTTCTGCTGGCTGAACAGCCCCAAATTTCTCATCCTGTTCTCACAGGGCAGGTGCTCCTCTCCTCATCACCCTTTTGGCCCTCATTCAGACTTGTTCCAACAGTTCTGTGTCCCTCTTATGCTGGGGACACCTGACCTGTACTCAGTGCTCCAGGTGGGGTCTAACCAGAGCAATATGTAAGACTTTCAGGAAAGAGACTCATTACTGTAGATATACTCTTGCTATGTTTAAAAACCCAAACAAAATCCAGAAAACAAAACCCAAACCCTTCCTAAAATAAAGAGTCGAAAGTGATACTTTCAAACAGTGTTAGAAATAATTTCTCCTTCTAAATGTTTGAAACGTTACCTATTTTAAAATATATAACAAGAGATAAGCTCCTGTGAAAGCGAATACTCTTTCTTTTCCCTGGAAATTTATCTTTGTTCTTTTTTAATGACATTTTGTCCAGGTTAATGGTATCCTTGCAAGAGAGCAGTGTGCATGCTCCTCAACATGGGTGGGGAGTCAGATTGCCAGTTATTTAAATGAAACAACGGTTGAATTAGTAGGTTAGATGAAAACCAGATTATCAAAACACATAAATTACATGACCACTTCAGAGTGCGTGACGGTGAATAGCTGTTTGGATCTGCTATCAGGTTCTGAGACATTTTGTGTAAAATGCTGATTTGTGCTTGGCTGCTGACTGCAGTGCCTGCACATGGGGCAAGGAGAGGAACACTGAGTACTCCCCTGCTCAGAGCGCCGTGCTTCTAATTCTGTGGTCTTTTCTTGGATGTGACACCTAGAGTGGGGCAGATTACGTTTCCAGTTAATGATCTGCAGAATGATATGCAGTGCTTTTTTGGCCAGTCTCCTTTCTGATGCTTAACAACTCTATACACAAAACTGGGACAAGGATTTAACCTACTCTTTGTCATCCATCAAAAGAACATGAATTGCGTCTATTGAGGGTAGGAAGATTTGACAGGGAAAAAAAAGGAAGTGGTAGAAATTGTAGACCAGCCAGGTGCAAGCTGGCTGCCTAAATGAATGCAACTCATGCCTAAGTGGGCATAAGAGTTTCTCTACAGACATATTGGGTGGTCAGACCCCCACCTGAATTATATGGCTCAGAATCAGAAATATCTCCATTTTCTTCCCCGAATTTACTCCAGATTCATGCAAGTGCAACTGAGATAAAATATTAATTATAGACTCTCAGGATCTTTCTTATGTCAGGGCAGCCAGGAGCTGGAACATGGGTTGGCTCATGTCGGAAAATGAGCCTGTGCTAGTAGTCTGGGCTGGTTAACAGCAATGAAAGGGCTCTGTGCTGATTTAATTAACTGGCTCATTACTAAGAGAACTTAAAGGCTCTGTCTAGGTGGAGTAGCAAACATGATCCGTATGAAGTCTTGCGGCAAGGTTTGTTAATTATTTTTCCCATGGAAATCACGTTGGCTGGCAGGTGGCTTGTGCTCAGCTCTCATCCTGACATGGATCCTGGGCAGAGTGGAGTCAGGATACATCTGGGACCAGGAGATGGTGAGCGATTCCAGGTCCTGTACTTCAGTCACAGTCTTAGACCTTCAGGAACTTCATAATCTAATATCAGGCTTGTGATATTGCTTTTGGGCTCTAAAAGTCTATTTTTGGCTTTGTCAGGTTTAGCAGTTCTCCTCTGCCCTGTGCATATGCTGTAATTCTTTTGACTTGCTAATTCAGACCGGCTGATAAAGGAGAATTTTTTGAGCATAGCCTTGTCGCTAAGGGTAGAAGCTACTATTCATATATTCAACTTCATCTCTAAGGATACTAGTTTGATTTTAATTCTCTTAAAACGTGTGGAAATGTAAGAAGGTCTTGGTTGGATCAGATAAGTGGAGAGAGAAATTCTCTTTAAGATGGTCATGTGAGCATCTGCAGACCATCTCTCTCCTGTCAACATTCACAATTGTTGGACTAGGAATGCTAGGGCATACATCCATGCCATCTGTTCAATTGTAGTAGTATCCCTTCTTGTATTTTTTCCACAAAATATTTAAATTATTTGAAATTCGACTAGATGGATCACAATAAGTGTGGGTGGTGTTTGGGATATGCCCTTTCATTCTTAAATTCTATGCAAATTTCTTAGTTTTGTGTCATAACTGTGTATTTCAGCACTTTATTTGGACTCTGAGCACTCACCAAATCTCTCATACTTGATTATAGTCCTCTGTTAGCAAAATACAATTGAGCTGCACTGTTGGCATTGTTGGGCAATTGTGCAAAGGCTTCTTTTGGGTTTATCAGCTGTATTTCCCATGGCTCTCTCTCTCTCCAGAGTCAAATGTTGCCTCTGGTGAAAGATTTGGGAAGGGGAGAAAAAGGTTGGCAGTTTAGAGTCCCTGAAATGGTGAGAGCCCAGAGCCTGTATAAAGTTTCTCTCTATGGCGTTTTCCTTGTCTATTCATGACAGTTTTGTCTTTTCCCATAAGTATCTCCAAATGGGTGCCTGCAGTGTGTTTTGTTCATCAGGTTTTGTTTGACTTGCTGCTTCTCTTTTAAACAGGGAGGGAAACTTCAGGAAGACTTATTGCCATATGTACACAGGCTGATTTTTGCAAGCTTTCTGATTCTTCAACCCTGCAGCTTTCTACTCCTCTCTTAAGTAGTGATGTGTTTTGTTATTTAGTTAGTTGAGGCATTTGCTTTGTTATGATTTCATCTTTTGGACCAGAGGCAGCCTGAAGCAGAAAGGCAAAAGAAGCTTGTTATAATTTGACTGCTTTATCTCCCAAAGGAAGAGTGTTGTCCATCATCAAAAATAACAGTACTGGCCTTGTTCCAATCCAAAATATTGCACTACTCCTGACTTAATGTTGAAAAAAAAATAACAGAAACGTTTTTTGGAGGAACACTTCTAGTGTCACAAGCAACTTTGGTACCATGGACATGAGGTAGATTAAAACCTGAAGTGTTTCAAAATAGTTTGCAGAGGTAATTAATGCAACAGTTACTTAAGCTTGTTTAATGTACTAGTTCACAGGGCACACAGCATTGCAGGGAAAGAAAAGGAGCACTAATGCATTAAATTGTCTCAGGAGGTAGATTTTGATAGAGAACCTCAAGCTCTGGCACAGAAATAAATGTTGAGGGATAAAAACAGAGCCGAAGGAAGGAAGGAAGGAAGGAAGGAAGGAAGGAAGGAAGGAAGGAAGGAAGGATCTGTCCCAGAAGAACTGAGAGTCAGCACTAAAACTGGAAGTCTGGGTCTAAAGGAAGAAAAAAGTAAGGAAAAGTTATTAAGAGAGAACATTTCTGAAAAAAAGAATAAAAAATAGGATTGCTGTGGGAGGGTAAAGGGGATTAAGTATTTGAAAGTGTCTGTATGAATGCAAGATGCATGATGAGAGAAACAAAGAGATTAGGGATACACTAAAAGTATTGGCATCATTAATGTAATAGGAACTGAGAAGGGAAGCAAAAAAAAGTGCTAGGGATAATTGCATAAGATAACATATAGATCATGCAGAAAGGAAGAGATGGGAGAGAAAGTTTGGAAAGTAATAAAACTGAGGATTATGGAAGAACATGTAAATTGGTTGGAAAAAGGCATGCATGCTTAGAACTCTGCTTAGCTTTAGTTTCCACTGTCTGTAAGGATGGTTTTCCAAATTTGTAATGGGTTTCTAATGTAATGTTTAGATGTAATGACATCTAAATAGGATAGCTCAGAGAATGCTTTTCTCTATAAAAGAGATAGCTCAGAAAAACTTAAAAATGCAGTGATATTTGTGATCCAACAGCCCTGTCCTTTGTGTCTGCTGAAATTCCCTGAGGGTTGTGGCATCCCCAGTTTATCAGAGAGCAGGTGAGTGACTCATAAATAGCAGATCACTGACTGCTGAAGTTTTTGGTGAGGAACACACAAATGGGAAAAACCTGGCAGCCATCATGCATCATGAGAGCTGAAGTCCAGCTGGGGCCTTTAACAGGATAAAAAGGACATGAGGGTTTCTATCATGTTGCTTCTGTGGAGTTTTCTCAGTATCCTGGTACCATGCTTCTGTAACAGTATTTCAGAATGGAAGTGGTTTTCTTCTCAAGTAGTTAGTTTTTAGAAAACAGTGAAGCAGGTATTCAAAAAACCAGTAAAAATTGCTTGGAACAAAATACAGATAAATCTATGAGCATGCATTCACAGCAAATTGTACGGGACTACTTCTTTTAGAAAGGGTGTTTAAAGTTGATTAAGTATGTCTGACTGCTGGGCTGTGCTGAATCCTCGCCACTTCAAGGTAAAGCAACTCAATTTTAAAGCTTTTCAGTGAATCCGATTTTAAAGCAGAAAGGGGTAAAAGTTCCAGACAGTATTCAAAGAGCTGGACCTGAATTGTCACTTGAGCATTTATTAGTTTGGGTGGGGCACCATGCAAATGCATTTCATGACATGGTTTTGTGTCTAAACTCTCCATCTAGTCCTTAGCTTCCTGTTCCAGCTGAAAGCCCTCTAATCCTCTCCCTTGGTTGTGTCTTCAGACTTGGAGGAATTGCCCTGTGCTCTGCTCTGAGTATTTACCTTCTGGGTCGTCAGTGGTGCATGCTCCTTATTCCCCCTATCTCTGCCCCCAGCCCCTGATGTGGCCTTTTCTCATCTTCTTCACGCTCAGTTTTGTAATGTTTGCAGTTCTGCTGTTTCTGATTGAATAACCAAAGTTTGGCTTTGTGGTTTTCTTAAATTATGTTTGCCTTCCACACCTGTGGCTTTGCACCCTTAGCTAGGCAGGGCATCTTATTCTTTGTCTGCAGTTGCAAAGGCTTCCATCAGGTCAGAGGTTAATGAAGTGCTTGGTATTCATGTGGTATTTTTCTCAGTGTACTGAGGAAAATGTAACATGAATCTTAAAAAAATCCAACATTCTCTGATTGCCAAGGCTGCAACAATCATTGTAATTCTTGCCACTTTTATTTTTAACAGTGAAATAGGCATGATTGTGGTAGATGCTACGTCCTTTTGCCAAGAGAAATGACAAACAATGTTCTCATCTTTCTCTCTCTCTCTCATTTTTTTCCCTTCCGAGGAGCCATATTTAGCAAATTGTTTGAGCATTACATCTCAAAAAAGGTTTTTACCTTTTATAGGTTTTAGCTTTTCTAGTTACACAGACTATTTTCTGGGGGATTTTAGCTGCTAGAGAATGTTTCAGGTTTTAAGCATAACAAAACAAAGACATATTTTCTATATCTTGAGAATACTGTAACTCTCCAACAATCTTAAAATAATTGTTGCACCTCATATTTTCAAGTAACTGGCAGGAACAATAATCTTCTACAGCTTAGTACACTCTATTAAAAATGAGTAATATGTATATTGATCATAATGCTTCTCTTAGCTGATGAGGCATCTCTTGGGGATGAAACCACAGCACCATATGGCTTTAATGTACTCAATATAGTTCTCCAAATAACCACTATAAATTATATTTCAGAATTATGCTGGGCAGCAATAGATTTACTTGTCCAAACTGTCAATAATACATCATGACTGTAGGTAAGAAATTCATTATGCACTGGATTCAGTATTTAAATAATTAACAGCTAACCAATCTGTTTTGTAGCTGTGGTTTGTGACACTTGGAATTACACAAACTTTAACATTCCATGATAAAAATGGGTGAGTAATGCACCCAGATAATTGAAACTGATACAGGAAGCAGAAAGCATTTCTCTAGCAATGTAGCTAATGTAATGCAATACAGTTTCCTCAAAAAGAATGAGATCCAGCATCTTATTGCAATTTTAAATGTAAATTTTAAATGGAAACATTCTTCTGAATATGAAAGTAGTTTACTGCCCAATTTTGGCAAAGGGTGATGTAATAAATAGTTGAATTTAAATTTAAGGCAAAGCTAAAGGCATGATGTGGTTTGCCAGGATTATATTATACATTTTTTGTCAAATGTTTATTTGTCAACAAGTTAAATCATTAAAACAAATAAATTTCAATCCCTATCTGGAACGAAACCCACTACATGAAATAAGTGGTATTACCTGTTAAACAATTACAGCAGTATTGTTGTTTCTGACATTACCAGCTGGCAGAGACCGCAGTGGCCTTTTAAAATGTAAACCCAGAGGGAGTAATTCAGAGACTGAGCCATGAGTCCATGTATATGGAATACATGCCATATCTGGACTCAAAGGTCCATTCCTGGCAGCACTGACTCTACTCTTCCTCATGAGAACAAGTTTGCTTGTTCAGAAGGTAAGGAAAGTGGGTAAGGAAGCATGCAAACATCTGCCTCGTGATTAAAGATGGCATTTTCTTAGGGTAGAAGTTCAGCATTTTTGATGATCATACTGCTGGCCAAAATCTGCTCTCCTCCCACCTTTTCAACAGTCCTTTTTGTGCACATTTTCAGTATGGCTGGAGCTGATGGTGGAGGTGCTGCGTGCCAGGGCTGGCCTGACAACAAAAATTGAGGGGATTATCCTGCTTGAGGGTGGGATAGAGTCAGTTTTATTCCTAGTGCTGTGTTTTGGATTTAACGTGAGAATGGTGTTGGTAGCACATTGGTATTTTGGTTGTTGCTAAGTCAAGGACTTTTCCCATGCTCTGCCAGCCAGCAGCTACACAAGGGCTTGGGAGGGAGCATAGCCAGGACAGATGACCTGAGCTGGTCAAAGGGCTATTCCATAGGATATCCCATACCATAGACCATCATGCTCACTATGTAAACTGGGAAAGTTTGTTGGAAGTTGCTGATCAGTGCTTGGGGTTGGGCTGGCTCTCAGTCAGCAGGTGGTGAGTGATGGTCTTGTGAATCGCTTGTCTGCCTTGGGTTTTGTTCCTCTCTTTCTTTTTGTTATCTACCTTTTCATTACTATTACGATGATTATTATTAACTCTATTGCAATTATTAAACTTTGCTTTTCTCAACCTGTGGGTTTTACTTTTTCCTGAGTCTCCTCCCCATCACATCCAGGGAGGGGTGGGAGTGGGTAGGTGGCTACATGGTACTTATTTGCCAGCTGGGCTTAAACCATGACAGGGATAAAAATAAATGAAGAGAAAAGATGAAACTCATGCAGAAAATTTTTTTTCCTTCCAGGAATGTCACAGAGACCTTTGCAGTTTTCCACAGGAAGTGCAAGAGTCACTGTGTTAGTATAATCACTAGCCCAAATAACAAATATAATGATACATTTGGAGCTGGATTTTCACAAGGTAGGTAGCTTCTGCAGTAGGCAGTCAGCTGTGCTCAGACTCTTTTTTAAAATTTTATTTGCATACTATTAAATAAACTATTTTAGGGGGTCAGAGGGAGAAAGTGCAACCAGTAGAGTTGCGTTTCAGGCATTACATAAGTTGTCAATCATCATTTTCTCATAGATGTAAGAGTCAACTGTGGCTGCTGTCAGGAAGGAGAGCCTTGGAGATTTACTGAACTCATCCAAATAACAAGGTCTCCAGGGTCCTAGTAACTCGAATAGAAAATCTAATTGCATATAGATTTAAGAAGCAGAACAAGACACAGTCAATTTGGATTAAAGCATGCTATGGTTGTCTTGACAAGGATTTTAGCTGGAGCTGTACGTGATGGATAAGAAGGACTATGAGTCTCTGTCATTTAAGCAGAAGATGATTGTGGGGTTTCCTTTCCCAGTAGGCCCCTCCTCTTAGTGGAATTACAAAGATGCAAGCAAATACCAAATGCAGGAATTTAAAGATGAATGTCCCACTTCTACTTTTCAAATATTTCACAAGTGCAGTACACAACCCTTACACAAGGCCTTTGTATCAGTGAAGAACTATAAAATAATGTGACTAAACTCAAGTATAAAGGGGAAGTTGTCTTTTTCCCTTCTCGTTGCCATCCTTGTTATAACTTTGTTTTCCTCAGACTATTCAGTGCCATAGCAGCAAAGAGTGAAAGCTTGGGACTCTGATGGTACTGGCAGAGATTTGTTACTTTCTGAAGGCTATCAATTTCTGGAGAAAGAGATATTGGCAGCCCATTAATATTTGGAATAAATTTTGGAATTGCACATTGAGGTGGAGAGGAAGACATGAATCCATGAAGGGAATAAAAGTTCCCCCTCCCCTGGTGAATTTTATACCTCTAACATGATGTAAACCAAACATGCACCTATTCATTTCCTGGCTCTTGCTTAGGACAGCTTTTTAAAATATAAGATAATGTTTTAGAAATCCATATGCATGTGTGTTGGGTGGTAGAATTGCATTAGAACAGAAATACAATGCTAAAAATAAGTTATCCTTGTTCTACACATGGTCACAATCAGGATTCTCCAACTTTGCCCTCTCTAATGTTACAGTACTTGTTGTAGCAGGGTATTTAAAGTAAGTTTATAGTGTATAAATGTCATACATTTGATGCTAGGATCTACGCTAGCTACCCTCATGGATAGTTTACTGTCTCTCCCTCCTGATATATCAAACAGATTGTGGAAGATTTGAGGCATTCAAGACTTGCTTGGCAAACCTCTGGAAAATTGCAAGTTTTACTAGTTTAATGGTGTACAGACCTCTGTCTCCTCACCAACAAAACAATATTTTACAACATCCAGGATTCATGAGATCACACATATTTTCCCCAAAGCTGATGAATTACAGGTTACCTCTTTGAGTTGGAGACCAGAAGTGAGGAAGAGAACCAGATCCAAATGGCACAAAAGGTAAGAAGTAGTAAGCATTGGCAGTCATCACTTGGCAGGCGTAATGGTCAGCTGTGGCTGCTGTCAGGAAGGTGTGCCTCACAGATTTGCTGAGGTCATGCAAATAACACTTCAAGGACTCAGCAAGTTGAAGTAGAGGTCTAATTACACAGATGTGAGGAAGCTGAGATAGAATCAGCTATGTTCACTTGGGTAAATTTGGATTCAGGCACTTTGGTCACTGCTGCGTTATCTGTTTTAGTGGGAAGAGCTGGACTGCCTGAGTGTCTGTGCCACGGGTGGGTTTTAACTTACTTTTACTAATTTCCATTCATTTTCCTCATTAGGCTGTGTGGTCAGATAGGCTATAAGTGCCCCAATCCTCACAAACTGTATTTGGGCTAGTGCTCTTGTGGCATGCTATACCCTCCTTGTCTCCCATCATCCACAGTCCTTCTGGCCTACATTTCCCCCCTTTCTTTCCATGGCAGCCAGGACAACAGGGTCAGGGAGATGATACACCCTAGGGTTTCCCCTAGTACGAAGTCAGGAAATGGTTCTGGCTAGGTATTAATGATCATACATTAGTCATAGCCAAAGGCATCATCCTTTTCTCACTCAAAGTGCTCCTTAAAAAGTTCCTTTTGTCCCATGGTAGCAGCAATCTGAAGAACTACTAAGCAGCAAATGCACGCAACCGTGCACAAAACCAGTGTGAATGATCCCATCCCACAGATTCCTGGTGCGTTCTGGCTCCTCCGAGTCTGGCTGATAGAGCTTACAGCCCAGACTGTCTCTGTGCTTTTGCAGTGAGGAGAACACTTTAAGGACTAATAAAGGATGAGCAAATGAATAATCCATGTATTGCGGTTTTGTAGAGGACAAATGTACTGAATGGGAGTAATTTCGGTAGTGTTTGGTGTACAAATCCAAAATTCTCTCCCACCTTTTTCTTTTCATATATCTTATTTTTTCTGCCTGAAGTACTGATAATTGCCTCTTCTAAGCAGGAACATCTACTAATCTAATTCAATCTACTGGTAGTTGGCATTACACTTGGCATCAGAAATATGAATGTATTTACTTAACACCTATGTCATGGGAATCAATTACCAGCAGTTTTCAGAAGAGAGTCAAAAACTCATTTGCTATTCTTGACAAAATGACCATGCCTCAAAGTTTTTGGTGTTTTCTGTGCTTTCTTTATCTCTCTCTCTCCTTAATTTATCTGTATATTTCACAGACTCATGCCAGTGAACATTCTTAGCTGCTGGCATTAATAACTATCATCACACTGAATTAGGCTGTGAATGCACAAACACTTTCAAGTGCGAACAAAATGGGGTAGTGTTTGAATAGGAATTTGTGGAATGCTATAGCACAGGGTTTTCCCAAAACAAGTAAAGAACAAAAATTTCTCCCTAGCTATATTTTTTTTTTTCACATGACATATGAATTTGGGAGAGTATGATTTGTGCCTGTAAGTTACAAGAAGGCCATGGGCACCAAGACCTTTGGCATTGGCTCTAGTTTGAGCAGCTGATTGGAGTACATGAATTCCTGAGGACCCTTCCAGATTAAACTGTTTTAAGAATCACGAGTTACTCAGCTTCATGCATTTAAAAAGTCTTCCAAAGAGATTTTCTTACTACGCTCTTTGTCAGAACAAATCAAACAAAAGAAGTAACATGGGGCTTAAAACAAATAATTAATGTGATTCCAGCACAATATGCTACAATGTTTTTATTTAACACTAGAACATGAGTGAAATCACCTCTTGAGTAGAACTTTGCAATTCCTTGCAGTAATACTTCATGAAACTTAATAGGGAGGGAATGAAGGAAAATGTTGTATCTACTTCAAACTGCCAGGATATTTATTGTATTATAATTATCTACTATGAAATTTGGATGCATGGACTTCATTAGTTTTCAAAGTACTGTCGAAGGACTTTTAATAACTTTTAGGAGCTAGGGTTCAAAGATTTGAGTTTCTTCTACAGCCTCAGTCCTGTTGTTGCCATCATGCAAGTGCCTTAGTTCAGTAGTAACTCAGACAGGCAAGGACTACCAGCACGACTTCCTTCAGCACATGCACTCAGTTTTCCTTGGAGGATCTCCTGTTTAAATTCAGACTTGGCTCAGCACTGCTTAACTTGGGAGGTCTGACTGGCTCATGAGGCAAAATGACGTGGCTACAAGCCACTGTATTTATTTGGGGTTCTTATATTTGGAGTCACGTTCTGTTAACCACATATATCTGATTATGGTCCATTGGGCACTTGAAGAACATCATCTGACAGAGAAGTCATTTGAGGGCCTTCTTTATTACTTTGTTGCCTGTGAACTTCCACCTCCTCCCAAAAGTCATGGGTCTTCTTGAGAGGGTTCTGAGTGATTTCAGGGAGCCAGACTGCCTCCAGAAGGGGTGAATATGCATTCTTTTTGGAGATTGTGATGGAATCGTGCCTGCTGCAGTGCTCCCCAAATAATTCCTCTTGTGACATGGCTCTGTATGAATTCTGGCATGTTTAAGTGTCAGTTTCTTATATTAACCAGTGAAGCAGGCAATGTGCTATAAATTGTCGCTCATTCCTGTCAAGCATACAAGTGCTTTGGCTGCTTGAAAGGAGATTTTTACCTGGCAAGAAAGGTATTTAAAATTTGTCATTCTGTGAGTAATTTAATGAGGATTCACCTTCTAAAAGTTCCTGCAGAAGGGAAGCCTTTTAGGCCATTCAACATGTGTGCTCCATTAATGTCTGTGCGTGCAGACCAGGTTAAGTACACAAAGAATTTCCGGGGTGAGTGTCAAATAAGTCTTTAAAATGTAGAGATTACTGTGAGTTTAGATTTTGCCCACTTAAAAAAAGGCAGAGCAAAATCAGAAAGAACATTTGAACATTTAGCTATGAAACACGGAAGACAAAAGAGAACTGGGAGGTGTCTAGGATCTTCAGGAGATTGGTTTGGTGGCCTTGGTTTTTTTTGTGATTCTCTTTTTTCCCTCAAATCCACTTCAATTTATTACATGAAGTCCAAGATGACAGTGATCAGCTTCATCTCTTTTGTGGCAAGCTTAAAAGAGAGGGCTTCAGGTGTTCTGGGGCAGATGGTACAGCATTTTCAGGAAGAGAAGCTTTTCCAGGAAATGCATGGGAAAGTTCAGTGCTCTGAATTAAGGAAAGCTGTCCTGACACATGTTTCTTGAACCTTTAGGAGGAGTTAGCAAGAAACTGTGATAGGAACAATCTTTCTCTTTCTCAAAAGGAGCTCATGACTGAAGACCGTGCTCGCACATGTTGCATAATTTCTGGCTGGCTTTTCTTTGTGTGGTTATGTGCAAAACTGCTATGGCTGTGGGAGAAATCTCTTGGTTCTGAAAATCCGCTCTGGCATTAATGATGAATAGTAAAGACTGCTGCGTAGCACTTTGCACGCTAATCAGTCTTTGTGTTCCTTTATATCTTGCACCACATGTACACTGTGTCTTGGCTGGGATGGAAAACTATAACTGGCAGCACTTACCCTGATTGTTCTTAACATGATCAAACAGAAACACGGTTTGACAGAAATTTTATAAACCATCATGTCGTAAAACAAAACCAGCAGAAACTAGCTTGAGCAAAGAAGGTGTGTTTAAAAAAAAAAAAGTTAATGAAAAGCACATGAAACTGCCCATCTGTGCAATTGTTGTACATTTTCAGTGTATGAAGGCAAATAAATACCATAAACCTTCTGTACAGTCAATTTGAACGTCTCAAAAGAAGTTTCTTTGAAAGTTAAGAAGCAAACTGCAGCAAGTGCTCTGTAATTCACACTGTGAATCCACCGGTGGTAGTCAGGGAAGGATTTGTCAGGCAATATTTACCTTGCCCTTTCTCCTTTTGTATCTCTAAGAACTGTCTCTTAAACATCCTCGGCTTGTTTGGTTTTTTGTGTCAGCACGTGTGAGTTACAACATGAAAAAGGGAAGTTTTACAGACTCGAGGGGACCAGACAGTGAGGTTCATGTCACTGTTTTGCACTAAAGAGGATGGCATGTCATGCTGGAAATGTTTTATTTGCAAAATGAATACCCACCCTCATCCTTAATAAGTACTTATCCCCACCATAAAAATTGTAAATCGTCAGAACCAGACAGTTCAGGGATTCAAGAAAACCTATTTTAGCAAAATCAGGGTTGCTGTATTCCAGGTCTGTGAAAGGAGAATAAGGAAAAGAAATGAGGAGAAAACACAAACACTCTGGCAAGCAAACCTGAATCTCAAAAGTGACAAGATGAGGAAGTGTCTGTAATAAATCATGGTCCTCATAATCCAAAAGGAATCATGAAAAAGTGTGAGTACGGGATTATAGGAAAAAAATCAGATGCCCCAGCATAAGTCAATTAATTAGGAAAATATTCATAAAAGGCATAAAATAATGGTTCTAGAAATATGTCAGAAGTTAGTTTGAGGTAGTGGAAGTAACAAAACAAAGAGTCAGATCTAATATTTCTTGCAGATACTTATTGAAGGAATAATATAGGATACAGAGTAGGGTAATAAGACCTTTTTCTTGACTTAATCAGCAAAGATTAGTGTGTCCCTATTGTTAATGCAGGGATATTAATGAGGAGCAAGAGGGGAAGAGCCAAAATGTCAGCCCCATGTATAGATGATAATAATATGATGCCAAGTATCTCCCACCTGGATTTCTGTGGACAGCTATGCATATAATTAAGCTTTTGAACAATCCAAAATGAGACAATACAAGATTTTACCCACTGGAGGTTTTTTGGAGGATCAGTATGTGTGAAGGATGAGCAAAATACACCTCATGGTATCCCTGAGCCAAGGAAAGGACTGGTTGAATCCTTGACATTTCTGTGAGTCCCATGACAGTGAAAGATCATTTGGCACTTCAATGCTTATGTTAGCCAAATTATACATGCAGTTCATGTCATGTCTGTGTTGTTTATTTTTCCTACTAAAGTCTGCAGCAAATGCAGGTTGGGCTGTGATTCCTGTGACTTTTTCACTGCAGGGTCACAGGTGCACTGGCCTACAGGTAACCCCTGTCAGTGCTCTGAGCAGAACTGGCTGCTGCCATTCTTTCCTGTGTCATAAATTACTGTGCCGTGAAAGTCAGATAAAAGCTGCAGGAGGTCTGCTTTGAAAATTGAGATCATGCGAATGCTTTAAAATGAGTAGAAAATTAATTCTCTGTTGGCTTTCATTTGTACCTCTGTTGTTCTTGATAACGTGTCAAATTCGTCTTTTTAATTTAAGTAGGTCAGTGGCTACATCTGGTGACATTAATTCACACTTTCTGACTCACATTTTCACTGAGTTTCAAAGTCTAAAATCAACTGTTTACATGCTTTATTTATAAACACAAGAAAAATGAATTCTTTTTCCATGTGCAAGTGTTTTATTTGTGTCTTTCCACTGGGCTTGGGCACTAACTTCTTGCTTACATTCATGTAGTGAAATACATTCATTTATTTCAAACTTTTTTGCAAATAATTCCCTCTTTGTCCTCTCAAAGCAGTTAAGAAGCAACCCAATATTTGCCATCAGTGTCTTTTGATATTTTTAATTAACTGATCTGGTCAAACTTATTGATGTTAATTTCCTCTAGCATAGTTTTTGAAGTTCATGTGTTAAATGATTTATTCTGGCTAAATGCATTGACTCAGAGACTTCAGAATACAGAACTCTCATGTGGAAGGCTAAGCAGAAAGTATAATTTCAAAACTGCAAGTAAGCAGATCAGAATAATCCTCAAACAGTTTTATCCTGTGTCTCTTTTGCTAGGAGAAAGAGTCATTGGTGCTGGAGAGGGCAGAGATGCTGGAAAAAACTTCAGCCAGCCTTCCAATCTGTGTGACTGAGGATCCTGAGTCATGAGGAGGAGCAGGTGAAAGGGGGAGGTGAGAGCAGGAAGGTTGGCAAGGATGAGCAGGAAAGATTGTAGGGCAAATACAGATCTTACAAGCTATGGTCAGGGTTTCCTTTAACTGGCATTGGTAGCCTTGAATATTATGTTTTGGTCAAGCACTTACTCCCCAGGTCAGCTGGGTGGTATGTGCACTGGTGATTTAAGAGCTTGGAAAACAATTTTTCACAGCATTTGTTTGGAAGGACAATCTGTAAAGACAAACTCAATGCAGTGTGGGCAGTACAGAAGGGATTTATGGGAACGGGGATGATTTGAGGGAATGTGGGTGCAAATAGCAACAGGTGGGTCAAAACTCATAAAAGCTGACAGGGTTGAGGGCTAGATAAAGAGAAAAGCAAAGATATTTTGATTAATGTTAAATGTATGTATATCTCACCAGTTTTAGTGTTTGTTAACTTGAAATGGCCTTGGTGCTGCCCACCTTGAGTTTCTGTGCAGAATTTGGAAATACAAGCACCACGTTCCTTTGTCGTGGTCCTTGAAGCACATGGCAGCACAAATGGCCATGGCAATCCTGTATCAGTTTTATGGCTTTTGTTTGTGGCTGCAAGTATGCAGCACACACAGTAAAAACAGATACATCAAAACAAAACAGTGTAAAAAAAAAAAAAAAAAAGCTCTATTTAAATTCATGTGAACTTTGGGGAGAAACATGAATTCAAGCTAAACCAAATGTTTCAGTTTGCTCTGCTTCAAATAAATAAAATAACCCAGTGGGACTACATCCCTGTAGTGAGACACAAACTTTACCTGCCAGTGATTTGAGGCAGATGTAGGCTCAGCTGGCTTGGCTGCAGTATGATGTGAAAGAAACACAAGCTTTTCAGGGTTTTATAGCTGGAGTTTTGCTGAGTGCAGCTGCTCCCTCAGCATATTATTAGCTCAAAAACATGTTCATTAAAAAAAAAGACGAAGAAAAAGATTCCTGGCACTTCTTTATCATGCAGGGGATCTCTTGGGCTATTCTGGGGGGATGTATTTGAAAATTGCTGTGGAGGATGTGATGCACTAAGATTAGTGTAAACAAAATGGAATCTAAATAACCATACTGAGGATAAAAAAGAAGACAAAATGGGAAATACTAGACTGGTATCCATATGGACGTTTCCTTAATAGGCACCCAGGAGCCTATCAGGGACTCACATCCATCACAAGAAACTTATTAAAAAAACTCATCACCCCTTTTCTCCCTTTATTTTATTTCTGTAGTGGCTGCATAGTTTCTTAAGAGATGAATAATACTGTGATGGCAGTAGTTTTGTAGAATCACAGGATAATTGAATGTAAGGCTGGAAAGTGCCTGCTGAGGTCTCTCCTGCCCCAGCGGGAGAATCAAGTACGTCTGTGTCTCTTAACACATTTGTCTTCAGGGCTTCCAGTGATGGAGAGCCTGTGCTCTCCCTGGGCCTGCCTGATAGCTTTATTAGCCTTCCCCCAGTGCATAACTCATCTTTGCTGTTGAAGTTTAATTCCGTAACTTTGTTTGCTCCAAATGGTTTAAGAGCTGTTCTCATTTCTGTTATTCGAACATCACTGTCACCTTCATCCTGTTTTCTCTTAATTAAGCAGCTTCAGCCTTTTCTCCTTTCTCCTTTCTCTCTCTCTCTCCCCCCTGTCTCCTCATCTCCTTCCCTTTGTTTTATCACTTATTCTCATTCTCACCACCCCGTCTCAGACTCTGTCTAAATGGTGAACTTTGTTCCCAGTTTGGTGTTTCCAGGGCAGGCTTCCAGAAGCCTCCTGGCACAGTCACAGGAAGGGCTCCATCTCCAGTCTTTCACAGGCAATACTGTAAAACACATCCCGATGTGATGCCTGCCTCTTTCCACAGAACACAACTTTGATTTATGTTCAGCTTGTGATCCATGGTGCTCCTTAAAACCTCTTAACAGCTGCTGCTTAATCATTCTTCGTTCTGGTTTTGTGCATACAGTTTTCCTGATCTGAGATAAGCATTTTCCACCTGACTTTATTTGATGCTAAGCAACTTCTGTAATTGTCTAGGTTCGTACTGAATTTTTATCTCATCCCAATAGACTAACAGTTCCTTCCAATTTAATATTTTCTGAATGCTTAGAAAGATTTACTGGAAGTACTGGTAGAAGGTTTCCTTCTACAGAGGTTATACTAAATGCTTTACTAGACACTGACTGTTATGGACTGGAAAACATTTGGAAAATGCTATTTCAGGATGCTTATTGGATTTAGCTCAAAAATGTTCTGTCAGGGACAAACTTGTATGGAGGAAGGTGCTGTACTGATAATATCAGCAGGTATGGGTTTGGAATTGGCTTTACCTCAAGATTCATATTCCAGACTGCTGTTACAAAGTTTTCTAGGGGCAAGGGGACATCCATATGTACTCTGTTTTAAGAGATCTGTGATGTGAAAAATAAGTTTATATGCTACCTACTTGTTCTGTGTTTATTTATTTGACACAGAATAGAATATGGCTCTGGCCTTATTTCATTGTAGAGCATGAAATGAAAAGAGTTGGAAAAAGTGTGATTTTACTGAATCAATCATTCTTCTGAAAGAACACTCTGGACATTGTGGTGCACTACAGCACACTGTAGCATGAAGTGCCTTTCAAATTTACATAAAGTATTATATGTTGCTAGATAGCCTGTTTTCTCTACTATTTCTACAATTTTTGTAAAAAAAAAAACAACAACCAGTCTGGCATATTTTAATAATTAAATAAACCTAAACTGACAAAAACATCTTAAGATATTTCAGGACAAATATTCTGATAGCCTTTTACATGTCTTTTAATGAAGACCATTGATTTACCAATGGACTAATGAAGCACTCCTGGGATAATGTGTGTGGCTCTCACAGCATTTCCTGTGGTTGTTTTCTCTACATCTGCTATCACTTGGAAAAAGCAGTTGTCTCTGCAGTGCCCTTATGCCATGCAGCATGCAGGTCAGAAAAGATGAGGTTCAGGGCTTCTCTTGCTTTTAATTTTCTTGAGCAAGCTTGTCCTCTTTTTGTCCTGTCCATCGTTTTCCTCCTGGGGCTGGTCAGTGATATATTATTCTGTCTTAAATGAGAAAATATCCTAAAGGTGAGCACTAAGCAGTGTTTGATGTTTCCTGGCAGCCCTTGACTGTTCCACCTCTATAAACACTCGTGCATTTATCTGTTGCTAGTGTACTGATTAAAACTTACCAAATATTACATGTATGTTATGTTGACACATTTTGTGCATGCTACACATCCAAGGGTGTTTTACTGTGTTCTTACAAGATGGGCTAATAAAGCTAGAACAAATGCCATCCTGCTTTGGGTATTTACAGGGTACAGTTCAGCTGATTTCGTTCAGTCTAACATAACCCACACTGTTCTCTCACATGAAACACCTATTTGGTACCAGAATCCACACACCTGCTTTCTAAACCAGCTTCATTCACTGTTTGATTTATTGATCCATTAAGTGGATTTTCAGACCTAACAAATAGCTTCACTCCCTCTTTTCCTCTGGGACAGCAAAGGTCAGTTTCTGTTGTAAGCTCTTAACTCCGATCTAGAATTAGCTGGAGATCATTAGCACTTGATATAAATTCAGCAGCAAGCTTGGAATGAGCTGATAGTCCAGCTGGGCCTAAACAGGACTTCCATCCCAAAGGTGGAGGTACCTCCACCTCAGCTTTCTTTGTGTCAGAATTATCTAATGCTATTTTTTGCCACTGTAACTTAGAGATATCCACATAAAATTGAGGCTAGTGGTTGCTTTTAGGGCTAAAAAACCCCCAACCCATTGCCTCATGAAAACCATCCATGGTGTAGCCTCACTTTCTTATATGCCCATACAGACACAAGTTGCACCTGTGATTTGGAGGTGCCTGATGGAATGAGAGCCTTATTTTGTCTTTCATGCTCTGGGGCTTGTTAGTGTGAGAAACTACTTAATCAATGAATAGAGTGGCAGATCCTCAGAAATCTACAATTCATCTTAGTGACTCGAAAAAGTTCTTGGCTTTTCCTGGCTAACCATCTGAATTTTTCAGATAACAGCATTCCCTTCTGGTTATTTTTTGTCCTTTCTGTTATCAAGTAATAGATATTAATCTAATGTTGCTTTCTAGGTATTTTGGTTACTTCATATACTCCTATTTTCTGGGGAATACCCTCTTCATATTGATCATCAGTGCTATGAAATGCATTATTAAAATAAATAAAGGTTACTTAAATGTAAGAAAAAAACCAAACCAAAACCAAACTCTATAGCTCAAACTAAATTTCCCTAAAATCTAAGTGAATTAGGGGACCAATGCAATTTTAGGGCCTTAAAGGAAATGAAACTGTTGTAAAGCTGTTGCTGCCACCCAAACATGGGTGACATGCAGTCACCCATACATGACACAAGAAAGGCTCAATGAAGGCAATTGGAAGCAAGAACAGTTCTCTCAGCCTCTGTTTTTTGATTGTTTGCTTGTTTGTGAGAGAGATAAGACAGGGATGAAAGAATCTGATAGAGGAGCTGCTAAAGGAACAGGAGACAGAGCTTGGTCCAACATGGAGAAGGTGTCTCTGAGGAAACAGCTACTGGGAGTGTGTTTGAACTACAAGAGGTTTAAAAAAGTGAGCAAAAAACTGGGGTTTTTTTCCTTGATTTTACTTGTGCTCAAGAAAACAACACCTTATACGTTTCTGTAAGTAAATTAGGCAGCATCAGAGAACACCTACCTCTTTCCCTCCGGAATGGAAGCATGAAAATGGAAGTTTGAAAATGCTGTTCTGCTTTTCCGACAAGTTTTGCCTGCAATACCTGGTACGTGTTCTCTCCTTCACTTTCCCTGTAGTGTGAGTGATTGCTACCATAAACTCGGGGCTGCTGCAAAAGTAAATCTTACTCCAGGCAGACATTTCCTGTTGAAAAATGAAACCTTACATTTTAGCAGCGCTTTTACTTTGCTGACCCAAAAATAAGTGGCTCAGAGAATAGGTGAACCTTTTCTGATTATGGGGAGGAGAATAGACAGCATGTACTTTGAGACAAAACCTCATATTTTTCTTCAGAACTTCCAAAGACTTATGGAATTATCTATATAGCATTTGTAATGCCCAATGGTAACTGATTCTTCTAAAAAATCCTGGGTTTTTTGATGCAAGCCAGCTTTTTCAGATTGAAATGAGGTGTAGCGCTAGTAGATAGTTCTTTGTTGTTCACCATCATAATATTACAATCTTAGAGGATTTTAAAATTTCTTCTTGAATTTGAAAATGGCTTGGACAAAATGGAATAGATAGGACTGAATTTTGAACTCGGAGGTGGTCTTGGACTGCAGTTTGTGTCAATTTAATTCCAAGATTTACCTGCAGATGGTATCTGCTGACTATTCCTCGGGTGTAATGAAGTAAGAATCAATAAGAATAATCTCATATTTGATTGCTCTCTCTTTCCCTGTTGGTCAGTACAGAAGGCTCAATGTGAGTATTTTATTTTATAGAAGTTCTATTCTGTTTAATAGGAAAATGGAAGCTATTTAAAAATAGGTATTTTTTCCCAGCATAAGAAATGTTTCCTCTATACTGTCTGTTAATTTAAAGGGAATCCAAGTACCGACAATTTTTTGGCTGAAATCTCTTTTTTAGCTGCAGTTTATGTGAGCATTCCTTAAGAGAATTGTCTGTGCCACATGTGCTGGCATAAATGTACTGCCTTTTTTTGGCCTTCAGAGAAGAGTGGTGGCCCCCTCATGAAGGTGCTCAGGAACTTGTATTTTGTAGTCTAGGTGAGAACCTAATCCTTGGGAATCCAAACCAAGCAAGAAAACTCTGAGTATTAATATTCTTTTTATGTGAAACCCCTGTTTTTATTAATAAATAACAAAATATAAATGCTTGGCAATGTTGGTCCTCAGAAGTAACTCTATGAAACTTCATAACCTGTTTCAGAGTATGAAGTTTAGCTGTGACCTTAGAGAAAAGTGATGATAGGAGTAGGAATACAATGTCCAAACAAATAACTTTATTGTGTGTTTTTTCCTGTCCTACACGATAAATGGATCACACTGAAAAGTGCTGTGAGATGTGTCTTCGAAAGTGATGGGTAGACTTCTTCAGAGGCAGTTTCACAAACACATCCCAGTTTAGGAATGGTGACAATTTTACAGGTCAGAACACATATCTAATGATATAAATCAGTGATACTTATGTGCATCTATGACAGCCATGGGAACTGGTTAATTGGGGAGCATGTTCATGCATAAAAACAATGTTTTATTCCTTCAGCAAGTATAATGAATTTTCCAACTTGGTGTACCTGTAAGAAAGAATATGAAAGGGAAGTTGTTTCACTGGCTGAGATCCCAAATATGGACAATTTCTTTCTAATCCTCCTTGAGAAACAGCATTGGCCCAAACTATTTATTTCATCATAGATGAACCTGAAAGAAGAGCAGTCCAAAAAGGCATAGTCCTCTAAAGTCTGTTCTCTCACGGCTTGAATGAGAGCACTGAGCTTTCGTGAATCCTGACAACCATAACTGGGATTAGAATAAAGTAAATTATAATGGAAATGCTTTGTGTATGGGAAAGTTTCCACAACAGAGAACATAATTTGACAGATATCCTTATAAAAATGAATGTAATTTATGTATGGTTTGCAATATTCTGTACAGCGTAGTCACATCAGGAAAAAGCCCAAGACGATGCCTGTAAGCCAGTTTGACTGAAGATGTATTTAAAGTCTGTTTATCTTGGTAAACTTAACTTTAATTTATCTCTGCCATGGGCAGGGACACATTCTACTCCAGCAAACCTGATCTAGAGGAATGTGTCCTTGCCATGGCAGGGAGCCTGGAACTGGCTGATCTTGAAGGTCCCTTCCAACCCAAACCATTCTGTGGTTCATTCTATGATTCAACATGAATTATAGTGAAATCATTTTCAGATATTATGACTCATTAAGAAAACTGATTTTGAAACTTAATCGCTGTGAAACTTGGAAGCAGAAAATCTAGTAAGACTGCAGGATTGCAACTCTGAAAATGTATTTCAAGTTTCCTGTACATAAATATATTTCATAGGGTCTCAAATATGTCCTGGAAATGTTCAAGCCACTAAGATAAGTGTAATTTTAGGAAAGTCACATGAGAAGGGTCCTTCAGCATTAATTAACACAACTTGTCATAATTACATGAATAAACACTTCCAAAACACTTTGAGAGTGTCAAAAGTCTTCCCCTTTGTCACTGCTTATTGGAGATGCCAAAATATTAGCATGACACTGTAACAGTCCTGAGTCTGCTTGGCCACACTGCTGATACATGAGAAATAACTTGAGGGGGAATTAGAGAGAGCAAAAGGAATGACTGGTGCTCCCATGCGTTTATTTGATTTACTTTTAATAACTTAGCACATAAATCATTCAGACCCAGCTACTCAGATTTAATACTGAGCAACAGTAGCAACTCTAAAAGATTTTTTTTTTTTACTAAGCAAATGTTACTGAACACATATTCTGAGTTTACATTTTTTCTTCACTCAGGGATTGCTCACTTCAGAAATACTTTAAATTATAAATACAAATTAGACTACCTAGTACTATTTACTCTGCATAGTCATGATTTAAAATGTGATTGCCCAGAGGGCAACCTGGTATAAATATAGAAGATCTATGTTTCTGAGCTTGTTTTAATTTTGATTTCGTTTTTATAAGTAAAAGGATTGTTTTAAGTCGTTTTTCACCGCCTCTCAAAAAGGCGCATCTCCTTTTCCACTTCTCTCTTCCTCTTTCTCTCTTTGCCCTTTCCCTTTTCCCTTCCTCTTCCTCCTCATGCTTGACCTTGTGATTATATTTTCTTGGTTGTTATGATGGGTTGACCCTGAGCTGGACACCGGGTGCCCACCAAATCTGCTCTGTCACTCCCCTCCTCAGCTGGTCAGGGGAGAAAAAATACCAGGAAAAGCTCACACTGAGCTGAAAAAGGGAAAATTGCCTTGTTTAAGTAGAAAAATTACACATAGCTGATTAGGAGAATTAGGAATACTCCAAAATCTGGAGTATTCCACTTTTTTAGAAAAGCAGATCTATGCTTTAAATAGAAGGTCTGTTATTTTTGCACTGTATCAAACAGTATCCACAATCAAACCTGGAACTTTGTGAGGTTTCTTTGATCTCATAGCATACTTGTTAAAGAGAGGGGCATTTTAGAGAAGTAATACTGGGAGTTGGTCGTATCTGAATACATACAAATTAAACTTGCACCAGGTTTTCTAACATCCCATAGGGGCACAGGGCAAGGCTGTTTCCTAAAAGTCTTTTTTGCCTCTTGAAAACATTGCAATGCCATGGACAAATACATTCAGTTGTATTTCTGTCATTAAGCACAAACCAAGGAAGATCTTCTGGATCCAGAGTCATGGAGCAGTCCATCCTTGAATCCAGATTGCTTTAGGACTAAAATTCTCTGTTCCACATTTGTCTTGAAGAGAGCTGGCTGGAAGACTCCAAAGTGGAGCCAGGGAATGAACTAAAAATTTTGTGGACAACCAGAAGGTTCAGTACTCAACTGAGACTTCTGGTCCTCTTTTCCTGAGCAGTAAAGGTAAAGATAATGATTTGTTAAGCAGCAAAGGTATGCCTTTGATTCCTGTCCCAAGCTGCCAAGGAAAATGTGGATTCCTCTAAATATATACCTGACACTCCCTACAAAGGGAGACTCAAGTTCAGCTTCCTCCACTTGTGTATTATTTTTAGCTTAAGTGAAATTAGTCCATCTGCTTGCTTTACTAGGAATTTTTAAAAAGAGCCTTTCTTAAAGAAAAAAAAAAAAAGTGCTCTTTTCTCTTTTATAGTGAGCATACATTCATCCAGTCTCCATTTTTTCTTATTTTAAACTAAAACTAATTACATACCTTTTCCATATATAAAAGAAACATATGCATTTTATTATATTTTCATATGGTTGAAGCAGTCTTTCTTCACAACACTAAGGGATGAAAAAAGAGAGCAGTGGACGCTCTTTAGAGCTGCAGCCATCTTTTTGAACCCCTATTTATTAATTTCCTTTCCTTCTTTTCTCCAGGGAGCCCTGAAGGTGGCCAGGGTCATCACAGCAGGCTGAAAACTGATTTGGAGCCTCAGAGGAGGTAATAATACTTTCTCATTCCTCCCTTGCTTAATCCTGACAAACTAGCTGTAACTCTCTGCAGATTAGTAACATGCAATATGGCATGGAAGGACAGACCAGGTTTCAGTGTGTCCTTAAACTTCATTAAGGATCTTCCATTCCCATCTGATTAGAAAGATTTTTGTTTTGGATCTGAGCTGCAGTAAAATCTGGGTCATTGGGTTAATGGACAATAAGAAACAATTAATTTATAAATCCATCAAGTGATGATAATGATGTGAAATGCAGTTTTAAGTCTGTAAGGATTTAGAGGATGCTGGTTTCCCTTTTTGTCTCTTGCTAAGGTAGAACACACTTTGCTCATTCCAGTTTTGGAGGCATTTTAACTCCCTAAATAACCAGCCATGCTTTCACTTGCCCACATTTTGCATTTTCTTAGCTGACTGTGTAAATCCTTTGGCTGCACGGTGAGTATTTATGAGCATAAGCAGTAAACCTCCCTCTGAAAGTGAGTGGCTGATTTTATGTGTTGAATGGGTAACCAGAACAATAATGTTTCTCTTCCACTTCACAAGAGAGAAC
Organism: Vireo altiloquus; assembly: GCA_013396875.1. Lineage (NCBI taxonomy): Eukaryota > Metazoa > Chordata > Aves > Passeriformes > Vireonidae > Vireo > Vireo altiloquus. Next base: position 141,475 of record VZRF01005941.1, on the reverse strand, counting down.
ACAGGGCTTTCATTCAAACCATTTTAATCATATCACTATCATACTGTGCCCTTTATCTAGAACTAAATATCAGCCAAAGTTTACTTGAAAACGAGCCTGGGTTTTGCTCAAATAAGCTAATGAACCTTTGTGAACTTTCAAGACTGGGCTGAATTTCAACTTTGGAACAATACTTGAAGCCAGGTGAGTTTTACTCTAAATATTTCCATCATGGTTCCAGCAACAATCTGAACTTGTTTAACTAGTTTAACTTAATGCTTGTGTAACAGTGAGGACTGGATGACAGACTTTTTGTTATGAAAAAACCTGAAAAGTAAAAGCAGTGATAATATGCTACTGGTGAATCTATGTGCTACATTTCTAAAAGTGCAGATTGAAATGTTAAATATAAATGTTCTGATTCTTCATCTATGCATATTCATATATAGGTACCATTAGAAAGAAAATGTCCTCAAATTTAGTTGCATACCTACAAAATTACTGAGCGTGCTCTCTGTAGGAATATAGATTTATAAAATGTAAGACAAAATGAATGTTAGTAGTTACACCATCTCCAACAAGTATTTCTCATCTCTAAACCCCTTCTTAAAGGGTTTGAACTTAAATATAACTCCTTAGAGAAAGAAAAGAGGATAAATGGAGGGATTCAATGCAAGAACTAAGTATCACCTCAGAAGCAACAGCAAATTGTACATACTTCTGGTAAATAGATAAGAGCATAGAAATCTGTATCCATCCATAAATCCCGCTCTGTCTCTGCCCTCCTACCCCAAAACCCAGTCCAAAACATTACTTGGTTTCATAAGCAGATGGAGCTAGCGTGGAGATGCCTTCACAGAGCAATGCAATTGCTTCAAGATGGACCACAGTGCTTGACAAAAATAAATGATGAATAAGTTACAGTCTATACTGGGCTCTTGACTAGCCTGAAACAGTGGGGTTTATAGAGTGATCACCCACCATTTTTCTGTAAAGCATTTGAAGTTTGTTCCAAATAGTCAAAATGCAGTAAACGCACAGAACCAATTCCCTAATTTAAGGTCTGTGATTATGGAGGCAAAAGACTGGGTCAGTATTGGGGTAAGTACACTCACGCTTGCAAAACTGGGGTGACTTGATGAAGGAATGGGTAATTATCAGAGTGGCATCCACCTGGAGCTCTTACTAGGTGGTGGTGGTGTAGTACTCTAAGGGTTAATGTTTTGTAAGCTTCTTTTAATTGTTGAGTAAAGATTGTGTAAAAGTTTTCTTTTTATAGCATTAATCTGTAGATTCATGTTTCCTGTGTTTTAATGACATGTTCCCCAGCCGCAGATGAGTGGTATAAAAAAGGTTTAATTAGAGTCAGTCATAGCCTGCTGGCAAGCAATGACCTTACCTTCAACCCAACACGCTGGATAAAGAACTTGCAGTCTTTTTCATTCTCTGATGTAAGTTTTAAGCCTAAAAGGCATAAAGTGTATTTTTTTTTTTTTTGCATATTCTGCTGAATGTTGACCATAATAACAAAACAGTAATATCTGTGTTTTCCAAGCAATTTTTGTTATTTCCTGGTTTGAATTTACTGAGAGGGTCGTGTGTTTGTGGAAAGGGAGACAGAGACAAAGAGGGACAAAAGTTCAGAAGATTTTTCTGAGTTTTGGACTGCAGCTTCTGTTTTGTTGCCTGTATGTAAAAGAAAAACATTATCTAGTCTAGCCTGATTTTAATGTAACCACTGCATTTAAGGCTTCCTCTCACTGCTAACTATTCCCTGAGGCGTTTATTAGTTCAGGCATGTATTCCATAAATTACACAGAGGCCATGACACTGTGTTTCAGTTTATCATCTAGATGTGCCTGCGTTTTTAATCTCTGTTGGATGATGGAAGCAAGGGGTTTACTTCCCTTACCATGCACTCTCCTGTTTCCTAGGAAAGCTTCTCGTACTGCAGCACAGAAAGGAAGAAAATCTGTGTGCTATTATATGCTGATACAATTAAATACATGAGCTGGCTCGCATTGACATGGCTTGGCTGCGAGTCAAGAAGGTACCCATAAAAACCCCCTAAAATCTGTGTGTGCATGCATTCATGTGTGCCTGTGTATGAAAAATAACTGGGACATGCCAATTATTTTCCTCCTGGTTTTAAAATGGATTCCACACTCTTATCACTGCCAAATTAAAAGAAAATAAACCAAGTGCTTCTTTCGATCCGTCTTGCACTCTTTATCAGCTTGGTAGACATGCACTGGGAAACCAAAGAGAAGCTATTGGTGTTCTTTAGCAGGAAGAGGGAAACAAAACCAGACTTTCTGAGAGTTTATGAGAACATGTAAAAAGATCATTTCCTGCCAAAGTCCCTAGCTATAACTGGAAGATCAAAATGTCCTGATTGGGAGATTGTGTTAGTCACAAAATATGATATACACGTTGCATTTTGGAGCTATCATCTACTTAACACTTACTGTTGCTGGACTGGGAAAAAACAGCACATATGTTGCTACCTTACTGAGTGCAGCAGTAATAATGAAAAGGGCAGAGGAGGTGGAGGGGAGAAGAAAGTAACTGCTGGAAGTAGCCAGCATTGTGCTGAGAGGACAATGCGGGAGTGTGAGTGAAATTCCCTCCAGTTACCTCTGGATCGACTCAGCCCCACTGCCTATGAACTTCTGGCTCACTGACAGAAAAATAAGCCATGCACCATTCTACTTATGCAGAGAATAAAAGCAGCTCAGCCCGCCAGTGCACACTGTTTTGCTCTACTGCCCTGGTGCCTCAGATGCTTTTATTTTCCAGCTGCTAAACTCGCAAACAGGGTCTGGTGCAGCTCCTAGGTTATTTGCCCGCCTGTCAGAACTCTCTTGCAGATCCTGAAGGTGCAGTTATGTATTTCAGTGCATGTATGATTAACCCAGGTGTGATATCGTCTCCTCAGCACACATGGAAATACTAAACGTATAATAATGAATAGGACAGGTTGAAAATTATATATCAAAGCTGTTTTTTAATGTAAAACTGTTCATTTCATGTTTTACTTGGAAATTCAATTATCTGTGGAAAGAAACCCAAAGGTGCCCCAAAGAAAAATCCGTCTGGAAGTGTGGATATGATGACTAGTGAAAACTACACTGGATTTTTTATGCACCTCTGTTCCTCTGTGGGCCAGGGCTCAGCTACCTCTCGTGAAGCACCAGGTTCAAAAAGAGAAAGGATTGTATAGCATCAAGAAAGAAGTTGCTTGATTGAGGACCCTAATCAGAGAGGATAATACAGTGACAAAAGGCATTTGTACCATGACTGTGGTAGTATTTTCTCAATCCACTTTTTTTAAAACAAATGTCATACTTTTAATTTTTTATGCAGTCAATTTTTAGTAAAATCGAGAGTTTGGCTAAGGAATATGGATGAAAACATCTTACTTTTATAAAACAAGTTCTGAGGAAAAGAATGTATTTCCTGACTTAATAGTAACCAACAAAGCAGAGCTTAATTTGTGTTAGAGTTGTAACTGGAAATACTGTTATTTCTGCTCTGATGCATATAAATGTGATGGAATCCTATTGTGAGGAAGAGAGAAACTAGAGGGAGTAAGGGAGCTTCTACATTAAATCAGCTCCATCTCTGTCATTACAGCTGCTGTTGTTTGATGGTAGTCCACAAAGAAGTGTGTAATATTAAAGAAGCAAAAGAATCATGAGCTGCATTGAGTGTGATGCTGATAAAAGCCGAACATTTTCAACATTACTTTCAAATCTATATTTATTTCTGTCCATGTATCCTTCAATAAGTTTTTATTCTCAGGTTTTGTCTCCACATCTTCCCATGTCACTTATGTCTACAGTTGCGTCTTGATGGTAGAAATAGATTTTAGTTTGTTTTCACTTTTTTTTTAATTTCAGTTTCTGTCTCAAATTTATCGTACTTGTTGCTGATCTCATGCTATTTGTGTGACAATTTCTTGGATGTAATTTCATATATCTTTCTCTGCATGTATTTGCAAATAGGGTAGTAAAATCGTCCATTCTTTATGAAGAAAAGAGACAAAGTAGAGGCTGAGAGGAGAGGGCAGCTCTGTCTCTGTCTGCTTGGCATGTGAAGGGCAGCTTAAAAGATTGCCAGCCCTACAGCAAGATGTGTCTGGCTGGCAATGGCTGTGGCAGCCTTCCTCAGCCAGCCTACCTTGTTCTGCTTTCAGGCTGGGTTCAGCTTCCCGTTTTACTTGGAAGACAGAAATGTGCTAAACTACAGGAGCCTTGAAAATCATTTTATCAGAGATTCATGCACGCAGACTGCTCTTTTTTGCTAGTAATATTGAGAGATATTCTATTCAACAATAGAAATGCTGACATTGTAGAATCAGAGCATCATTTAGGTTGGAAAAGATCATCAAGTCCAACTGTTGTATCTGTTTTACTGTTTTAACAGTTTAACCATTTTATCCTTGTATAATCTCAGTCTTATATTTAAGGAGGACCCCAGCATTAAGGAGCAGAGCGCAGGTTACAAAAGATTTGTTTCAATTCAAAAAACATCTTGAGAAATGTTCTTTGTGACCTGTTGGTCACTTACAGTTACTCAAAGTGCAATTCTAAATAGCAGAGTATATCTTCTTTATTTGTATTCCGTACTGTACATTTTCACTTTCATGCCTTGTTTCCATTAGTCCTACTGAGATGATCATTAATCTGGTATTTCTATTATCACTATGCTTTGAAACAGACCAGATTTCCACCAGAAATCATGACATATATGTAAGTCTTCTCCCAGTTAGGAAAAGAAAAAACTCAAAACACTTTGGAGTCTGTAGGTCAACCACGTGCTCTATAAAAGAGATTTTGTGCAGGTGAGACAAGTAAAAAACATTTTCATAAATCCATTTAAAATATAGTGGCTTTTTTATTCAACATGCTTTTAATTCAAACCTGAGACTTACTGCCTTTCTTGACATTTTAGCACTAAGGAAGAGAGAATATCTCTGTGTGAACTAAGGAGTGGCCGCGGACTATTTCAGATCATTTGGCTTCATTGCTGAAACATCCACCTCAGCTTTCAGCAGAGGACGAGGAGGGTAGAAAAAGCTACTTAATACTGGATTTTCCAGAGCCTGTACTGCTCCCTCTGCGAGCACCTGTGGGACTGTGGGGACCCTGGGGTCAAGGTGGCTGTGGTGATGCCATTGCCACAGAGCACCTGTGTATTTCCTCCTGAGAGTAAGCTGCTCCCCAGGTCCTGGTGGTAGAACCTTGGACTTGCTTGAATAGACTGCCAAAGGATTGTTTGGCTCATAGAATTGTCTGCTCACAGAATTGTTTGGCTTGGAAGGGACCTTAAAGATCATCTTGTTCCAACCTCCCTGCCATGGCCAGGGGTACTTTTCGCTAGACCAGGTTGTTTAGATCCCCATCCAGTCTGGTCTGGAATGCTTCCAGGGATGGTACATCCACAACATCTTTGGGCAACCTGTTCCAGTGTCTCACCACCCTCACAGTGAAGAATTTCTTTCTCCTATCTAAGTTAAGTCTACCCTCTTCCAGCTTGAAGCCATTCCCTCTTGTCCCATCACTCCAGGTCCTTGTAAATAGTGTCTCTCCCTCTGTCTTCTAGGCTCCCTGGTACTGGAAGGCTGAAACTAGGTCACCCCAAAGCCTTCACTTTTCCAGACCAAACAACCCCAATTCTCCCAGCCTTTCCTCACAGGAGGGATTCTCCATCCCTCTAGTTATCTTGGTTGCCTCCTTGGACTTTCTCAAATAGGTCACCAAAGATGAGGTTTGATATACTTTGCTGTGAGTAATTTTGTGGAAGATTTGTAATGATTTAACTATAGTAGGAATTTTTTCGAGCAGCAAAACAATGGACTAAATTCAGTGCAGGCTCCTCACATCTCTGTGTGGGGAATGGTTTTCCATGTCACATAAAAATGCTGCTGGTTGACAAAAGATGAGTAATTCTGCACACAACCTGATGCATAAATTCCCAAGATGACTTTTTGGTAGAGGAGACATGGCCTCTACTCAGCAGGATGTTGCTGAGATGTTGCAATAATGGTGGTTTCTGACAGCTGTGACATTTTTGGTAGAATCTATATTTCAAATTTAGGGCCTGTGATATTGAGGTATTGTAGAAAGCATAATGTTGTGATTCTTTGAAAAATAGCCAGTATTTTCAGCAAATATTGAATTCCTTTATATTTTCAAATGTCAAAAGTAATTTTAAAAATGCATTGTGGTAGTCAGTATTTTGGTGAGGCTTTTCCAAATAACTGTGCATTTCGTTATTTTAGAATTGAGGGAGTTTGCGAAACAATTCCTAAATTTATTGGAACTTATTTTTTGAATTGCTTACTTCTGTCTTTGGTCAGTGTGTAGCACACTGACAATTAACATCTGGCATTGCAGAGTGCATCCATCTATATGATTACGACTTTGGTACACTTATGAAGTAAATAGAATTATAAAGATGCATTCAGGGTGTTCCCATGCAAAATGACTTCCCGGCAGTATGTGTTTCAGGTAGGTAAAAAGAGAATTTTGCCATCATACTGGAAGGGCACTAAAATATTGTTATTCACTATCAACAAAGAGTGTGTTCAACCCAGATGTTTTAACTAGAGGAAGGTCTTTTGAAAATGAAAATGGGGCTGTTTCTCTTTGAGGGAAACTTCTCATTTTCCATTAGGTGATTGGAAACGAAGGGCTATTATTGTTATTGCTTTTATTTCATTCCCCAGCGATGACTGGGAGTCAGGAACCACACCTGCAGCGATGTGAGTGCTGAAATGGCAAGTGATGTTTACGGCCAAAGCTTCCTTCATTAGAGCCCTTCAGCCCAAGGAGCAGCCAGTCTGGTTGGCTGACAGAATGAACATCATCAAAGCTATTAAAATTCCTCTTCAGCCAGCCAAGTGGATGTGTATTCCCACTTCATCCACACCCCAAATTTCCCTGTCTTTTTCCCGGACATCAGAAACCGGTCTGTCAGCAGCACGGCCCAGCCACATCTGCACATAACAACGATTCAGATTAATAATAAAACACACCTCAGCTGAGGTTTCCTTCCCTAGTACGGGATTTTCTAGCACAGTGTTTCTCTTTAGCAGCTCATTTGACACTGGACGCCTGACCTCTGCTACCATAATAGCTGTTAATGGAAACTTCACCTCATGCAATGATAAGATGGATTTTTGGCAGCTGTGAAAGATTATGAAGAGTAAGAACAATCTTAGCTGGAATCAGAAGAAAAGAAAGCATCTGTACCTTGAGAAACACTCAGCTGGTTTTCATTAAACACCAAGCCTATATTTATTACAAAGAGTAGCCAAGAGACAGAAAATGTTCAGTCTCTGCACTCGGAGCAGGGAGACAGTGTCGGCTTGATAAATTCTTCCTTTCTTCTCGCTTGTATGACTAAAAGTGACCAGAGCTGTTCAAAACTACTGACTTTCTCTCTCACAGACCATCTTCTGAGAGCATTCTTCAATCATGTTTTTCTTTCAGTGTTGCCCCCTCGTCTCCAGCAGACTTTCCCTTCTAAAATGGAAAGTAAAGGAGGTAAGGAAAAACAGGGGGGAAAAAACTACTTCTTTCTTTATACAGGAATTTTACTACATCAGACATCAAATAAATTAATAATTTCTTTAAAGTCTTTGTCGCTAGAAACCCCTTTTCCTAAGCATGAGTAAATGGTGAGGAAAATCTCAGGCCTCAAAGAAGATCAATTAAAGTTCAGAATTTGAAAGCTCAGTCATTAAAAGGGAAAAGCAGAAAGCCCCTGTTGAAGAGACCCTTTGGTAAAAAAAAAAAAAAAAAAAAAGAAAGAAAAGAGGAAAAATTTCAGTGAGTATAATGAAAAAAGTTATTTATTTTTCTGTCATCTATCCAAGCCTGGAAAACACCAGAGATTGAGCTGAGCTGTCACTAAAGATTAGGAGACAACAGCTACCAACCACAAACCGTTTGGATGTGTCACTAAAGGCACTCTGAAGGGAGCCAAGTGAGTCGAGTAAACAGAATGCTGTGGCAGAAAACTTTGATTTAGTTATAACTGAGTAAACATGGGGCTTAACTTCTGTAAACAAGTGTGGAGTTTTGCCACAGATCCTTTACATCTGAAGTGAGAATTAAATTATAAAAGGCAGAGGGGAAGGCCCTTCGGAATCTTTTTTTCTGCTGAAATTAATTTGCAAATTACAAGGATGGGATACAGGATTTTTCTTTTTAGCTCTTCCAAAAAGGATGGGAGTTAGAGGCTTCTACTACTTGTTTGATCTGTTGCAGCTGCTCCTGGAGAAGCTTGTTCCCTTGAGATGGTAGATGTTGTAGTAGTATTTTCTACATTCGTCTGCAAAAACCTGGAAAGAAAACACAACATGCAACATGCCTGCCACCATCACAACCCTCTACTTTTTTTTTTTTTTTACACTGTCTGCTGAAGTTTTTGCACAAGGACTGTCTAATATAATGAAATTTAGATTGTGCAGAAATTTGTATTGCTATCATTGCTGGAGGTGCCAAAATTCAGGGATAAATTAGGTTCAGAACTTCAGGGATGATTTAAAACCAGCATGTTCTTCAAGAACCAGGTGATGCTGTTTTAGATAAGGGACCTCATCCATAGGAAACAATGCTGTGTATAGGTAAGGTAGATATAAAGTGGTGACAGGAAGGTGATGCCTTAGGTTTTTGCTTTTATATTTTTCAAATCCTGTACTGCTGGTGTAACTCTGAAGTTTCCTGGAGCTCGTTCAGTGCTGTTCTCTCATGCTCACACAGACATAACAAAGCCTCTCCAGCTCACTCTCCAAGGACACCCAGACCAAGAACTGCAAACCTTCATCTTGGGGAGAGGGGAGCAAGCTTGGGCAAATTCCATCCTTGCCTGGCTTCTGCTTGGGGAATTTATGCTGATATAAAAATGTGGATAACTCGTGACCTGTCATTGTCCATTTTGGGATCCACTGAGGCAGGACCTTCTGGAGCCCAAAGTGTACATCTGAAGGCCTTTCAAATAAATCCCTCCTTTATTCCTTTATTCCTGTCTAGTCTCTCTTTCTAGGTAGCCATTTAAGGCATCAAAGGGACAGAATTTTCTCTTGTACAACTGCAATTGAGTTCCTCTCTCCTCTCTAGGCATATTTCTGTGTAGGAAATATCAACTCCTGAGATTAATTAGTTCTACCAGTCTTCTGCCTGCTAAATGTCATGACCAGCTACCAAAGTTGAGAAATTTGGCCTTCTGCTCACATATAGGAATTAAAACCTGAAAACTTTATTTGATTAATGATTCCATGCTAAAAACATTGCAAACCACCAAACCTGATTTTAATATATTATTTTAGTCATGCTTCACAAAGGTTTTTTGTAACATGAGCATTGAATGAGGTAAAAGGTGACTGGAAATAGAATCAGAATCATAGAATGATTAGGGTTGGAAGGGACCTTAAAAATCACCTAGTTCCAAGCCCCCTGCCCTGGGCTGGGTTGCCACTCACTAGATCAGGTTACTGAGGGCCCCATCCAACCTGGCTTTGAACACTTCCAGAGATGGGGCATCCACAGACTCTCTGGACAAATGGACAGTTTTCAAACCAGTGAAAAAGTTTTTGATGCTTTCACAAGAAGTGTCTGCTATAAACAATAAAGAATTTAGACGCAGATGTGCAAAAGCACCCAATTCCTATTAAGATGTCTTGCTCCCTCTTATCCACCTATTCAGATCTGGACCTTTGGATGTTGAGGTTTTCTGCTGACAGCCTCGTTGGATTTTCCAGGCAGAGATATATGGAGGAAGTTATATCTACTGGAACTGGAGCTACTTCAGAGAAGTAGCTTTGCAAGAGATGTGTGCTGGCACTGTGCTTGAAATTGCTAAAAGGAAGGAAATTCTTCACAGACTTCAAAGATATGTGTTTATTTAATATGGGATTCCATTTTTCTCCTTTGCACCCTTCAAAATTGTTGTTGCAGTTTGAAGGGAGTACTTTTTGTTGTCCAGTCTATGAAAGCCATCAGTGTATCTTTAAAATACAAGATAAAAAACTTTGCTGGGATTTTTAAAGAAGTATGTCTCACTGGATCAGGTGTGGGGTAAAAGTGTTGCCCTGCAGTGGGTCTGAAATAACTTATGGAACAGTGGTTATTCTGTTGGTGAAATTTATGTCAAAGTATCTCTCTGCTATATAAATTCTACTGGAACTGTTGGGCTGTTTTGCATATCTCAACATAAGGAATGGTGTTGTATGATGTTATAGCATAAGAAAAAAATGACCCAGGAAATCCTGAAATGTTTGTGTGTAAATGGGTTTTAAGAATTATATTTGCTTCATAAGGATGAATTTTATCTCACACATAGAGAACCAAGGTATTGCTTTAGTTTACAGTGCATTTCTCATGTTTTTTCCCACCTAAATGGCTATTTTATTTAAGGCACATATCAAGTCTTACCTTTTACTCCAAGGCAAGAGAAAGGCACCTTTTAAAGACTACATTGTCTTCATTCAGAAACCATTTTTAAAATGGTTGAACAGCCATTGGAGGTTCCTCTTCCAATCTTGCTTTCCCCTCAGCCTTGCCCAAAAAAGTCTAGACCTAGAAGCACTCAGAAGCATCTTAAAAACCCATCCTTAAACACAGAGGCAGTGAGGCTCACTTCTAGAATTTCTTGTGTGCATGAGAATGAATGGAGCAAAATAAAAAACCCCACCCTTCTATTTGCATGATGAAATCTTTGTCTCTCAATAAATTTTTAAGAAGTTTTATAAACGTCCAAGGATCTCTTGTGGCCTGTGGGTCTGATTTTCGGTCTGACTTGAATAGTCAGGGTGTGAGACTAGACATAATGAAAGCTTTGGAGAGGTCCAGTATTTGTTATTTTGGGCTGCTTGTGGTGAAAAACTCTCTGAGCAGGTGTGTCATGATATGGCAATCCATGTGTCAATGTCTCGAACAGAATCTAGGAACAAGACCAAACTCCTCTGTACCACGATTATTCCAGCATATATTGGTTTTTATTTTTAGTTTCAAATGCAGCTGCAAGTTTTTGTCCCAGCTAAGATCTGGCGAAAGCAAGAGATATTAAATTAAAAAAACAACAGGATACTTTCCAAGGAGCAGAAGCAGTTGGATTATACAAATGAGACAATCCACTAAATGAAAGCAGGAGAAGTTTAAAATCAAACTTTCCATTTAGGAAGAGCAGTGTAATTGTAGATGTGATAAAAGAAATCCGTTAAGTAATTTTGGAAATGGCTGTAAACAGCTTTTGGAAAGGAGTGGTGATGGGGGGAGAGGACTGTCCTTTGGCATGAGCAATCCTATTAACAAGAGAATTTCTAAACTCTGCGTAAATTTTCCTGCTCCTGTCTTCCTCTTTCTTGTCTTACTGTATTTCATACTTGGGCAGTAGAACTTGCAAGAAGAGTATAATTTTTCTTGAGTTTGAAGCTTTTATTTTGCTACAGCCAAAGCTTACAAGTGGAAGGGAAAGGTGTAAGGAAAGGTGAGAAGTCGTGACAGTCAGGATAAATGAGCTCTCAATAATTCCTTCTGTGTTGTATGAACACAATGGATAGAAACCTTGGTGTTACAGCAGTGAAGAAGCAGTGACAGCAACTCTGACATTACTTGTGGGGTTATGCTCGTGCCCTGTGCTACACGAATGCAGGAATTTGTACTAACATGTCTGGATCATCCTCCTTATATATCTAATCTATAGTAAATATTTGTAGCTGCAGTTTAAAGTTTACATTCTTTGAATATACAGCATGCTGCTTTCTGTAAATATTAGATGTTAAGAGAAGAGCTTTGTAAACCTTAGAATGTCACTTTGTATTTGAAGTCTTCTCGACTAGAAACAAGCACAGTTCACCTTATGTATGATTTCCAAGATTTCTTGTGCATCAAATGGGTTCTTTGTACTCAGGTTTTTAATATGTGTATTTGATGTAGCATAGGCTCATTATTTAATGCTAAATAACATAAACCACCATTCACTTTGTGAAAGAGTTACATTCTAAAACAGTTGTTCGGCAGTTAAATGAACTTCGGTTGAATTTTTAAAGTGGTAAGAGTTTTTTTTTCTGATTGTTGTGGTGAGTCAAAGGTGAGCTAATTGTTTGAAGAACTGATTGTCAACCAGCACGGACTGATAAGCCAGGGATTGTAAGGCTAAAACCCCTACAACCTTTATTTTTGCTAAGAATACCTCTGTATTGAAACAGTAGAAGAAAACATATCCAGAATGCAAATAAGACAAACCTAGAATAAGATTACTACTTTAGTAATCTTCCCTAATAAAAATACAGTATTGGAAGAAGAGTTAAGAAAGAGCACAGTAACAAATGCAAGAAATCATGAGGGCATGAATTAATGATGCAGAATCAACTGCTCACAGATGATAAATGTCTACTTTAGGAAACAGAAAGCCCCACAGATTTCTGATAAAGAATGTCTTTTGCAATACCTGCCAAAATGTCCATCTGGCAAGGTTGTCTAAAGGCAAAATAATTGTTGAGCTAAATCTGGAGTAAAATATTAAATGTGCTGCATAAAAGAGCAATATCTTTATATGAGACTTGAAATGCTTTCAAAATTTAAGTGATGGAGAACGTGTTGGGGAGAGACGAGCCACAAAGAAGGCACAGCTTCAGATGTGTGTGTAGACATGGCTCCCTGATGCTTCAGCAGATCTGCTTTCATTCATACCAGCTGAAAACCTGACCCCTGGCACTTTCAGACTTCCTTGCGGGGCATTATTTGATTAGAAAACAGAATTAATGACTGTGAAGTGTTTGAAGAGAATGAGGGGGAAATTGTGTTGCTAATAAATCTTGTGCATAATGCAGGGTTAGAGCAGCCCTGTTGTGACAGTGCTGCACATCAAGGATGATTCCCCCAGCCTCAGTGGAACTGAGTAACCTCAGGGTAAAAGGAAAAAAGAAGTACTGATACATTATGGATTTGAATTTTATTCAGCTATGTAAACAACACTAGTCCACTGGGCCGTGGTATACTCATCCTTTTGGTTTCTGTTTTCTTTCTTCTTAAATAGAATAAGAAAATCTTTCTCCAAGTTAATTAATTGCTTTGTGAAAGACAGACATCCTTTATGGTTTCCTCCATCCCATCGTTGTTGTCAAAAAGATTTCTGAGGATTGAAAACTTGTAAGCAGATTTCAAAAATAAATACATATAGTGATTTAGAACAGCGGCAACCAAGTTAAAGTTCAAAGTGTTATTTTTGAACATGCAATGATTATTAGAATATATTCAAGATGAGGAAAAAGAGTCTTCTATTTTAGTAAACAAGTGAACCTAATATACTGAGGGGTCTACTTGCAATACCCGTAATTCTGCATTTTTGTAAGAAATTATTTTCTTCGTAAGGGTGAAGATGGAAATAGTTTGCAACATAATGAGTGTTGGCCAGTGGGAAAAATAATCTGAGATTTTATTTACACTCTGGCTTCTACAAAAGGACTTGTGCAGCATTATTTCTCGTGTAAGTCTCCACTCCAGTTTCTGTGCTCTGGTGACCTGCTGGAGTGAGCACTACAGAGCGGGTGCTGCATGTGTGTGGCTCTGAATACAATCTTTTCCTTTAAAAAGCTAGTGTAGATTTAACTGAAAAATAAAGCTCTGTTTTGTCTACTTTGGGGACGTAATAGTGCAATTACCTGAGCCTTGCAGCTGGCAGGCTTTTCCCATGCAAATCTGGAGAACTCTCATAGGGCTTAATGAAGATTTTGTGCTCTGATCAATTGTCTTCAGGAAATAGCCACACTGTAATTGGCAGCCTAAAAGGGAGTCAATTAACAAGACCTTTGTGGAGCAGCAACCCTCCTTGGTGGGCAAAGTTAAGGCAACAGCATGTTTTCTTTGGAAAACACCATTACAGGTTTGATCTAGCCTTGTATTTTTTTTATCATGAGGAAAAAAATGTAGGCACACCTATGAAAAAGAACAAATTACCTCTAACCACATTCCTAGTCTGAAAAATGCCAAATGATTTCACAATGTGAGGAGCAGACAGACCTAATCCATGGCAGAGTACACATAGAGCTGCATGTGAGAGTGATAGAGATTACAAAAAATAAGATCAAAAGGGAGAGATGCAGTAGATTACCAGTAGATTTTAAATTCATTGTAGTTTATTGGCTGCTGGAGTATCTCCCAGGCAATTCTTCACTGACTGTAGTGTTTTACAAGAAGGTTTGATTTGTCTCTGTATTAAAAGCCACTGTTTAAAAGCTTCAGTAATCTGTCTTTGACCATTTCATAGCTTTGGATGATTGCTTGTCGCATATGTGATGAAATGAAACAAAACAGGGAAGTAGTGCCAAAATGTGGCCTGTATTCAGCTTAAACAAGTTATATTGAGAAATAAATAGGATTTAGTATTAAAAGGCTGTTGTGGGTTTAATTTTCAGATTTCATGAGGGGTAAGTATTTGTACAAGTCTTTGTGCTTTTGTAGTGAAGTATCAAATTGGCAGTATCCCAGGCCACTCTCCATAACACACAAAGTTGATTGTGCTGCTAAAGCACTTACTCTAATTTGTAGAAAAGAGCAGCAGTAAAAACTCCACCTAAAAGTCAAAATGGGGGTGGGTGGTGGGAAAATACTTGTCATACAAATAAAATAACAAGCTTTGTTTTTTTGCCTTTTTATTTTGGATGATGAAAAGATGCCCATTTTCTAGAAATTCACCAGGAAATGTTGAATTACTTTCTTTTAATTTACTTTTGAGGAGTAAAACCAAAATCTCCCAAATGAAGGGAGATTACTTAGAGGAGAAAAATATAACAATGATCTTTAAAAGTAAATAGATTAAAAATCAGTTAAAGAGTCTGGATAGCTACTGCTTATTATGTTAAAATCGTTATTAGGTTAAATTATTGCAATAACATCAAGTAGAAAAACATTTAATCACTAAACCATAAATAAATATAAAAAAATTATCAGAAAGCCACATGTAAGGAAATATCCCAGGGGATCTGTAAGAGAGCTGATCCTTGTGGCAGCACTGTGTAAATGCACATGTAATACAGTAAATAAAAAACATTTTGCCTATGATGTGAAATGCAGTTCTGACACATTCTGGGGAGCTCTGACGTGAGGTTCCTTTGAAGGAAATGTTTGCTGCTTTGAAAAATAGCTTGGATCTTACTGGATGGCAGAGAGTACCTTATTAGTTTTTCTCCAGGTGAATAACAGAGCTAGCATCTGAAGAGAAAGCAAAGGTGGCTGGGGATTTCTAAGCCCCACCACAGATACTCAGCAGGCAAAGCAGCTGTTTGGGTGCCCCAGTGCAGTGATGACGAGCTGCCTGTGCCAGAGGAGCCCTCAGGTCTGCAGAGAGGTGCTTGGTGTGCAGGGTGTCATGCAGGGAGAGCTCTCAGTGCTCAGCAGAGCAGGGGACCCGAGAGTGTTCTCTGGAGACAGCACACCCAGACCTGAGGGCTGTGTCACTCCATCACGCTGGTGGGATGCTGCAGAATTAGGCATGGATCCCTGTGGTCTCTTCTTCGGATGACGTGATGATATTTCTGTTCAACTATGAAGACCCTGAACCTTTCCCTTCAGGCTCAGAAACCTAGAACTCCGTCAAAAGTTAGAATTCTGTGGAATGTGCTTTTAGTTATTGATTTAACTTTTAAAGAGTGGAATCCCTGCTGATCCCCTTGTTTTTATTTGAGCAGAGAAGGGAGTGCATCTCTGTGGAAGTGCATCCAGCAGGGATCACAGATCTGTATCTTGGTGGTGGTGGTGGCATCCAGTTTGGGAAGGGAAGGTTATGTCCCTGCTCTGTGGAAGTCTGTTTCTGGATTTAGCATCCAGCTGGTTTTAGACAGGCTATAAAAATAGTCTTTGAGCTAATATTCCCCATTACCCCTGTATTCTTTCCTTTTCTCAGTGATTTGCCTCAACAGGGTAAATCATCAACAAGACTACTGAGAGATACCCCTTTGCATCCTTCTCCTTCATCCCTTCACACCCTCCTTTCCATTCTGAGCTTCCAATTGCAATGAAACTGTGAAACACCCACCTCCCCAGGCCCTGGCATTACAGCTCTGGTGTGGCAGCATCAGCAAGAAGTTTTACTTGTGGATACTTCTATCTTGTCTTTATACTGTGAAAAATATCTTTTGGGTGCCTTGTGGATAAAGGTCAACCCACAGAGCTTGAGCAGATGTCAAGCTTTTTTTTGGTGCTTTCTAGTCAGATGTGGCTGTGAGTGGAGAGTTTTGACATTTTCAGTGCTAGATGGCAACCAAAGCACTTTTGGTTTGCTGTTGATCTTAGTGTTTGTGTGCAGGTGGCCCAATTTTGCTTTAATGACTCGATTATTTTGATGAGCATAACTGTAAATAATTCAGTCCATCTTCCCATAAAAGAGTGGAAAGAGCCAGAAATTGTTATCTCTTACTCTGGGCTATAATTAAAGACAATTGAACTGCAGATGAGCAATCCCTTTTGAAAATCCTTTTAGAATAGAAGGTTGTTTTAGATGTAAGCTCACTTCCAATTTGGATTGCAAGGATTAAAAATACTGGTTAAGAAATCTACTGGAAGGCAAAGATAGAGTTACCCAAAAGTCCTAAAAATTTTTAGAAATTTTGGGAAAATAAAAAGAATATTTCATTCTCTCATATGTTTTTCTTCTTCCTTCCACCCTCTTACTGAAAAGTAAGAAGTGGGAAAATAAATGTATCCCCTTTAAGCTCAGAAGATTCCCTTTCAAAATTGCTAAAATAACTTAAAATCAAAGGTCTGTATGATTTTCAAATTTGGTAAATAGAATTTTTTCTGTGGGGAAAAAAAAAGAGAGCACAAAAAACCAGACTTGAAAGTTTTTTATAACTATCCCATTTAATCTAAGACATGGTCTTGCCCCAAAACAGATAATAGAAAGTGACTGTCCCGTCTGTTGCTGAATTATTTTGTTAAAAGATGCTACATCCTAAAGCAAGAAATAAGCATTTGCATCCTAGGGAAGTCTTGGAACTGTAAGGATTTTAAAGGGGCAGTCTTTTTTTTCTGTCAAAGCAATGCAGAACCTCCTGTGCACTGCTTTATCCAACAGTATTTTGGCTGGAGCTGCCAAATGCTGAAAGAGGAAAATGTCATTTGCTTGGTAACCATTGCCACCAGAGAGAAGTCCATTGGTTTAGGGAGTGAAAACCAATTATGAGACAGGTAGGATGTGTAGTGTTCTATCAGCCCAAGGTCAGGTCTGTAGTAATTGATTAATAGCCTGTTCATTGGTAAGCTGAATAGAATTACTGACAGTATACTGGGGAACTAGAACCCACATATTAAGTGACTTTCATGTCAAAGTCTAACCATATTTCTCTCCTCATACAGTTCTAAGTCAATATTCAGTAACTAAAATATCTTCCTAAGTTTAGTTCACTGATTCAGTTGCCAAAGTCAGACAATTTTATTTATCTATTCCCACCTCTTGCTTTTGTAACACAGAGTACACCCTGAATAAAAATATAATTGAAGAATCTTCTAATGCACTTAGACTCATTTAATGAGCTCCAAAGTTTAATAATTCGTGGAGCAATATCCTACAGTTGTACTATAACTTCAGGAATAGACTTTGTTGCTGCATCAAGTAAGGATGACCTAAATCAATATAAAGACCAAAGCACACGCCAAAATGTTTTGGGTTTGGTTTTTCTTTTTTTTCTCACTGAAGGCTGATATGAGTTCTAAAAGATTAATCTAAGGATTAAAGATAATCTAAATATTAAAAGGAAAAAAGAGAAAACAGTGTTTTTGCATTGGACATAAACCGAGAGCTCAGGGAAACAAAGTTCATGTTATGATGCTGTTGGGCTCTCTATCTTCATCTGTCTATGACCTGGTTGGTAAATTCAGGTCAATTTTAGAGAGTAAGAAAATTATCATTCATTTTTGAATTAATAAGGAGAACAATCTGTGTGTATGGAAAGGATAAAATTAGGGGGGAAAACCTAAAAATGCTGTGAAAAAAATGAGCTGAGATTGGGGTCAAGGGCTGAAGACTATTACTCACAAACACGCAGTAAAACAGGGCTCATTTTTGGACTTACTTTATTATGGAAACGTGAACTTTAATTTTACATGAAATTCCGATATTTATAGACATTTACTTTTTATGAATTAACTTGGTCACAATGCGCCTACATTCTTAACACACTTAGGATTTTTTCTGCTGGGCAACACCAAGGAATTTTTTTTTAATTCCAGAGTTTCCTTTCCTATGCCAACCTGACCTCAGCAAGGAGAGTGAGCTGTCAGGCCATAAAAATAAAAGTTAGTGTGATTTTTCCTACATGTCATGCATTGCCCTGTAAAAAAGCCTTTTCCCTTTCCTTTGGGTTTTGGGTGTGTGGGAGTGGTGTGGAGGGTGGAGAAGAGTGTCCTGTGGAGAAGGCTGAGAGGGAGGGAATCTGCCATAGCTCTTGCCTACTGCCTGGAGCCAGATGCTCTCTGCTTTAACTCGCATGTTATCTGGGGGTTGTCTCCATGCTGTTCTTCCAGGGGATGCTGGCTTGCACAAGGGTGGATGATACATGGAAAACTTGGTAATTCGTCTTTTATCAGTTACAAGCAGTCCAAATACTTAGCTGCAGAAGATCAGACTAGAAGATAATCATACTTCAGGTCATTCCGGTGTTAAAATACATTATGTGTTGGGTTCGGTGCATTTTTAGCTGCAAGATGATAATTTATAACATTTAGAAAACTCTCTTATGTTTTGCCATTTGCTATCTGTGACCTTCAGCATATGTCAAGCATATGGTGAATTTCTGAATGCTCAAATTTTATCAGCAAGGTGCTATATTCCTATGTAGTTGTTTTTGACTGCCAGCTGTGGCATGAGAACGCTGTAGATGGGTTAGTTTCTACTCATTTAGCTTATTAAGAAAAATAAATCTTCCCCTGTTGTTTTGTTGATGTATTCACTTTGTTTCTGGACCAGCAGCAATAGATCTGGTAACAGGAAAATAGCTGAAAAGAGGAAAAATTTCTTTCTAACTCAAACAAAGGACAACCCCTCCACATTTCTAAGTAATCTAAGTAATCTGATACAACAATTCTTGTTAAATACTTAGTTTGCAAATAGAATTGCAAGGTAAAGTTTCATGTCATTTTTTTTCATACAGCATTCTGCACTTAGACTGTTATTCCCCAATGTTTCTTCTAACATTGGCTAACACACATTGGGTGACTGCTTGAGGTGTATCAAACCTGACTGTGACACAGAACTTTATTTGGAACTGTAAGTATTCATCTCTGAGAGCAGGGTCTTAGAGACCCAAGCATTCAGCAATGGCATGTAGGAAAAAAAAGGTATAATTACTTTTAAGTAATTAATTAAAAGAAAAACAAATTGACTTAATAGTTTCATGAGGATCAAACAGTGTTCCTTTTTTCTTTTTTATTTACATATAGTTTTCCATTGATTCACCTCACCTAACTATTCCTCATTAACTTTCTCCTTATGTTTTGCGGCTGCAAAGAAGCTGATGACCTGCTAATTTATTCCTTGTGTTCTTTATGAATTTTGTCGCTTGCCAAAAATTGCCCTCAAACGAGGGTAGTCAAACGAGAGAGTTTTCACCTCTCTCTTAAGCACCCTGCATGTCTTTTGCTTTGAAAAAAAAGAAGAAAAAAATTTTTTTTATGAGGGGTTTTTTCTAAACCCACGGAGCTGTGGAGCATACCATAATTTGCAGAAAGCTTTATGACTGGGGGTGGGTTAGAGGAGAAAGGGGAAAAAATAAGCCAAGGGAAGGTGAGAAGGTCTTTGAATGAAAAAAATAAATAAAATGAGGCTATGCCAACTCTTTCCTGATAATGCTAGGAAATAGAGGAGTGCTAACAACATATTTCCCAGATTTCACCTAAGTAAAATTAGAAACAATCTTGGCAGCGGGTAACCAGAGAAATTGCCATGTCGGTTCCCTCAAAGTTGGATATTCATCTCTAAAAATGGAATTCACACCTTTCTTTTAATTAAGACATGAAAGTCAAGAATATGTTTTTGTCACACATTTACTGATAAAATCTTGAATAGAAAAGAAAAAAATAAAGGGATGTTAATTAGACTGAGAAATGTGTCTGATGCAGAGAAATATGTGAAGATTTTCTTGAAACTCACATAAACAAAGAAGTATGAATAAGTGGTGCCCTTTATTTTGAGATGGTTGTATGATGAGTTGTACTGGTTGTGCTTGCTTTGTGAAAATAAGATACCAGACTAGTACATTGCTATAATTTTAATGCTAACTTTACTGTGAGAGAATGTAACCTGGCAGCTATCCTCTCAAATAAACACAGCAATTACTTTTGAAAGGAGTGAAAATCTTAGTAATCAGGACTAACACAGATTTACAGAAAATATTATTTTTTCTCTAAGGAAGATTTTAGGGACTTTTGAAAA
Organism: Vireo altiloquus; assembly: GCA_013396875.1. Lineage (NCBI taxonomy): Eukaryota > Metazoa > Chordata > Aves > Passeriformes > Vireonidae > Vireo > Vireo altiloquus. The sequence goes on along the minus strand of VZRF01005941.1, from coordinate 121,057 downwards.
AAGAAAACAACTTTGAAGCAATTTTTGTCGCACTGCCCTTATAAATGTGAATTACCCTCATCAATGTATTGTCTGGGAGGGAAGGAAAAAATGCCAGTTATGTTCAGTGGATTTTCATTTGTAATAAAGTTTTGTATCAATATTGATCACCTTATGCCTGCAAGCAAGAGCTAAAAACTTCAGCGACCTCGTACCTTGCAAACTGCCACGAGGCATCTAAAAACTGAATGGTCTGAGTTTCAGTGGAGTGAAATGGGGATCTACAGCAGCTCCAAAAGCTGGTGCCCTGCTCAAGGACATAGAAGCTGCATGCTGCAGCCAAATGTGCCCCTGGATCAGGAGAATTCCTACCACCCTTTCTGGTGGCTAACAGGTTTTGAAGTAATTGCAGCCTTTTCTTCTGGAGGCACGAGAGGGATTTTAGTGACTCCAGTGGAATAATTCCAGATGTGGTGGGAATGAGATCACGTACTGGGCCTCCTTTTATAGCTCTGGTGAGATACAAGATTGCTAAACTTACACAAGAGACTGTACCAGCTCAAAGATCTGATTTTTGTTTTGTTTTGTTGGTTTTCTGTTTGTTTGTTTGGGGTTTTTGTTTTGTTTTTTGGGGTTTTTTGTTTTTGTTTTTTTTTTTCTTTTTTCAACAAGAAGTTGTCCTCTTAGGTTTGCTCCTGCCAGGCCATAGACCTTTATCACAACAGGTGACCCAGCATGCTCAGAGGTCAGGTGTGGTTGTTTTGGCTGTAGGCACAGCTGTGGAATGAACATCCATGTGCTGGGGACACAAAGAGTGAAAGGAAAAATCAAAAATCTTGGAGCCTTTGGAGGCACAAAGAGTAGCTTGATCAACTCGCTGCTGGTTTACCACAGTCTGTGAACAGCTATGGCTGTTTTCTTTCCCAACATGACACAATTTCTTCACATTGTCTACGGAGGTCTATATGTGCTTTTTATGATTGGTAGAACATACTTAAAATTAATTTTGCACATTTTTGGACTAAAATGACATTTTAAAGGTATGTAGTAAAACTGATGTGGGCTGGAGCTTTAGTTTATGGGGAAAGGAATTTCACTATGGGATGAAAATGGGGAAAACTTATGGGTGTTAAATTCTGAAGCCACAAGCAGGGGCGTTATTATTCATTGGGGGTCATTTTTTCAAGCCAGAAAGCACTAGTTTTCTTTATGAACTGAAAACGAGGGCACATAGAATTTTACTATTTTCTTAAAAAGGGCTTTTCAGAAAAGTGCAGCACCTCTACACATCCACTGGGAGAACTTTTCTGTTAGATCATAAGGCCCTGATTCTGCCCCATTGGAAGGTCAGGGAATGAAATCAGTGGGACTACTCATGGGGTAAGTTACTCATGGCACAGAGACAGACCTGGTCTCTGAGGTATGTGGCCACCAATAGCAGCAGTTATGGGACAGTTCCAGGAATAATAGTGGGAGCCATTTAAATAAGTGGAAAATTGTCCTCCATTTTTTACAATTTCTGTCCCTCAGATGTCTGCATTTAATAATCACATTCTAGTATTCTCATTATTACTCACGAAAATAGTACAGCTTTCTGGTCTACTGAGAATGCAAGTGGGGCAATTACTTAGGTAAAGACATCTTGACATTTTTGCTGGGACAAACTGCCTTTTGATGGAAGAGAAAATGCAGGAAATTCTCACTTCTGAAAAATCCAAGAACCGCCTCCTCCAAATTATATATATATATGTGTATATATATATTTTTTTCTTCAGCCCTTCTCTAATTGACACCAAATGTACCTGGCAGAGACTGCCTTCCAATTGATTTCTGCATTTTTACCATGCAAATTGAACACTACACCTCTCTCAAACTCTGTTTTAGTATGAGGGGAGCAGTTCTGAAAACTTTTTTTTCCTAAAGGCTCTTGATGCATTTCATTCTTTCTTGCAGTCACTTTATGAAGGCAAGATATAGTTACAAAACAGAATACATTTTCAAAGATGACTGAGGGAAAAAACCTCCTATTTTTAATAAATTATACATTACTAGAGCTCTTAACAATTGTTATTGCAAGAAAGAGTAGCCCGCAGTAGAAAACCTTATAAATACATAATTCCACCTTAAAAATACAATTGCCCCTGGGAATTAAAATCTTGACCTCTGCAAGAAACCACAGGTAATGTACCTCAGTGAAAATTTAAGGACCTTGACATTTGTCTGGTGTATAAGCACATAATCTCCCAGAAATACTGAGCAGGCATGCTAATGTCAGGTCACATATATCATAGTAGAGCACTTTAATGTGGCTAGTCCAGGCCTTGAAAAGAAATAAATAAATTGGTTAAAGATGAGAAATTTCAGTTATGCCTTTTTTTGGTTTTGTTCATTACAATCCTTTTTAAGTGTTGGAGTAACATACTTGAAAAGGGAAAGAAATATTTCTCAAAGCTGATTAGCACCCTGATTTAGTTTAAGAAAGCACGTAAGTCACACTGAGGGAAAAGTTGGTGCCTTATCTACTGTGTAAATCAGTGAAAGCTAAGTGTGCTATGTTGTCTGCACTTACTGACCACTGGCTGATGGCTGGCTTTGGATATTTTTGTAATTTTGTTTGCTTCTCTTCATGTGAGATAAAATTGGTACAATACTGATTAACCAAAAACCAAAATCTGTCTCTCTTTTGCTGTCGATTACCATGTACTTAGCTAGAATTTAAGGATATGGTACCTAAGGTTCCTGTGTCAGCTTCTTAGATTAACCTGTACCTGTCCATAAATACCTCCATTTCAGGGAAGTCGTTGTGAGGAATTGGGAAGACTGATGTCTTGGAAACACTTTGGGTGCACGTGTGAGAGGAAGGTCAAGGGGTGTTTAGGGCCAAACACAAGGCAAGCACATGTCTTGACCCTACCTCCTCTTGGAATTTCTATTAACTGAACACTGCTGGAAACCAGGAGTTGGTAGCTATATGTGTGCTTCTGTCTTTCTCTCATCTCTTTTCTCTTCTCCTAATTTCATTTTCTCAGAATTTTTGAGTAAAGTAAAATCAAGCAGACTTAGAATTTGTTAAGTTGAATGGGCTAAATTATGCTTTCAGAAGCATTTTTTGTTGATAGAATCTTGCAGTAAACCTTTTGCCAAAGCTTGGATTTTCTGAAGTTTCCAGTAAAGTATTTTTTTTTGTTTGCTTTGACCTCTTGGGAATATCTTCTTGGTATTTCTCCTGTGCATCTAACTCAGAGTACATTAACAACCAGAAGCCCTTTAAAAAGCTTCATCAAATAAGTTCTTGTGGGCTTTGCTGTCGTCCTTAGCTATATCTGAACTGTGGGGCTGGATACTTTATCACACAATCATAGGATAGCTTGGGTTGGAAGGGACCTTGAAGACCATCTTAATGAAGACCATGTTCCAAACCCCTGCCATGGACAGGGACACCTTCCACTAGACCAGGTTTCTCAGAGCCCCATCCAACCTGGCCGTGAGCATTTCCAGGGATTGGGCTGCCACAGCTTCTCTGGGCAACCTGTGCCAGAGCCTCACCACCCTCACCATAAAGAATTTCTTCATGATATCCAATCTAAACCTACCCCTTCTCAGTTTAAAGCCATTGCCTCATGTCCTTTCCTATGTCATCATCTTGTCCCCTTATAACCGCAGAGGGGAACAAAGCAATATTAGCTTTCTTTGTACTTCTCCATGCAAAGCAGAAGACTCCTCAAAGCAGTGGAGTAGGCTTGGAGCATGCTGGAAATTTGTGAGATCAGGACCTTAACACCCTTTGTGTGCCGATTAGACAGGTTAGGTGCAGCCTTGGTGTCGAGTTTTCCTTAGGAGGTAAGAATATTTATCCTCTCTGAGAGTTTCTTGCTGCTCATCATCTGTCAATATTTTGCATTAGCAGATGTTCTCAGCAACATGGTACTTTCAAGCTTACAGAAGTATTGTGATTGACAGAAAACAGCTGGAAGACATTTGAAATAACAAGGAATTATGTGATCTGGATTTTCTTGAATTTGCTTAGCCCACATGCAGAATTCCTTGCCAATGAGAGTTCCTTTGCTAATTGCCAAGAGTCCCCGTACCAGGTTGAGGAACTATTTTGGAGGATGTACTCAGGAAATGGGCATGAGGCACAGAGAGCAAACTCACTCTCAGCTGAAGGATCATTAGAGCCAAGTGTCCTTCCCACCTGCCTGCTGCACCAAGTACTCATCAGTAGGTTAAAGCATCCAGTCTTTCACTGCTGAACAAAATTCTCTCTCCTGCAAACATTCTGTGAGACAACTCTGGACTTTTTCTCACTACTGGTTTGATTGAAACAGATACCTAACATCCTGAAGGAATTTTAGAGCTATGGGATTAGTGGTTAGACCATGTGTTGGTTAATTTTCTGCTTGGCTGAGTCCATTATTGAACTAGATGCATCCCAGATTTTATTCATGTCCTGAGATACTATAGGAAGTTGTTTTCCACAATAACTCTATAGTCTCTATAGTAATTGTGGATAATGTGACCTACTTATTGGATATTAATGTCACTGCTGAACGAAGCTGCCTTTTTGTTTCTTGACTAATTCATAGTTAAACTAATTAGGAATAGTTTCTCCTGTCACTATCTAGCTGGTGATCAGCAGAAATATAGGAAAAAAAATGGTAAAAGAAATCCTCAACATAGACTTTGAAGGCACTATTTTCCTTGATCTCCATCTCTTCTCCTACTGGCCAAGCACTCAAGCACAACCGAGCCTTCTACTTCATCAGGGAAAGCTTCTGGCTGTGGACATGGCTGTTACTGATTCTTCTGTTGTGGCACTGAATTTTGGAGTGACATTACAACAAGGAGAATGAAAAGGTTGCTTATATCAAATTGAATTGTCAAGTATATATTTTGCCTTGAATTTTTTTTTTTTTTAAACCTTGAAGCCTCAATTATTCTTTCAACCAAATGCATTACAAATGTATGCTATTGGCACATCTTACTTTTACTTCCTTTGGAAAAGTTTAATCCTTCTTTTTCCCAGCACCTCTGGGCACAAACCACAGCAACTCTTTACAATGGCCTTCTGAAACAACAAACTAAGTTTTTTCCTTCTAACTCAGTATCTCAGTTATGTCAAGTAAAGGCAAAACACCAAGAAGAAGCCTTGAGGTCCTCAGGCACTTGTTTAGATTTCAAAACCTGCATTTGTAAATTTTGTCTTCAGTTTCATAGTTTCTGTAATGCAGAATCAAGCAAATTTTATGGCTACCTTTCCATTATAAATGTTAAGATATTCCTTCTATAACCCTACCCAGTGAAGATCCTTGCAGCAAAGTGTTTATCAGGTATTAGCAATGACACATCTAAAGTGTTAATACAAATATTGAGTTCAGTTATGGAACTGCCCTATAGTTACTGTTTTTATTCGTTAAGATGTGTCTCTAAATTCTAAATCACTAGACTCTAAATCACTCTTAAAAAAATTACACTTCCCCAACCCCCCACGCATAAAATTGTCTTTATCAGGTGTCCTCAAAAACCAGAGGAGACGTGGAGTTGTCCCGTTTATCAAATTTCCTGAACTTTTTGGGGTTTAATTCCTAACAGCTCTTTTGAAGATTGTGAACTTCTCCAACAATTAAAGCTTCTCAAAACCATCTCATCAACATTTTCCCATTTCTTTTTCCATGATAGCTATAAAAAAACGAGTGAGTAAATAGCAACGGTTTTATGGCTGCAATTACTACCTACCAGGCTGTTTGTAATAATTTTGTTGCTTTTATTGCTCCCTTCTTGGGCTTATTGAAGCCACCTTTTCTCCTGCTGAAAGTTCACTTTCTGGCAGATGGCAGGAGCTTTCCTGGCACACACTCAAGTTCTGAAAGCCAGAACTTTCTGTTTGTTTCCCATTTCAATGAAAATATAAATATTTTTAGGGTTTCTGCGAGTAAAGATTTGGGATTAGTTTCTTAGAAGTTTGGTTTTGGACTTTTTCTTTTTTTGTGAAGGGAGGATGTTCTTGGGTTTTGGTGAGTTTGATGTTTTTTTTCAGGCAGGGACTGGATGCCTCATCACTAAAAAAATTCAAGGTCAGGTTGGACAGGACTCTAATCAGCATGATCTTGAAGATGTCCCTGCTCATGGCAGGGGGTTGAACTAGATGGCCTTTAAAGGTCTCTTCTAACCCAAACCATTCTTTATTCTACGATTACTGTCTCTAATGAGTTCTGCTCTATGGTATTTCAGTTGATGTCAAGGCATCAGCCTGGGTGCTTAAAATTCAGTATGTATTTAAGCGTTTTGTTGGATTAAAACCTACAGTTAACTGCTAGAAATAAATTCTTCTGGCTTTGTTAGAAAAATTAGCAGAACACATAAAGCCATGAATTTATTAGGATGAAAATCATGTAAGTATGTTAACGAGCCACAGTTTGGTTCTTTCCATTCCTGTTGGAATATTGTTATGTGCAGAAGAGGACAAATGGTCAAGTATGCAATCTGGACAATAATGCATTTTAAGTACAATGGCTGAGCCTTCCAAACTCCAGGCTGATTTTATTAAAGGACTGTTGCAGGATGTAAAAATCAACACATTAAGCTATTCTAGTTTCTGGTGGAAAAAATTATATTTTGTGGATATACAGCCAGAGTTTTATTCTGGTTTGCATTATCCTATTTTACTGGAAGCAAGAGCATATCATTAGATCCAGGTAACACTTTCTTAGTTAATCTGTAGGCAGAGCTCTGCCTTGTTAACCCCTTACCCATAAAAAATTCAGAGCAGCCTTTCAGTATTGTGTATTTTGTGGTAAGTGCACACTGTCATGCTCTCCCAGCTGCAGGGAGATTCTCCTGAACAGGCTATATATACACAGCCTGTTATCCTGTTCAGAGTTGCACAGATCAGAAAACGAGACCAAGAGAGTTCAGGAATGCAGAGATATTTCAGCATGTTTATTCCCATTGTATATTATTTTTGTTAGGTTGGTTTTTTTGGGTTCTTTTAAGTGTTACGGTGATCAAAGTCAATTCACCTACTAAATGGTTCAAGTACAAATTAAGTGTTGGCATGTCTTGTCAGGGTTGGTATTTCCAAACATAAAACAGCAGTGGTCCTTCAAGGGCAACTTTCAGGGCCAATTTCTGCAAGCATACCAGCTCTCTAGTCAGAGCATAGCATTAGACAGATATAGCAAGTACAAAAGTACAGTGAGTGGGACTAAGGAAGAAGGAATTCTAGCCAGAAGAAAACCTGATGTTCACATCCTAAGCGCTGAAAGTGCTGATTGTGCACAAACTGGGTGGAAGAAACTGGAAGGAGAAGTCAGAAGAGCGAGTTGGTAAGCCAGGAGAATAAATGTGTGGGTTGTAGTTTCCCACAGTCAGCCAAGTCCTTGCTAAGTGAGAGCTGCTGGTCTGTGGAGCCAGCAGGGTGTTCCCTCTCCATCCAACAGAAAGCCCAGGAATGATGCTGGACATCACTTACTGTTGGTTTTTTTTTTTATTGTTGTACAAGAAGCTGAGGTAAATTGATGTAACTGCATATAAGATAGGGTGAGCCAAAAACCTTTCTTAGAAAAAAGAATTTTCTCTGAAACTGGTGCTGCCCATCTAAAAATAGCCATTACAGCTCCCCTTGTTCATTATGACAGTCTGTTTGAAAAGCTGCATCCATTTGCACCATGGTTTTGCAGGGTTGAGGTCACTGAACATTTTCAAGACAGGCTTTGGGAGCTGGAGGGAAAGGGAAGCAAGAGAGGTGGTTTTCCTGGTTTGTTCTGCAAAGTGAGCTCAAAATGAATGTGAACTTTCATGTTCCATGGCTTATGCAGTAATAAGAGTTGCAAGGATTCAGTAAAAAGAGCTCAGTTAATAAGAGTGCAATCCTGACATTGGTTCTGACTGTCAAATGACACTGTTAAGGTGAAATTAGACATAGATAAGTGAAATTCACCCATCCCTGCTCTTTGACGGATAATAGCAAGGAAAAGGAATAATTTTCAGTTTTGCTTTGCAGAACTGTAAATTCAAAGCCTTCATTTCAGAAAGGTCATTTTTCTTGAATGAAAAATTTCAGCTGTTTTCACTTTTCACCTTTAAAATCTGATCTGATTTGTCCCATGCTTCCTTTGGAATAGACATAATATGTTATTTTTAGAGAAAACTTAAAACTCACATCTCAAAGCATTTAAAAATATTTTCGAAGTGTATCCACACTTGGTGTGCTTAATCAGAATATTTGTTAGACAATGAGAATAACTTTATTCAGGATAACTTTATTCAGGTGCGGTTTTCTTTAACTATGTTGGTGCTAAGGGAAATAATTTGCAAAAGTATGAAGATCTGTTCATGACTAATATTAAAAGTCAATTTTAATAGAAGTGTATCTGAATACATACTCAGTGAAGCCTGTTCAGCTAATAATGTTACAGAAAACTTCAGGGAAAACCCCCAGCTGACTGTCTTTGACCTGCATGTGAGATCATCCAAAGATGTTTCTTTAGGGAAAACTGTTTTTTGGGGCAAATGAAATTGAAATCCTGCAAAGTGTGTGGATTGGCCACAAGCATTTTTTGAGCAAGACAATCCAGGGTTGTTGTCTATTTACAGATGCTACATGAAAGGAGCTGAGAATTCAGAAAAAACACATTTTAAGGTTCCAGGCAGAAGGAACCTTAATGTTCCTTAAAGGAAATTTGGCTTGGGCTTGTAATTGGGAACTCAGCAATGCCGTGTAGCACTTATATGAGCAAACCACAGTCTAGGTGATGGAGTGAATGAGTTCTCATATGAAGTAGGAACTCATTTGAGCTTCCAAAAAAATGAGCCTTTTCTAACCTTAAAGCTTTATAAAACTGTTTTGTTTTTCTATTTTTTTTTTCCTTCAGGAGTCTGTTATTTCTGTTTCTAAAAAAAAAAAATCAGAAATCTAAATGCTACTGTAGCATCAGAAAGGAAAAATTTTGGACATACTTCTAAAGCATAGACACACAGATAAAGGAAGTAGTGGAAAGCTTACAAGGAAGTTCACTCCTGAGATTCAGTCCAGTTCTTTATTCTCAGGGTGATTACGTACTTTGGACAAGGTTAACATAAACATCCAGTCACTTGAGTTGTTATTCAAGGCAAAATTCTGAACGTCTGTGTTTTTTTCATCAGCAGATCTGTTCTTCTTGAAGTTTCCAACCCCATTAATTACAGCCAGACATGTTTTTTGCATAGCACTTGATATAATGAGATATAATCCCCATCTGGGCACTTGCAAAGAGTAATTGCACCATTTGCAAGATACTGCAAGATTTATAGTAGCATCTCCTAATATCTCGAAACACGAATAACTGTCTTACTGCGAGAGGTAAATTGGCGCAATCACACAACGCAGCAAAGTTTTGCAAAATATCATATGTTATCTCACATGAAAACTATGAAATTATTGCCTGTCATTTTTGTGTGTTTATTACTGATTATTCGTCAAGGCTGTATTTCAAATCTATTGCTTGTGAACACGAACAAACCCAGACTTAACGGAGTACAGTTAGAAATGAAATATTGTGTTTGCTGAGATATCAGCGTAGAGACCTCAGCAATTTTTTAAATGGGGGAATTGAATTATAGGTGCTGAGGGTTGAGAAGCCAGAAGTAAATGTGGTAATATAACCTACATCTTAAGAGGAAAAATGGTCTCACTGAAGATAATGATCCCTCAGAATCTGAAAATTATGCACCTTTCGGCAAATATGAGAAGAGTTTTCCTGTCCATTCTCATTTATGTCTTTGCCAGATGCTGAGGCTTCATGTAGCTTCCAGGAGTCCTGTATGTCCAGAAATGTCTTTTCAGTTGGTTACAGCAGACTGCTGCCATCTGTGTCCAAAGAGAGAACCATTGTCCATTGACCCTTCAACCATTTGAGGTACCCAGTGAGCCTGGAAAAGTGATGCAACAGCATCTGGCTACAGCACCAACACCACTGGGGACAGCCAGGAGTCTATGGCAAGGTTAAACTATGTTATATGTACACTTCTCTGGTTTACAGGGACAAGAGGACCTGCCGGGTTACCCACGATACTACAAAGCCAAGAAACTTACATCTAGCCCATGCAGAAGAGGGCTATATTATTTTATCTTCAATTAACCTCTCTATCTGTTGTTTTTCACCCTGTCTTCGCGTTCAGTAGTTGGACCCAGTCTCATACCTTTATTTAAGACTACAACTGTCCTGTTTTCTTCAGAAAACGCAGTGCAGGAAGGAAGGGTTGGTCTCATTGCATATCTCAGCCCCTTCCACGTGTGGGCCACAGCTCCTCTTGCAGCCCCTCTTGCCTCCTGGCTGGCTGCACACACCAAGGATGCAGCCTGTGCCCTGCAGCTGTGGCTTTAGGGCACTAAAGCTGCTGCCCTTTTCCCACCACTTCCTCCCAGAGATGCCACGCTACTTGAGAAGGATTTTTGAATCTTTCGCAGCTTGCTTATTTGGGAAAAGAAAGTCATCTGGTAGAATGAGAAAACGCATGGTCTCAGTGATATGACTCTAAATAACCACACTTAAAATGAAATCAAAGCCTGTATCTTGGGACAAGTATGCCAGCTTCCAGGAGATGATGGAATTTTTTTCATGGCAGACTTATCACTGGTTTCCTAAATGAACCAAGATAAACAGAATAAACCCTTTCATGTGGTTGCTGTGATTAAAGCAAGGTCCTCAAGTTGGCAGCCTATCATGGGTGGGTTCAAAGTGGAAATGGGAGCTGGTTTTTTTCTTTCTTTCAGAGGATCCCGCTGCTGTTTGTACATAGTCCATCTTGGTGACTGGCACAGGCTGGAATACATGCCTTCTGTGGGCTTGGAAATCTCATGGCAGTAATCAGGAGCGCTCTGGTCCTTATGGCAGGCATCAAATGGGCTACTGCCAGGTCTTTGAACTGCAAAAATAAATAGAGAATAGAACTGCATTGTTTTGGCGAGGCCCGGTCGTCTGTCTTGGAGCATGCTCTGGTGAGAGTGTTTAACTTGGATTTTGTCCATCACATATGGTAGCTGCAAGAGTGGAAGAACAGAGCAACGTTAGGCAGTACATTTAATGGTGTGCTGGCTTAGAGGTCCTCAGGAAACTGTTACTCCCATTTTCTCTCCTAGGACTCTGAGCTCTTCCCTCTCTGCTGGGTTTCTGTGTAAGTGGATGGTTTGTGAAGCAACACTGCAACTTTTATGATGACTGTCTTATTTCTTCAGTAAATGTTTGGATTTTTTTTTTTTTTTGTGGATTAGTTATTTGATATAGAGAAGTGAGAAGAGTGCCTAAGAAAGGATGAATTCCCTGGTTCAACCAATTTGTTTTATGTCACCTTGGGAATGTAAAGCAGCCGTGAACTCACTTCCTGATTATTCCAAGTTATCAGAATGGCACAAATCACTGGAAAGGCAGCTATGTATTCTGAATCTTTGGAAAGTCATTCAAAGTGACTATGTTCAAATTCGAGGTACATTTCCCGCATTTTTTAAAATGATCAGGCTATGTTCTGAAATGGAAAGACTGGTGTGAAAATTGAGTTCTCAAGCAATCACTTGACCAAATTAAAACTATTTTATTTAGGTTTAAAGCAGTGAAATTTCATTTATCACTAAAATTCCTTTGTTAAGAACTTGCTGGCTCTGCTACTGCCCAGAAGCAGTGTGGGAAATACAGAGTGTAGGATGTGAATATGAGATGAGGCTCTTCTCCTTGCCTAGTCTGCAGTGGTGGCCAAGCCAGTGGCCAAACATGGAATAAAGGCTGAGGAAGTGAGTGCTGCTGCCAGAGTCTTCCACAGCTTCCTCCCAAGGAAGGACACAGTAGTGTGCACATCCTTTCAGAACATTAATTATAAAATTAAAAGGAGGATACCATTTGCATTGTTGAAACAAATTAGGGTGGAGAAGTACAGTTCATGATGTTACTTGCTTGGCATGGTGTCTGCTTGCTCTGAACAATAAGTGATCCATACTGTGGTAAAAACCATTTAATTAACTTAGCGAAATGCAGGTCAATGCCAGAGATCGTGCCATTTAGTTACTTGTATCAGAGAGCTTTAAATAGAGTTTAAATAACTCTGTCTTTACTCAGATCCATGGCACTAGAAAGAGCTTCTGAGAGAGCTGATGCTATTTCCCATTTGCAATAACCGTTCACAGGGCTGGGTTTTTGCATTTAGCAAAAAGTTTGCCTTTAGTAAAAAGTTTTTTTTAGCTAAAAAAACCATGTTGATCACATCTGATTAAAGTTACGTTTACATAAATACTCATTGGAATGGAAGAAGTAACTCACCCTTGTTTATGGTCCAGATGCTTATTATACTGCTGTGCTCTGTTTCTCTGCTGTGGTTTACTTCTAAGGTACGATGGCAAGAGAAATACATGGGAAAATACATTTAAAAAGCTGTGTTTTGTGATTTCTCTCCTAACTGAAACCAGGAAATACTATAAATATCACGTGTATGAAGTGGTGTTGGAAAGCCTGATTCCTAGAAGAAATCTCTGCAGATGTCTGTGGCTGAGTAGAGTAACTTTTGGGATTTCATCTTCAATTACTCACCCTTTATACATAAGTCAAAATTACATGCATATAGGGAAACTACACAAAGACCATGGGCTGGGAGGTAGAATGCTCATCCCCTGAACTTCTGTTGCTTTTTTTCTTGTTTTCTTTGTATGTAACAGTTACAAAAGACATCTCCCTGTTTGAGTACAAGAGGTGAAAAAGCAGAATACTTGATGTGAGCCTTCAGGCTCATAAACAGATCTTGAATAACAAAACTCTTCAAATCCTTCCTTAAGGAGGTAGATTTATGTGGCTGGTGTGATGCATAACTCTGTTTCTGGTAGTTTTCTATGATATTTAAATGATTAAAATCAGTCTGTCAATATCAGGCTGGGGACTTGCTGCCGAAATGCTCTGGCACTCTTCCTTCTTTTTCTTCTCAAACCTCCCTCAAGTAAGTTGGTTTCTTCTAAAATCCAGAGCAGTATTTCTGAACTGAAAATGTTTTACCTCCTTCCTGAGTTTACAGTCTGAAGATGCAATATCCATCTCCATTGCTTTGACTTGCGCAGTATCTTTTCTTAAAAACACTTTACTCTCAAAACCTGGCTTTTCTTGGTAGTATTAGTACCCAAAGTGTCTTTTCTGGATCTGAGTGTTTTGTTTTAACTTGAAGCTATTTCAGTAAACAATATATTTTTTTACCACCTGTATCTTTGTTTTTCTGGTGATTACACTTATTTAACTAGTCCAGAGATTTCCTCAGATCTTTGAGTTTCCAAGTAACCACTTGGTTAATTAATATTACTCATCTATAGAGAAGGAGTAATTCTAGAGCAATCACTTTGCCTAACTGGAAGAAAATTGTCTGGCACATGAGTGTGGTGTCCTTGGCAAATACAACTAAACTTCATGAGTTTAAAAATCTTTGTTACATGTAATAAATGTTGAGGTGCTGTGATTTCATTTTGACCAGTATGCTACTGTGTGTTGTCATAAGACAATCTGACTTGCTGATGTTTTATATTTAATTCACCTCAATGCAAAGGACTGTAGTGAAGAAAGAGACTGGACTGGACTGGAATGATAGTATCCACCCTGTTCTTACTTCAGGTTAGAAGCATTTTTAGAGTAAATTTGAAGAGAAAATGTAATTAAAGTCTTCAAGAACTTACCTATTTTTTCATAAAATCTCAAATATAGACATAAATGTTTACTACAAAACATAAATCCACCCCGCATGGACTCTGCCTATATTTTCCTAGGAACACAAGTATTATACTATTAAATAACCCAAAATATACTTATTAGAGCTCATAGGAGATTTGTTAGTTCAAAGACCACTACAGAACCAACATACACACTTTGTTGTTTCATGTTTTTCAATCTTAGGCAATGAAAATTAATAACTGAGAATAAATTAAGTTACTAATAAATCTTCAAAGCATCTACACTCTTCTGATTTTAATTATGTAATTGATAATTGTGCAGATCTAAAATTCCCCTGGTACTGATCTAGTTTCTACAAATTAGTGGTAGGATAAGATATGCATTTTTGTATAGAAGAAATAAAGATTTGTTTAAAAAATGGATGCAAGAAAGATTTATATTACATTTTTAATGTATTTCCTAAATCATGTTATTAAGAGTGAAGTGCAAATATTTATAACTAAACATAATTTATTATGCCAGCTACCTACTGATGTTTTAATTATTGAAGAGTGATTTGTCATTTTCTAATATTCTGTAATTAGACAATTTGAGTGAGGAATTACCTCGATTTGGGATTAAGAAATGTCCTTTATGTAAGATACACCTATGAAACTTTACCAGGTTATTAAATTTCAGAGCTAACTCAAAAAGCAGGAGATATAGGTAGTGAGGTTGAGAGAATTGTTTGCTCGTGTCAGGAAGATCAAAGAGAAGAGGCACTTAAAAGTCCTCTTTGGCTTCAGGTTTGCAGATGTAGAGACTGAAAGGGTTGTGTCACATACAAACCTTTCTAACATCACATGCAAGCCATAAACCATGCTACAGTTCGAACACTGAACTTAATGTGCTGTGAAAGAGAGCACTTAGACATGCCAGGTAAGTCCTGTATCTTAGGTCTTGCCTCACTCGGTTTTCATTGTTTAAAGAATTTAATGGTTCTAGATGTCTGTCTCCTCACGTTATAGAATTTAGGCATTGCAATTCATAGCTCTCACTGGTTTTGGGTTGCTTTGAGATTGATGTGGGGGTCTGGGAGATCCCATTAAAAGTATGCCCATAAGAGCATAATATCTTGCAGCCAAAAAAAAAAAATTACTCTTTGGTAACTGGGAGGAGAAATTATAGAACACTGAGCATGTAAGCCCCTGAAGATCAGTTTCCTTAGGATTGTTAATGGTGTGTCTAAAGGGAGGGGAAAGAAAATTTAAGAGATAGGAAGGGGAATGATGTGAATTGCTAGAGCACAAACCAGACTTGGAACATGAAAGAGTGAAACTCTTTGCCAAACTAATTAGATGATATAAGCATAAAGCAAGAAAGTCAGCCAGCACTTATCTTCATTTATAAATAACGCTTCTGGATACTTCTTCCCATCCCTTTCAGAGATGAATATTCTGCTGTAAACCAGACCTGCTCTAAACATCAGTGTCTCACTTAGCCTGGATTAACCTGGTGGTTCTCAGCAGGATGTGACGAGGTCAGAGCAGCACAGTATGTCTCCCTGTTTTGAACACATCAGGTGTCAGTACTCTGCAGTAACGCTTTTTGATAAAGTTTGGACAGAGAACAATAGGGAGAGGTGAATCCTGGTTAGTCCCCTCTCATGAAGGAAACTAATCCTGCTGAAGTGAACACAAAATCTGTTTTTACTCAACTGTAGCAGAAGAGACCCTCCAAACATGAAACAGGGATTCAAACAAATACCCCTCATCAGCTCTGAAATTTTCAAAGCTAACCGTGGGGTCTGGATGCCTTAAAGCCCATTAATGGGAAGGGGTTATCTGTGGTCCTTATGAGGCTTTGGAAATGTCTCCTGCAGTGTTTAACTTGACAGAAATCACTTGTATTTGATGCAATATTTCAGTGTGGCTTAATACTTTACTTTGCAGACAAAGTATCTATTTTTTCCTAAAGGATTAATACCACAGACATGATTCTTTATTTTGCAGACAAAATAGGTTTTTGGTCGTTTTTTTCCCCCCACAGAATTAATACCACAGACATGATTTTGTTTGGAGATTCCCACATTGTTTTGAGCTGACTGCTTGCTAGAGACTTATCCTGGTAACCTATGGAGAAATTGTCTGGAGCAGCAGGATTTTCTAGAATTCCCTTTTGATTGCAATGACACTTGACTGTTGAAGTGACTCTTGATTGTTCTTTATCAGCAAACCCCAATGACATTTGCTCCTTGCATTTACCTCCGATTAGCATTTCCATGCCACACATAGATAATCTTCTCTTTGAAGTATTATTTAATGTTATTAATTTGATATGCCTTTATATTACTTTAAAGCCGGCAATAGGAAGGAATCCCACGATCCAGAAAAATTTCTTTCTAATGGAATGTGGCTATGGAAGTGTGATGGCTCCTCTGCTTTTATTTAATAAAGAAATTAGTGGCTAAATCAGAAAAAATACAGTCTTTCAATTTGGCATCCATTTTGTAGGCACAAAAATATATACATAACAGTATTTTATTTTACTGGCAATAATATTTCTAGCTTCCCTCAGACCTAGAAAGAGACATTCAAAAAAGCAATGTTCTCCAAGTTTTCCACTGTCATCAAGTCAGATATATATGCTTAATGTTCCTGATTATGTTAGGATACACACTTCTGTGCCTGGGCCTTTTTCAGTTTTTGTTTATTATTTTTTTCTTCTTCCAATCTAGGAAGATTTCTTTATTCAGTATTTACAAAAAGTACTGTAGCAGGGCAAAGTGTTATAACAAAATAAGAAATTCACAGAAATTCATTGCTCTTTGTTCATACCTTTTTATTCATACCTTTTTATTTGATCTTCAAACTTGCTCCAAATCCTGCAAAGGATTTGCTCAAAATTCAAATGGCGTTTTTCCCAATGAACTGAATTTCAGAGAAAATGCAAGATGATGACTGGTAATATATTCCTGCCTGCCTGCTTGTTTACTGAAAGACATAGTTTTAAACCACAAAATAAATTATCTCATTAATTAATTCTGGTAGCTAGAGAAGAATTTTTTGTCTCAGTTAAGAAGGAAGATGAGAAAGATATAGAATCTTAATATTGGGCTGCTTTTTAAATAAAAGCAAGACTTTTTTTGGTATCCAGCCCTTTGGCTTGTTTAATTCCATCTGATTTTAGCCAGACCATTCACCTGGGATGTAACATCTTAAAGCCCATGAATTGGAAAGATGCAGGAGTTTCTGAAAGACCTTGAAATACAAGTTGTCTGAATCACCATAAGAAGATGCTTGGAGTGGCTTTTCTTCCAATGTGGCTGCCTAATCTGAGGTGGGAAGTAGGAGGGATGAAGCCTGTGCAAACCTTGTCTGATATTACACAGAAATGCAGCCGTGAGTCCTCAAATGATTTGTTGTCATGGGATTATCCAGGTGTGTTATCCTGCAGATGCATGAAAAGAGTTGAAATAATCACTGAGAAATATATGACAAAATATCAGCTCCCTGCAACAATCCTGGTCAACCTTTAGTTCCTTCATTCAGTAATTAAGGACTATCCTGAGAATTTGAGAGAATTTTAATTTAAACTAATATTGATCTTTAAACCACTATGAACTCTGCTCATAACAAAATAATTAGAAGGTCAAGCTGAGAATCTCAGCAGCATTTCATTAAGGAAAGCTTAATGCAAATAATTGGGTTTTTATAATGGCTATGATAAAACCGTATTATGTGCTTAAATTCTTGACTTGATTTCAGGAGTGAAAAGAACCCAACAGTGTTTCATGATAATAACATTTATTTAGAATGCAACTTTTTAGGCAGATTTTACTCAAAGTCTTAGTTGCAAATATTAACCTTTTTTTTCCTTTCCCCTGGAGAGGACAACCTAGCAGCTGTTGCTGTTTCATTTTGACCTGTAGATGTTACCTTAATTGTTATAATTTCACATGTTATTTAAAAGGAAATGTAATTTCTAATGGTAAAGAAGTTGGATTTATTTTGTATCTCTTTTTAAAGGAAACCTGCAACTTGAATTGTGTACCTCAGGTTTTTTTCCTTACTTTTCTTCTCTGCCAATGCTTGGATGCCATATGGTATTATAGCCCTTTTATCTTTTGTATGACTATCACCTGCAGGCAGTTCCATCTGAGCTCCTGATCCCTGACCACAGCTTCTCCTAAACCTCTGTGAAGCATCAAAAAAGATTTAACAAAAGACTGTAGAAATGAGTGATTTTTTTTGTTGTTGTTAAAGGATCTTCGTTGACTGTCCAGGTTATCACTGCACTCATAAATGAAAAATGTATTTATTGAGTTTTGTCTAGTCTCTTGGGCTAGTGCTCCTTATACAGTAATAAATGTCCTCTGGATCAGACCACCGTGGTAGGCTTTCACTTGGAGATCATTGATTCCAGCAACTCTCTCAGGTTCAATAATCTCAGTTTAGCTGCAGTCATTTTCTTTATTTTGTTATATCCAGCAGCACATACTGTACCGTGGTGCTTTGCAAGTTGAACTTGATGTGAACTCAGGGGTGATATCCCACTCCTTTGGGGTGGAATTCTATTTGAAATAGTGAAATTCTAGTAAATGTGAATTATTAGCTATGTTGAGACTTCCAAAACTGATTAATGTTCAGTAATTCTCCTGCGTTCTTCAGTCATTAATGAAAGGCGGTGGGCTATCAATGGAAAAATTTGTTATGACTCCATAAGGTTGACCATTTTCAGTTGACCACCTGGCAACTGAGCAAGTCTGGGTTGAAGCCGTACCTTAACAATTCTTGTTTTGGTAAAAATACCTAAGAACAGCGTAACAACCACAGTGTTTAATTGTCCCATGCCAGCTGGATCCAGAGCCAAGCTCAGAACTCTTGCTCCCTAGCTGGGCTTCAAGGGCAGTTCAGCAATGGCTTGGTGTGATCAGAATTGTCTCTCACCTCCCTGGGGCAGTTCCCTGACATCCCTGCTCTGCTGGCTGCTGGGTGGTCAGAGCATCAAAGCCCATGCAACTGCAATTTTTGTACATCCGAGGTATGGACCAGGATGTATGAGTCCATCTTTTTTCCAGGAGAGAGGTTTTGAAATGTAACGACTAACAAATATTCACAATTTAGGATGGCTGATGAAAGTGTTAGTTAGATCTGAGTATGCTTGTGAGTTATACCTGTTTGAGCTGCTTGTCTATTCCAATCGTAAGGTACAGTGTGTAACTTCATCCAATTCGTTTTGCCTCCAAATATTTGTCCTAAGACACACTACAAACTGCAACAATTTTGGAATCTGCATATCTGGCAGCTTAGACCAGTGTGATAGGGTCAGGAATGAACTGTTGTTGGCTGGGTCCTCACCTGGGTGCTTGGTCCTACTACTGCTGGTTTGCATCCTGACTACCCATGGCCACTTTGAGAATTATCATTTTAAGTGATAAATTTAAGTGCAACTCCAGAGATGGTTGGGCTGAAGGGAAAATTTTATGTTGCTGAAAAATATGCTTCTAAAATACTTTCCCATTGTACTTAATGTTGGAACGTTCAGCACTGGAGGAAAAATGAAAATAGATATATTATTCTTACCCTAATCCTTCCCTATATTGCAAGGAACCCGTTGATTTTTCCACTTGTTCTTGGACTATATTTATAAAACTATCATAACAAGGTACCACAATAAAACACTCTCCAGCTGACAACAATCTTTCTCAGTATTATTGGAGATTTTCTCTAATATGTTGAACTTTGACAAGACTATAACTGAATAATTCTGGTGACATTTCATTCTTCATTTACTAAAAGAAACAGAAGAGAAAAGGGGCCAAGTAATTATTTTATCTTGTGTATTGAAACAATACATATTTTTATATGAGAGGCTCTCTCCTGTGACTTTCTGCTTTGTATTATCAGAAGCATTGAATCATTTCCCTGGCTTTTCCTCTGCAAAGCATTCTTGTTTTCTTGTTTAGACCATTCTCAGAAGAGTCTCTCGGATTGGAGATTCTTCTTGGCTGGTATTAGTCAAGTTTTAATGCTGTATGTCAAGGCTTGTGTGATACAAATCCTTGAGCATGTCCTTGGCAAAGCAGGTATTTCAAGAAACCAAAACCCTTTCACATTTCAGAGTTCTGTTTATTTAGCGACAGCCCTCTCTTTGCTTCCTCTTCTGAACCTTCACCAGACACCAAACATAAATAAAGCTCTTAACTGAAGTTTATAGTGTGGTAGTGGCCAAAGATAAGAGAGGCAGCTTTGAGTCCATCCCGCGTGTGCCTGGTTATCTGAATCCAATGTGGAATGCATGCTGAAATGGAAGAGGCTTCACAAAACTTATGTTGCTTGTTCCACTAAAGGGTGGGAAACAACCCCTGAGCTTTTTCTTCTTCTGATTTAATGGGGTAGTATCATGATTATTTCTTTGATATTTCTAGTACTGTACTTTTCCCTGAGAAGAGCATGCCTAGACATTTCCACTGGTGTTTTCTTTCTTAAAGCATACCTACTCCAGTGGGTGAAAACTTACTCCCAGTTTTAGTCATCATCATAACTTTAAGTAGTTTGATTCCAAATATTTTGGGGAAAGACCTTTTTCCAGCCTAAAATTTGATTTTGTAAAATGGCTTAATTCTTCATTTTAATATCAGGAATAAACAGTCTTCACATACCTCAGACCACTGTACTTATCCCAGAAAACAGAAGTAAATGCACAACAAGACATGTTATACTGTGATTGTTTACAATCATTAAAGAAAATAAAATCAAAATCAAACTGCACCTTTGGAAGGAGGCTCACTGAACCAAAGTTAATGCTGGAGAATATTCCTGTAGACAGGACAGTGTTAATGTGTCTGTGTCGGCAACACTGTACATCTATCTGTCTGGATATATGATCATGAGCTGGAGATTGTTTATTGTCAAAGGCTGAGTGGCTAATAAATGCTGGCAATGGCTTGGATTCACTGGAATGCTGCACAGCTGCAGCATTAGTCAGACTTTCCCTTTTCTGAATTCTGTAATCCCTTCAATATTGCATTAAATATGTTTTCAATATTTATCTGGATAAAAATGTGCTGAATATTGCAACTGTTTAATTCTGATGTTTGTCACGTAGAAAATCTGTGTAAGGCAGAAGGTAACAACGTTTTTATTGCTAAAACCTAACGCAGCTGCTTCTTGTGTCGTTTGCTCACTTGGAGCCTTGTGCTTGGGCTATTTACAGCGCTTGGTAAACCTTTGCAATCCCTTGGAGGTAGAGGCATGTCAGAACTCCTGAAGCCAAATTCAGACCTAAGTGCTTGGCTGAACTCACTGAACTGACCCATCACCCTACACAGGAATCAAGAGTTCCTATAGATTTCAGTGTCAGTAGAATTTAGCAGACGGATTTGGGATTTGTTGTAGTTTATAGACCAAATACTGGATGAGCCAGGAGCCGGAATGGTTTATTAATGTGTCACTATTATTTTAATAGTTTTCCTAAATGATTAGCCAGTCTATTGTTAGCTGATCTATTGTCTTTCTCCCAATGTTTTTTCAAAACAATTTTTATCTATGAACCAGATTATTTGGATAACAGTGATTGCAATTAATGATGTGGGAGCAGGGAAATATGCTCCCCTTATGTTGTGGGTTCAGAATTAAGGCAAGGAATCCAAATGCATGCAGTTCAAGTTAACCACATGGCCCTAATGCAGTCCTGGCGGTGCTGAAGCTCACTGTGTCTATGTGTTTCCACCAGCAATTACTTTCAAAGCTGCTGTTGGAAAAAAAAAAAGGGAAGCTCACCAAGTGGAATGGTTTGTAGGCACCAAAGATAACCCATTGCTGCTTGGGATGATTACTCTAGACATTAGTCTGACCTGGAAACAAGTGGGCTGAAAGCATTAGGAATAGAGAAGGTCATTAAAAGATCATCTTCATATTCAAAGTAAATTTTGTACTTTTTTCACCCAGCTGTGTTAGTAATAGCTCAGTCAGACTTAAGCAGAAAGCCCATTGAATCCATTAGCTGTAGGTCAGCGACTCGGGCGGATTAACAGCAGCAGAAATGCACATTAAGCGCAGGGTGAATCCCTGGGTCTGTCTGGCTGCTCCTGGCCTTGGCCTGGCACTTGGAGCCAGTGTCAGCCACTTCTTGGCAGTCACAGTGGCACCACCGAGCCAGGGGGTCACCAAGACTAAACCATCCATTCATCCCAAAGTGCTCCCCTGAGGAAAAGGTGGGAGTATGTCAGGGAAGCTTGAAAGAAAATTGCTCCACTTCTGTGGAAATGTGGAAAGCTTCAGCAGAAAGAACTGCTAACACCATTTGGGCCCCGTGTTTGACTGAATTATTGCAAGCAGACATTGAGAACGAGGATCCTAGTGCGTTGAAACTCCTACATAATAATTATCAACATAGACCTGCGTTGCTTTGTTACTTTATCTCTTGCTGATAAAGTTTTTTCATTTACTCTCTTGACAGTGACTCATTGGCAGAATATCTTATGTGATTCAAATAACCAGAAAAATTGAATGCTAGTTTCTTTGTTCAAGAAGAAATCCACAAAAAGAGATGAAAAGGACATGAGGCTTGTTATCTGTATTTGAATTTTGGCTTTCCGGTATTTTCAAGTACAAAAAGCAGTTTCTCCCTGCATGCCACTTTACAAAATATTCATACACAATATCTCTTACCCACCCAGTCTTCAATCAGTGCATCAGTCTCTGGTCTTTTTATACAAACCAGTGATTTTTTCTTTTAGCAATACCTCAGAAAGCAATGAAACCCCTTCCATTGCAGGCACTGCATATTCCTGCAAAGGAGAAGAATGGTGGCTGTAGATCTGCTCTTGATAGCAAAAATGTATAGATATTTTATTATGTTCTTGCAGACTTGAAAATCACAGAACAGTCAATCTAACACATTTCTTGCCTGGCAGAATAAATTGCATATTAGTGGGTTTTGTTTTTTTTTTTTGGTTATGTGGCTTGATTGTTTGTTTGGTTTTGTTCAAGGTGTAAAGAAGAGCAAGAAGAAATCCAGGGAATGGAGAAGGTTAGGTAAATATCAGATGAGCATGGCTACTTATGTTGTTAATTTACCCTCACTGTAGCATGAGATGTGTCTGATCAACTGGAAATCTGAGAGATTTAATGAATAATTGTAATAATTATAAAAGAAAGATAACTAGAACCTAAGTAATACCCATATTTCCCCCCACCCTTGGCAGGTCCCCTGCTGTCGTCACAGTTACAGCTCAGTGACACACTTGTACATCTCTGTCCCCTCTGGTAACGTCACAGACCCAAATCCACACGGACTCTTTTGCTGCCATGTCACATTTACTTAATTGGTTTTCGATTGTCACACCACAGCTGCTTTTGATATTGCCCAACCAACATTTTTCTCACTCAGCAAACATGTTTCACATTAAGTTTGCTCCAGATCAACAGGCATTCATTTTTCTATCAGATGGAACTTTCAGCCCCTAGCCTCAAGTGCTGTAGGCTCCTTTCTCTCAGCCTTTGCTTTCTGGCTGCATAATATTTTTCCAATCAAACATTGCTTCCGGCCTTTATTCAGAAGCTAAGTGCAAATGACTGTGAGATATGTGAAATGAAGTTTAGGTTATTACTGAGCATTGTGGCTTTCCTTAAGGCATCTCTTCCCTTCCCCACTCAAATTTACGTGTTAATATTAATCATTATCATTTGTTTACGGTCAAGGAGACACTGACCTCCACTGGGGTTTACAGTCCTTGTCTCGAGCAGCCTGTTTTGTTTGGCAGGGTTTGCTGGTTTTCTATCTATGCTGCTATTGTGTGGCTCTGTCAGCACATAGGAGGGGCTGGGAGGGGGCTCCTTCTATCCCAGGATGATCCATGGACCTGGAAAGGAGCAGTCTGCACTCTCTGCCTTCCCAGTGTGGCCATGAGGGTGACCTTTGGAGGCTCTGCTTAGGCAGACATGGCATAACTTTGACCTCAGCTGAGGAGCCCACCAATTATTTGATTATGGAAAAATGTTGTGCAAGAATAACATGGAGGAATTGTGTGACACAGAAATGCTGTTATTCGAAGATAGGTATCTGCAATGTTTTTGTTCAGTTTGAGGCCACTTTCGCAGATACACAAAGCAGCTGGTCTGCACCTGGTTTGTATCTAAAAAACCCTTTGCTCATGAATAACTACACGACTAAAAATAACATTGCAGGTCTAATCTACTTACACTCATAAAACCTCAGCTTTGCTATAGGTGCCCTGGAATAAGCAATGAAGCAATTTTGTCAAGTTTTAATGCAGAACGATTTTATATTTATGTTATTAAAAGCAGAGTGTAAGGCCAAGAAAGTGTACAGCCAGACATTGTTTGAGGGGTTTGAAAACACAATTTCATGTTTATTTTTCTGTCTGGAAGGTGGTTGATAATCCTGACAATCACCACACAGTCTAGCTGTTGGGTTTGCAACAGTAGCTGTCCTTATTGCCAATCTGGATCTTCATTAGTTACATTCAAGTTAAAATTAAGAAAAAACAGAGGATGTCCAAGAGCAAAAAGAAGGTTCCATGAAAATAAAACCATTAGGGTTAGATACCTACCCACAGAGCTGTTTTTGTAGTGTCTTATTTTTGGGTTTGGGTGTCTTCTTCTCTTCCTAAAAGACGGAAGCAACAAGTTTATGGAGTCCTTCAATTATTCTATTTTCTGTGACAGCTGTCAGAAATTAAATGCCTTTTTATTGGAGCCCATCTGCTTTATTTAAAATATTGATAGCAATTTTGTTCTTTTTCACTTTTTTGCACAATTCTCAAAAACATCTCTTCCATCTTGGGTATGAGAAGGAAATCATGGACTTAAGCAGAGGTCTTTAATAGAAAACTACGTTTTATTTGGGAGAATAAAATCATGTGGCAGGGCTATGGCAACAATAACACCTCTACTGCCAGAAAACACTTAACCTGGGTGGCTCAGATGGCCCCAAATATTTAAGGGCATTTTTCTTATACTGTAAATTCCCTATGGTACATTATTTTCTAGAGAGCTAATAACTACCCTGTCTGTAAAGCAACTGGTCTTAAGTTTATTAGCTTGCAAGACAGAAAAATAACAGACACATATCACTGACATTTAACAAAGATATCTTTCATGGGTTTCTGTATTTTTTCATATGCACCACACGTTTCTCTTCAGTTAGAAAAACACATTTTGAACCACATTCCGAGTAACTTCTTACAAAGCAAAGCACATTTTCCAAAAAGTCCTTAATGCTTCACCAAATACTGAGTCCCTTTTCAGAAAGTTCTGAAGGTTTTTGCAAAAGAAATTACATGTCAGCTTCCCCTGGGAAAGCTGTTTCGCCCTTGCCACAGCAGCCATGCTCTTCCTTGGTGACATGGGAGGATATCACCCTGTTCCTGGACTGAGGTGGAAATGGTTGCACAAACGACTTCTGTCTGAAAGTGACTTCTTCAGACAACATAAATAAATCCCCATCCACACTTCTTTAAATGCATCTTCTTGTGATGACAGCAGGTTACACCTGAACTTGCCAAGGTCACAGTAAAGCATGGGTACCATGGAAAAAATGATGGAAAAAGCATGGCACATTTGGCAAAATTATATCTATTTTAAACTGTTTTGGAATGTGTATTTCAGCATGCACAGAATTCAAGAAATTGCTCCTCCCTAGTGAGTCAACTTTTGGGTTGAGCCATGTGGAACTTCAGAAGCTGAAGCTGAATGTTGAGAGAGTCCTCCTTGGGGGCCTGGCAATTTACCAAAATCATGGCAAATGTTTTGTTAGGTTGAAAGAGAATGAGAATGAGCCTGGGATTATTACTTTTTAATGTCCATGGAGGAGTCTGTGCACCAGTTTCCCTGGCTAGTAATAAGAAAAATTCAAAGAAGAATAATAGTTGTACATCCTGGAATGTCAAGATTAACACCATGGACTACAGTCCCAAGATCTCAATAAGATTAAAAGCAGAAGGCCTAATTTTGTTTTTATGTGACCCAAACACACACAAGGTTGCCCAAAAGCCTGACTGGTTGGTACCTTAGAGGACAAGGAACTGGGATAAAAAAATCCAGAAATGATCCAAGCTCCACACTAAAGGGAAGCTTTGACATGTCAAAATCTTAACTTTATTTTTCTGGATGTGTGGCTGTTGCTAATTTTTAGAGGAATTATTTGGCTGCCATACTTGTGGAAAAAAGCATAGAACATTGGGAAATGTGTGCAAAATGTGGATAGTACAACCCTGGGGTTTTTTTTGAGATTTTCCCGGGCATTGCAGAAATGAGATTTTATATCTTGAATTTGAAATAAGATGGCTTTTAATGAGATATTTCAAATTGCCATATCTAGAATTTAGCATTCAGGGTGCTTAGAAAAATTTGCTTGTCCTTTACAATCTGCCAGTAGAACAAAGTTTCCAAGGAGCAAAAAGGATTTCCTAAGATGTTGTGAAAATTCATCTGAGAAATGCAAAGTAGGATTCCATGTAGGATTAACCCCCTGAAGGTGTTCCAGGCAGCCTTATAGGACATATCTGCCTTTCCACATTCTTTAGTTGCTGCCAGATAACACAGTAAATCCGGTATTTCCCTTGTTTTGGGTTATTTTTTGACTACACAAATTGCAGGCTTTAGAGTATCCTGCGTCACAGATTCTGTTTTATCTTAAAACTATCAAGAACTGTGATGATGCAAACTGTTGTAATGAATAAACACTGTTGCTATTTGCAGTATTTTATCTCTGAGTATGACCCTTAAATTAAGAATTACTCTTTGAGCCAGCCCAAGGACGAACATGGTACATATTCATAAATGTCATACATAAGGTCATGTCAGACGTGGAAAGGCTTTGCATTCTTTTTCCACAGAGAACAATATCAACAACAAAACAGTGGTGTCTGCGAAACTGGGTGGAGATGTGTTCCCAGGTTCACGTGTGTCTTGTCCTGGCAGTTACTTCAGCCAGTGGAGGGTTTCCTTCTCTGGCACTGCAGACTCATTTCCCTCCAGCTCCTGACTCGGTGGCAGATGATGACAGGAGGAGAAAAAGGATATTTGGGTGTATAATGTATAAAGCTTCTGCCCACCTTTTTTCCCAGTTTCCTAAGAATTTCTCTTTTTCTGTGGTTTTTCATAGGCTTTCAACAATAATTTGGAAAGTCTATTGATTTGGAATCAAGTGTAACTGGTACTTTTTCCAGACTGCTTTGAGACTATGGTGCCAAATTTCTTCTGCTTTTTTTAGTCACTAAATGAACACAGAAGAGTTTGCATCCTTTGGCCTGCTCAGGCAGCACTAAGATCAACACAGCTGGGGAGGAGGAGGTGTCAAAAATAACCTAAAAATCTGGGGAGGGGGGTGGGGTTGGTTCTTCAGTATTGAGAGTTGCTCTGCCCTTCCATCTCTTTGTGCTTAGGGGAAACGTTTGTGTGGTTGACTGGAGGAAAATTTGCAGGTTGTGGAGGTAAACTTGGGGCTTCCAGTCAGCCCCGTGTCTGTCTGCACGTCCTGCTCACACATGATTAATGTGCGCTGTATTAATTGTGGGTAAACACTCCTGTATCTGCGGTTGACCAAATAGTTCTGCTTTAACCAGTACACATCCTAGGCCAATAAAAAAATAACTTAATGCTGCCACCAAGCACAGTGGTTTCCTGTAAAAGCTAGAGAATGCAGCTTATAATTTGAAACTGTTGTGCAGATGCAGACATGTATTTGTTGAAGGGTTTTTCCCATGCCATCTGAAGGGGAAGAAAAATACATATTTTTTGATGTTTGCCTGTTTGTTTTTAAAAACTGTATCACAGTCTCACAATCAAAACTCTGAACTTTAAAAAAGAATACTATTCAGAAGTCATAAAGATATTTCTCGTTTCAATTTTTAAAAATTCTTGCTTCATTTATCCCTTTTAAAATGTAAATTGATCTTTGATAAAATGCCACTTATGCTACATATAGTGTATAAACATAAGGACTATGGGCTTGAGCTTCAAAATTCTGAGGTTTTAAATATTTATTCAGATGAGTTTCTTAAGCAGAACATATTTTTAATTAACTTTTTGAAATGCTAACATATGGCAAAATCTACCTGTTGAAGTTCAGCAATCTGCTTCTATTCTTTTTTCACTCTCTGGGAAAACGAAAAGACATTTAAAAGTGAACTGTTATTTATATATATTTATGCCATCCCTGGCCTCTGAAATGCACCAAAATTCATGTAGCGCTGAGTGAGTAATCTGTATGGAAAAAGCAATGGAAAAAGTCTTTACATTTTGAGAAAGGCAGAAAAAAGACCTAAAAATTTTAGCATTTCTGTCTTTTGGTGTCATTGAGCAGTAAGAATTTACACACTGAGCAGTAAGAATTTAAACCCTTCTGTGAGGAATCTGTTTTCAACTTTTAGCAGGACAAGGAAAACTGGTGTGGGCTACAGTAATGTAATATTTACCTTACAGTCTCTATTTTGTACCATTTAAAACATATTCAACTGGTTCTAAAGGAGCATTCTGGGTTCCCTCAATTTTATCATTACAGGAAAATAATTATTTCCTAAAATTGGAAAAGCTTCAATGTCCAAAGACTCTCGCCTTGACTCTACTTCCAGTAAAAAGGTTTATAAAAATATGTGTCATAGTTATAATAATTTTCTTTTCCCACAGAACTGTCTCATAAATGACATTATCACTATACTTGGAACTGCAATTTGCACATTGCATCAGCCTAAAACATTGATTTTCCCTCACTATTGTAGTCTATAAATGTGGAGTGACATTCATGGAGTGACACCGTGAATGGGAGAGTCTATAAATGACTGCTGATTATGTCACCAGACTGAGTCGAAAGGGATGAGTTCCCATTTTACCTTAATTGATAACTTCACTTCTTACCTGACAGGACTAAATAATTCATGATGACAGCAACAATTAATAATTGGGAAATACACATTTTAAATTATACTTCCAGGGTTTATATGTGTGATACATGGGATTTATAGCATGATAAATTATTTAAGGGAATTGGTTTCTTTAAGTTTTTGTTCCATTTTTTATTTCACAGATTTCAGGAACAACAAAAATAAATGCATTACAGGACAAATGCTGCTGACAATGGGTTAAATAACTTATGAATAAACTGTTCAGTCTCTAGTTAATTTGGACTGGGTTTGAATTTAATTATAATGGATTATTAATATATATCTATTTTAAACTAAAAAAGGAATAAACATTATAACCTATGCTTAAGCTGGGAAGTTATCTATAAATTTCACTCAATACAGGTCAGTTTGTTACTGTTGTAAAAGTCAAGTTGTTAATTTGAAAAGCAGAAAAAAAAATTGCACATTTTTTGGATATAATATGGTTTCAGGGACTTCAGGCTTCTTTATGATTTGTTTTTGTCTGATAAAAACTAAAAATAAGTATGAAATAGGATAAAAATTTTCCATATAATAAACTTAATTTAGAGGTCTTGTGCGGTCTGTACCAAGGATGAAGTTGTAACTGAGCTTTTTCTGATGATCAGGAAGATGCAATATTTGAGAGGTTTAACACAAAAGCAGAAGATGGGCAAAAGAAACCTAATAAAATCCTTAACTCCTTGGTTCCTAGTCTCCTGATGTTTTCATTTCAATGGGTTTCATCCTAGGAAAAAAGTCCATCTCACCAGGGATTTTAAGACTAAGATGCTTATGAGTGCTAGCATCAGAAGGACATGCAGGCAACACAAAATAGCTGAGATATGGGAAATAACTTTCAAAAACTGATAGTAATTTTTATGCCAGTAAAAAATCAGTTATTTTTAGGAACTATTTAATACCGATATTTACAGTAAAAGGATATTATAAATTGCAATGAATTACTGGTAAAAGCTGTTTATATTTTTTCTCGAGGAAAGGCTTCTCGCAGTAAATAGATATAAACATGTGTATGCAAAGATATTTCAGAGGAATCGTAAACTGGATAAAGTCTGTACTAAAGAAATTAGACTCTTCCTGTCTAGGACTAATAGAGCAAATCCCTTGAGGCTTTGTTTGAACAAATTCATCTTGCGTAACGACTCTGAAAGTGAAATCTCTTGAAATATAGGAAAAACACCATAGACACCACTGAGCTCTTTAGTCCCCTCACTGTTAGTCCTTTCCTGATTTACTGCTGGACTAAACTCATTAACTACTGGCTCTGTAATAGTCCCCAGACCAAATTTTACAACTTCCATTTCAACTTCCGTTCTTCAGCTCAGCGTTTTACCCACTGTCCTTGTTAAATCCTTACACGAGTGCCGGCCTAATTTCAGGGGGAATTCTGGGGCTTTTGATCTTGGGGAGATGGGGTGAGTTTTGTATTATTTTATGAGCCTTACATCATCCACAAGTCATAATGCAAAACCTTAGCAACAACAGATTCCTGGGAAAATAGCAGTAATACCCTTCTGTCAAAAATCTGATTCATACCCACTGTTTAAATAACCTGGTTTCTGACATAAGAATTCTCTTGTTAAAACACTGTAGCACCAGATTCCTTGGCAATCAGTCTTTCTTCCACAAACCAATTTCTTTCAGCTTGCTTCCACCTATGCTACCACACCAGTGCAAGCTATCATGATGATATTTTATAAATTACATCTCAGAATGGCATTTGTAGCTTAGGAAATGGAAACCTAATGGGAAAATGTGTATGGCATATTTATATGAAAATGGTCTGCAAAGATAGCTATAAGCAAAATCTTTGAATGTGGGTGACAGAATCATTTAGACTCAATTTAATTTTTTTTTTTTTTTTTTTTTTTTTGGTAGATGGATACATTGATATTTCCAGCTAACTGAAAATATGTTATTTTGAAAATTATGTGAAAGTTAGGAGCAGGTTTGCCTAACAATTCCAGCTTTAGGATTAAAATCTAATAATGCTTTGTTATTTTTATTTAAAATTTCAGTGTAAGTACTTAATAACAGGACTTTGATAATGGATTTGGCTTGTAGAAAATGATTGTAACTTTTGCTGCAGAAACCACGAAACAAGATTGCTTTGACCTGAATTGTTGTTCTAGACCTCATCCCTGCCCGTTGTTAGGAAATAAAGACATGGTGTTTTATATCATGAGGGTGGCTACATAATAGAACTCCAAGGTAAAAACTTATGCCTTGAAAATATCTTCACAGATTGTGACCAGAAGTTTCTTTTTTTAGTGATGGAAGCTCTGTACAGAAAGGATGGAAGTAAGGGGTGAGTAGAACACTGTTTTGTGTTATACATTAACATCTGTCAATATGGGGTGCCAATAGGTAGATCTGAGGAATAATATAATTGAAAAATTGCAGGAAAGAGTGAGAGTAAAGAGCAAGAACTGTATATGTAACCTGTGTGTCCATCTGCATAATTATTAACATGAAATAACATTAAACTTCATATTTCCATGCAGTAACAGAGCAGGCTGACTCCCAGCCCCCGCTGCATGTGTACAGGAACGCTTTGTATTAGAAAAGCCTTTCTTCCCCTTGGGAACAGTCAGGGTCTAATAACATTTTTGTGACGAGATTTCAGGGTTTATGTCCTTTCAGTTGTAGTCCTAAGCATTTTGTGCAGCTGGTACCAAGAGAACTATTTGACTACAAATTGGTACTGCTTTATGGATTATTTTTTCCCCCATAAATTGATAAAACTGATTCCACATAATTTATTAAATATTAAATAAGTATGAAATAAGCTGGCAATTTGCAGTGATAGTTATACAATACTTAATGACACCTAAATCTCTTCTATCTAAGGTATTATAATTACTAAGGAAAAAATAAGAACACAAATAAAAACATTTTTACCAACCTCACCTTGACTATTCAGAAAGAACTTTGAAGCAGAGTTCAGTTTATTAACATAAACATTTTGAGGACTTTTGTTCGTAATAATCCTCAGTAATATTTTTTTTTTTTGCTTGTCAACAATAGAAAGGCCTCTGGGGATCTATTTCAGAAGTGTGGGTATTATACTGCATTTCAGTGCTCCTCTGTATCTGTGTCATTAGTCTTGTTGTATTTTGATTGGTTTGTGACTCAACAGTTTTAAACCTTTGAGAGCTTGAATTAGGGTGTTCTGTAAAAAGTTCACACCAAAACACACAACTTGGCTGATCTAGACTTTTGGTTGCTTTGGTAGCGATACAAACATTAGAAGAAAAGATCACCAAAAGAAGTGCAGCAGCTGAAAAATAGCCACCAGTCCTCTCAATGCATCTTCTCTTGAGAAATAGGATAAAGCTCTGAAAGTGGAAGATCAAATTGTGGTTTTAGGTCTGTCTGCTCACTGGCAGTAGCTTAGGCAGCAGAAAGTCCTGTGATGCTTTCCAAACATCACTTTGTATGTCATCCACCCCACTCTTTCTCAAACAGCTGGTGGGGAAGTGGGTTATACAGTCAATTTATGTGATGACCATTAAGAAACATATCTGTTAACTTATCATATTTTCAAGGAACCAAATCATGTCTGTCCAAAAACATATGCAGACTATTTCATACAAAACCTGACCAAGAAAATATTATTCCTAAGTTATGAATTGTAAAATGGAACAATGAACATTGTGTGTGAAAGAAGATCTCGTCCAAGGTAGAAAATTTTGTGGATGTGGATATAGATATAATGTTTTACTCTGGTTCTTTACTGTCTCCATACATACCACATCTCTCCTACTTATCTTTTAGTGGAATGCATTTATATGTCCTAAACTTGGGTGGTTGTTTAAACCATATCCCCCCCCTCCTGCCATGATTCCTCAAGAAATTTACACTCCAAATGAAGCCACCATAGGACATGAAAACAACAAACAAATGGGAGGGTAGGAAATTAAGTACAGGAGGTAAAGTAAATAAAAATATAGAGCCAGAGCTCCAGCTGCTGGAAATTAGTGTAGTCCTATTGAAGCCTATGCAATTACACTAACTGAGCAATCATTTCATTATTTTTATTTATTTTACCCTTTGTTCCCTCCCTTTGTTTGAGCTTTGAGTCAACTGAGCTGAATTGACATCAGCTGAAGAGCAGTCCTAATGTGAATCCTGTTATGGGTCTGTGGGGAGAGGGAAGGGGCTGGGTGAGGAGCTTCTGAGGAAGCCTTTCAGAGGGAAGAGTCAATGTGCACCAAGACTTTAGCTGTGCTCCCCCTCATGTTTGGCCTGGGTTTGTCTCCTTTTCACCTCTTCCCCCACCCCAGGGGCAAGTCTCACTGTTGAGCCATCAAATAAGGTATTATCTGAGATGGAGGGGTCATAGCCATACTCCATAAAAACACTAAAATCAAGTGGTTTTCCCTTCCCCAAGGATGCCTCCAGCCTGGCCTCAACCCTGTCTGCAGTGAGCCTGAGAGCAGGACTCAAATGTGCATCACTGTGCAGGGTGGGTTGTGCGTGGACCAAATCTGAGCTGCGGCAGCAGGAGATCGCCAAGAGGAAAAGGGAGGTGAGCCCACAAGGAATTAATGCATGGTGTGGGGTGGCAGCTCTGTAAATTATCACAATAGTGGGGAAATAATGATGACTGCAAAGTTACAGTTTGTAATAAATGGAGTTTTTTACTGAGTTGGTTAAAATGGATTTAAGGTAATAGTGAGGGGTTTTTTTAAAATAATGATTTTTCTAATTTTACCTTGGAAAGAAAAATTTATCCTTTTTATTACAGCTCCATGAATAAATTGATGACTGTTTTGGAATTAATTTCCAGTACAAATGATATTTCTTATCCAGATTTTATTTCCTGTAGTTGTTGCACAGTAAATCTCTCCCAAGTCAGACTTGATCCATTGCTCATTCAATGCTTAAATATATATAAATTTGTACATCATTGCTCATAAATACATTAAAAGAACATTAATCTGTGAAGTTCTATGAAGCAAGGAGTGTTAACACTAAGTGAATTTGCAGTTCTAATTCATCTGCCTTTTGCATTAAGGTACAGTCTTTAATTATATGTTCACACATACTCTAGGCAGTTTCCTACTTTTGTCTTTCTTTTCATTATTCACTGCAGAGTCCTTTCTGTCTTTAAGGCTGGAATTAAATGTGGAATTTTACATTTACTTTTAGCCTCATTTAGGACATCCATCAATGTACCAGCAAAGTACCTGGAGAATATTAAGGCATTTATTTCCTTTTGACATACAGGGCTGCTATTTCCATCTTGCAGAGGGAGACCTTTAAGAGAGGATGAGTGGTGTTTAATGATAGCAAGGCAGATTTGATCTGGCTAAAATGAAAAGAAAAAGAGAGAGAGAGAAGAAGTTGAGAGGGCAGAGTGTCTTAAATTCAGGACTGATCTTCATTTCCTGGGATGAAACAGCATCTATTTAGAGGTATGTGTGTGTTTTTAGTAGGAAAAAAAGCAACTCAGTCTGAACAAAATGCCATTATCTGCAAATGTAACAATGTCAGTACACAACACTGTGAGGGGTTTGGCTGTGAAGATTTTTTACATAGATTTTAACCAACTGAACTGTCAAGATACCCTTCCTAAAGATCAATCTCAAGGAATGTGGCTGTTGCTGAGGTTGGCCTGGAGACTGAGGAGCTCATTGCCCTCCTGCTGATGCACACTAGAAATTGTGGACTTCCTGACTGAGGTCACAGCCCCATGAGCTCGGGGCTGTTTTTCAGACCCAAATGAAACTTCACAGTAGAAGGGAAAGGCACTTTTGTGACCTGTTGACTCTCTCCATGCAAAAACAATGAAAGTGTTGAACTTGAAATAATTTTGTATGACATAAAGTATAAAACAACCCAGATATTAAGGTGTATTTTAACTACTAAAACACTTTCTCACCAAATATGTCTCCAGCTATGTGTAGTGTAATAGCTTTGCTTGGTATCAGATGCCTAATTCAAAATGCATTTCACTATCAGGACAAAAAGCAGCAAAATTATTTATAATAAGGAATTCTAGAAAGTAAAGCGAGATAATATTCATCATTAGTTTTTCTGTATGATCTAATAGTCTTTTTGACTCTTCAGGTTTGTTATTAGGTAGGTAATAAACAGGTATTTATTTTAAGCATTAAACACCTAAATTTGAAGGGAAAACCTGGATATGTTGTTACAGTAAAAAGCGCTACTTGGTGAAGTTTATACTCATGTTGAAATATGAATTGTAAACATTCTTCTTTAAACATATTCTCTCAAGATTTTCTATTCCTGGTAGACTTCTTATGTTACTCAGCCCGCCATGTGTCTGTGAAGACGTTAGTACTGATAATCATGTCACTGTAGAGGGTTCAGATTTTTCATTATTCATTCTTGGTTCATTAGTATTACAGGTGTAATTATAGTCAGAGACTTTTGTTGCCTCCATCAAAATGGAGAGATTTAATAAATATTCTTTTCCTGTGATGTATATCTCTTTCAGAGAAAGCCACCAACTTGACTGCACATGTGATAATTTAATAGAATATACAACAAATAGTAGCTATCATGCATGGTGGTTATCAACACATCCTGCCAGCAGCGGAGGAAAGAAAAGAGTGCCTTAATTCATGAAATGCATAAAAAAAAAAATTCAGCTTTATTTTACATATGGATCCCATTCACATTATTTTCTCATTCTGTTGAAAACCATGATTATATCTGATGTGTACTAATGAAAAAGAAATGCATAATCTAACTGTAAAGCAGGTGGAGCCATGGGTTTTTCACATGTGGCATTAAGCAGAGAGGAAAGCGGAGCAGTGGTAAAAATCATAGAATGACAAAATTGTTAAGGTTGGAAAAGACCTCTAAGATCATCGAGTCCAACCATAAGTCTGAGGCTTTGGTGAGGAATGGAGTGAGAGAAAGAGAAAAAAGGTGAGGGGAAGGGCCCAGGAGGGAGCTCAGGAAGGGAAAGTGAAAGATGTTATCTGATTTTTATTGGTATAGGCGTGCCTTTACTTCAAAGCCCTTTTTGCAGCTGGCAGTGATTTTTCACGGGCCCGTGGCTGCAATCAGTGACAGTCTCATGCTCCTGCAGAGGATTTTCTTTCGTGTGACAAAACACCCGGTGGGAAAGTGGCCCTGGAGAGGCAGGTGCCAGCTAGAAGAGTGCTCTGTTTCCATGCCACGTGGAGAGCTGCAGCTGCCACCCCTCGCAGCCAGCCCTGGGCTGCCCTCATTGCTAACGCGCTCCGGTAGCTGTGCGCGGAGTGCCAGGAGTGAAACCCTACCTGTGATCTCCGAGAGATAAAGGGCAATGGAGCAAACACATGGAGTAAAGCCTCAGGAATTCTGGTAAAACCAGGTGAAAACTAAGAAGAGATGGACTAAGAACTAAAGCGAAATCGTGCCTAAACCTGAAACACTCAGGCACGTGAAAACGTATTTATTCTCTCTCAAAAGCAGAGGTATGAGGAGGAATACTCTGTGCCCCCTCCCTCATTAGCTCTGTTATTTTCCAATCAGAATTACAAGGAAGTGAAAGTCTTCTGATTCAGCCTGGGAATTGGGAGTTAACCTTTGGTTCTTTGTGCGGGGTTGTTTTAAAATCCCTTGAGGAGTGTGCAGCAAATCTGATGAGTGGAGTTCACATAGCAGCTACAGAGAAGCACACTGCAGGCTTGGTGAGCCTGATATCACCAACACACATAAAATGCAGAGATCATTTTTTACTTTTGTACAGCTGTGTGGTTACCTGGTGCATCAATCTGGCCAGGATCAAACCCTGCCCATTGACTTGTATCAGCGGGAAAAGAAATATTCTGTAAAAGTCGATACTAGTTGTGACCTGAGACTAAGAGCTCCCTGATTCCCTGGCATGGTACAGGTTGGATCATGTTCTGAGACTTATAGTTTCTTTTTCTCATAGTTTCTTTTTCTTATAGTTTCTTTTACTTATAGTTTCTTTCACTTATAGTTTCTTTCTTGGCCCCAGCCAAACTCGGATTTTCTCATTCATTATGAAGGTGGCTCTTGGTATCTTTTAGCTCTCCAGCCTTTTCTGGAATGCTCTTAAATTCTTAGTTTTGATGCTATCTGGCTGCAA
The DNA here is from genome assembly GCA_013396875.1 of Vireo altiloquus. NCBI lineage: Eukaryota > Metazoa > Chordata > Aves > Passeriformes > Vireonidae > Vireo > Vireo altiloquus. Next base: position 84,444 of record VZRF01005941.1, on the reverse strand, counting down.
ATAAAGACTAGTTGTGCACTGCTTTAAGGAGTGTTTACTTTTGTCTGTAAATCTACATCATGTGGGCAGTCTAATAAAGTTCTGTCTCCAAAACACTTTGATTTAAAAAAAAAAAAACCAACACAAAAGTAGTTATTGGGTTTTTGGTTGATTTTGCTCTTTTACGATCTGTAGGAAAATAGCTAAGAAAAAAGTTATGGAAGCACATAGGGGAATTGCTGAGGAAATCCTCTACTATAGGTCATATTTTTAATGTATCAACCTCAAAATGCAGAAAAACGCAGATTTATTGGTAGGTGTTGATATTTGCATCTCTAATTCCAGTTTGTTTCTTTGCTTGTCTCCTCCTGGGGCTCATGGTGGCCCAGAACACCATTTGTAGCTTTCCTGGGAAGGAATTAGAAGAGCAGAAGTTTGTCTCACTCCAGCTTATTGTGGAAAATTCAGTTAAAATGTTTAGTATTTCATTTCAGAGCAGTATAGGAGAAAAATCAGCTCTCCTTGGCTGCTCCTTACCTTTAATGCCAACAGAGTGAAATATTGCAGTTATGTAGTATTAACATAATAGTAATGTAGGAAAGAGGCATGGCCTTTGTACATAAAGTTCAAATTATAGAAATTACGGTTTTTTCATGCAAAAAAAAAGTGAATGTATTGCTGAATAGCTCTCCAATATTTTAAGAATTAAACCTCTCGTAATTGTCCTCAATAATATTAAGCTGGAGCATTACTTTTATTATGAAGTGGAAAACCCCACTTCTAATATAATTTTTATTAACTTTTTTTAACTTAAAACTTTGACAGTCCTAAGGGTACTTGCCTAGGTCACAGTTAGTTTAGTACAAATGATAAATGTACATTACTTTTAAAGCATAAAATTAAAATTATTTCTCATTTAATAATGAAGAAGAATTGTATTGCTTTTTCCAACTGATAACGGCTGCAGAGAGAAATTCTTGAGAATAAAAGAGAGAAGAGTGCACTTCCTAATATTTTACATGTATTGTGTTCTGAATTCTCTTAAATGCTCAGCTGCCAGGGATAACTTTGTAACGCAGATAGCTTTCATGTTAACCAATATGGTTGTAATCATCATCACTTTAATGAGATAGCTGTAGAATGAGTTGAGTCCTGAGGGATACCTGTCTATGTGACAGATATCAGAGTTGTTTCCACGGTGCAGAGGTAGTTGTATATTAAAATACAGCATGTCTCTCAAGAAAGGCTTCTGCTAGTGTAGCTGGCTGATGAAACAACAAAAAGTTTGGACAATTTCAGGGCTGTATTTTTTGTGTTAATGACATTTGACAACAGTATGTGCTCCAGAAAATTTTATATAAGGTAAAGTTTGGCTGGTGAGTTCTGCCTTTCTGTCTGATGTAAGCATATTTATCCCATGGATTAATTATTTATGGTCCGGCCTTTCTATAAAACTACTGTTGTATTTCTATTTACTGGTTTTAAAACACTGTCTATGTGGGTGGGCAGAGTGATGCTGCAGTGCTTACCTCCTGTGCCAGCTGGCCACCTAAATATCTGACTGTGTGTGTCCAACTTTGCTGGGTTGTCACATGACATGAAGCAGGGCTGTGACCCCGCTGATACTCCTGCTTGTAAATGTAAGCTCAGCCATAAAAATTGCTGTGATTCCGTCAACAGTAGGTTCCTCTGTGATGTTTTGTGGGCTCCTCTGTTTGCTGAGACTAGTGGAAACAAAGTTTTTCGCATCTAGAAAAGTAAAATGCATTTGCCATGGTTAGACCTGAATGTGAAAAATTTTTATGTCTTGCTTATAGTCTGCCTAAAGGGATAACAACTATTGTAAAGCCATGTTATTTTTCAAAACCCCTAACCTCCTTTCCCATTTCAAATACTTTGGTTAGAGGTGCACAGAAGCGCAGAGTTTTGGGGGTTCTTCTTGTTTGGTGTGATAATCTCTGTTAGGCTTCTGCCGAAATTCTGCCAGCTGGGGAGAGAGAACACTCTGATATATCTAAGCACCCCATAGCATTGAGTGCCAACGCTGTGTTCCAAAGAATTACTTTCTGCTGGTGTTATGTCCCTCTCTCTAGGAATGTTTGGAGGTCACCATCAAGAATTGTGACTTGTCTTCAGCAGGGACACTGCTCCCTGCAGAATAGAGCAGATAAAGGACCAGACGAGAGGAAATGGAATGGGCTTTCTGGGGAACTGCCACAGCACCCTTGACCTGTCTACATACCCTTTCTTAAGCATTTGGTGTTCGGCTTTTCGCACAACCCTGAACAAATATATTCTATGAAGACTGAAATAATATCAACTAGTGTGCAAGTACAACATTTTGTGATGAGATATTAATAAGAACTGCACAAAAAGAGAGAGAACAACACATTGGCAAGTGTTTTCAAGTACTGATACTCTTCGGAACCCTCAGGGTGGATCCCCACAGAAGGACTGTGAGGACCTTAGTGATGTCACCCTTGCTTCCACTGCTTCAGCCTCCTGGAGCAGGCCTCCAGCAGCAGCACTGGGAGACCAGCAGAAGGCAGAAACAGGAGGAGACCGAGAAAGCACAGGACAAAATTAGCAGAGGTACCAGCAGCAAAACTTCTCTGCACCTCCACTGGCACTTGCACAGGATGAGCCTTCCAAAGAACTTCATGATACTCTGCTGAGTTCATCTGGTGGACTTTTGAAAATTTAACTTAATTTGGCTAGAGGCTATGAGAATATAGGTTCACAAAAATATTTCTTCTTTCCCTTTTGCCTTGCCTTGCCTTGCCTCCCTTCCCTTCCCTTCCCTTCCCTTCCCTTCCCTTCCCTTCCCTTCCCTTCCCTTCCCTTCCCTTCTTTTCTTCCTTTCACATCACAGCAGGGATGGATGGGGTGCCAGAAGGCCTGAGCTGCCTTGCTGTAAAGCTCACCTTTGACTTCAGCTCCACTTTCAGCTGCAGGGTGCTCCTGATAAACTCACACACCAGGACCTGGCATCTCGTGTGGGCTATAGAATCCCAGGATGGCTGACTTGGAAACACTGAAGTTGTTTACAAAACTTCCTGCTTATCTCTGCTGGTCTTTGGAGTCAATTACACTTAAATGGGTCTGGCTGGTTACACCAGCACCAAATTGTTTCTGACTGTTCTAGTCCAAATAAAATAGCAGGCATAAGGCTTTTTTTTCTCTGAAAATAATACACAATTAAAAAGAAGAAGAAAAAGAAGCTGAATAATCTAGAAATGATGTCTCGATTTTGAAGTGTAATGAAGATTGACAAAATAATCTGGAAAGAATTCAGGACACATATGCTCAATTTAAAAATAAAGTATCATGTAGTATTTTAAGACTAACCTCAGGGTTCCCTGAGTAAAAAGTAACAATATTTATCACAGAGAGATTTCATTTTATTTTGGATGTGCATTTGATTTTCTGGCTTTGCTGTAACACATAAAAGCCAACTTTGTGTTTGGATCACAAAGGCCTCAGGGTGTGACTGGAGGCAACAGCTCATTCCACTGATTTCAGGGGATTGAGTCAAAGGATTTAATCCACTCCTTAACTGTGTTCGGGAAGAGTTTATACCACCTGAGGTTGTGCTTGTTCCCAGCTGGTGCAACAAAAAAAGGATGTGCCTCTTACAGTTTTCCTCATTTAGATGCAAGCCATAGGGTATTTATATATAGAATTACTGATCCTTCTCATTAAACATAGTTTTTGCTTGCATCACTACAGAATACCTGTTCTTATTATCAATGTCTTTTTATTCCTGGAGTCAACAGAGAAACTTTCCCTCTGTATTGGTTTCCAAGAAGTCAGGGGTGTACAGTGTACTGGTATTTGCATAACAGGAATTCCTATTTATACTTCTATACTTTTTCATATATATATTTGAATTTATATATTGTGGGAAATCATCAGTGGAGAAAGAATATTTCTGGGGAAGCCTTGATAGTGAGGAGCCACTCTATCTCCTCTTTCTATGTCTGAATCTGCTTGTTGCTGTATAAACATATTAAGAGGATTAACTCAGGCATCTGTGTACTGATTTCTTTGCACACTTGCATAGAAATTCTACCAAGACATAGAAATGTATGTGCAATATTTGGAAAGAAACAAAATTCTCATCCTAAGGAGGTCCATTACTGTTTCCTTTTCCCAGGAGTAACAATAGAGAAAACTCCATGTCTTTAAGTAGCAATCAGTGCCTAAGGGTTAAGTAGGAAACATTTTGAAGTTGACTCATCGGGATTTTCCTCTCTTCTCTGTATCTTCTGGTATTTACTTTATTTTACTTATGTTTTCTGTTTCTCTTTTTTGGGAAGAAGACCAGACCCCTCCTGCCTAGGCAAGATGTCTCCCCATCCCTACTTTATGCCCTCCTTTTCCCTTCCCTGCCCTTCCCAGCTCACCTCCCATGCCAGGGCAGGCTGACGCGCTTTTGCCCCACGGGCGGCTTGGTTTGTGTCAGCCCCGTGTCGGATTTGGGCAATCAGCGCCTGACATTCCAGCGGCGCCTGTGGATCGATGGCGACTGGATGATGCCAAGGTAATGTGTTTCTCATCTGCTGGTCCTCTCAGACCCTTCCTCAGAGTCTGGGTCCTGATCCCAATTAGTCGCAGCAATCCCAAACGTTTGGGGCTGGCTGATGACTGCTGCGGTGCCGCAGAAAGGGGCAGCTCCTGGGTGAACGCTGGGGTTTTGCTGCCCACATCTTTAAACCCCTGTGGGACATTAGACGTGGAACAGTGGGTGACTGCAGGACAGCCAAAAAAACCCCTAAAGCTCTGTCCAGCTTCCGTGGGTTTAGAGTCTCCTCCATGGCTTTTAAATGCTGTTTGACATTAGGAGATATATCCTACACACTTTTGGAGCCATAGCTCCTTTCCCTGCCTAAATTCTGCCTGTGTTCTGTCGCTCAGAGTTTGATGTGAATTAATCACTATTATCTAGCTGTTGAGAAATTTAAATGCAGACAATAGACCCATCTAGCTGCATTGTTTCCCAGAGTCGTCACTGGGCTGTTGCTCCATTTTTGATTTCTGGTATGCAAAGAGGCGACTGCCTGATCAGACTGCTGAGGAAACAAAGATATCCTAGTTGAACATAGATTTCAGGACTGTATTTCTTGACATGAGCTCTTCCTCAGTGTTTATCTTTACTGCACTCTGCTGCTGAGCAATGATCGATCTGTTGTGGGTGGTAAAATGAATCTTTCATATATGAGGTTTGAAAACACCTTCAAAATCTTCTGAGAGAAAAAAGCAGCAAGTAAGCATGTATATATATATATATATTCAGGCATTGGAAATTGACATAAAGTGGAGTTTCAACGTGCATTCACAAAAATAAAATGGCTAAATTGGTAAGTATTAAAGATGAATATAGCAGAAATGATAATGAAAGAAAAAAGAATATTTAGGGTCTTAGATTATTAATGTGGTACTTGGTGTGAACTGAAGGAGGTATGTTCTTAAAGAGATTATGGAAATATATGTCCCACCAGAGATTGCAGAGAATCAGGCATTTCATTCTGGACCTCACAAGTTTTGTACAATTATACATTTAATAAACAAACCATTTTATGTCTCTGTAAGGAACTTAGAGGGGATTTCAAAAGTCAAACACTGAAGACCCTTGCTTTGACTGTGGTGGTAAAAGTAACATCTGCCTCAGACATTTTAACAACAGACTGTTCAGATCATTCTTTTCAGCTATGGTAGGCGACTTGACAGACATAAGCCATCCTACCCCTCTTTTCTACACTTCTATCTCTCAGCTAAACTAAACATTGCATCAAAGCACTCCTATCAAGGACATTCAGATTTAATTTTACCTTTCAGATGTTCAGTTCATTACAATAACTTTTGTGGTTTCCTAAATAAAATAATAACACAGAAATAAAAGGAAAACAATTTTTTTTCAGCTGCATCCCTGGGATGCCACAAAATCTTTCTTGTTCTCCAAATCTGAGACTAAAGTCCTGTCAGAAATTTCTGCCACAGTCATGCACATTTACCAGTACTGACCCAGGACCTTGTGAGATATGGCTCTGAGTGCTACCCACAAGTGAGTTATCACAGTGATTCTGGTGTGTGTGCTACATCTTCTTGTGAAGAGTCTCCAAATCATCGAGTAAAAAGCATTTATTCCCAGGATGGGTAGTCAACATGAGGTCATAGAACAATCTTTTTCTTTTAAAGACAGGGGATTGTACGTCCATGATGACATATGCCTGGGGTAAATGCAAATAAAGAGCAAAATAATGAAGGATCTTCATTGCTGCTTCGGTCAGTGAGGCTCCTTCTTGTCCTGTTGTTCTATTTCTTTGTCTCCTCTTGGGCATACAGCTCTGCCCAGTGTTAACCCACCACCAGAGACCTGCCAGTTCTTCCAGGTTTGCTGATCTCCTTTGTGCCAGACATGTTTGATTGTAGGATTCTTATGATTCAAAATCACAACAAAATATTACAGGAGCATTGCCTCTTTTCATGCTTTCAGTTTATTTTGTTAAAGATTTCAAGTTCACAGATGCAAGAGTTTTGTGAAAGCTCTACTCTACAAGATTTCCTGAGGAAAGTTAAAAAGTAAGTCTCAGACAAGGCACTCAAAAAACAAAGCCAAACAAGAAAAAGACAGAAACAGCTTGAGGAGCATCAAAAACTATGTCTTAGTATGAAGAGATAATAAACAATAGCTTTCAGGGTCTTATCATGATGTATTGTCCCTATTTCAACGTGGCCTTTGTAAAGTGGACAAAACTGGTTTTATTAAAACATCAATGACAAAAAATATTGCATTTCCTCAAATCATCTCTTCTCCTTGTCAGAACTCATTCTGCCTGGCAGGTGTAGCCCATTTACTGCAACAAAAGGTGAAAGGTTTCATGTTGTGATTGCGGATTCTCGGGGAGACAGAACTCAGCTCAGCACTCAGTCCTCTTCTGTGAAAGTCTCAGAAAGTTTTCCTTGCAGTCTGCTTCCCAGATTTCCTACCACATCCACAGCTTTATTTAGCATTATGACCCTGTTTCATGTGGAAAATATCTACTCCATGACAAAGAGGTGAAGTAAAGAGTTTCTTTGGTGACTGTGGGGTCCCTTGAAGTTTCAACCATGGGAGTTTTTGTTTACTAACTTTTAAACCTCGTGTTTGATCCAGAGATACAGATCCTATGCTGTGTCCATTTTGATTTATTTGAGAGACAGGCAAATACTCTGAAAAGGTCTCTAATCTTTGATGTAGTTGATGAAATATTTATCTTGGTACTCAGAGTTGTTAGTGATATTGTTTCCAAGTTCCAGGGCATATATTCAGTGAAGCATCAAGATTTTGGTCCAAGAAAATGATTAATTATGGTCCTAAAGTAATGCATAAAAGACACCTTAGGAGTTAATTTAAACTGGGTTCACAAAACCCCTTTAATGGTCAGCAAGAGGTTGCCTACAGGTAAAGAGAGTAGTAAGAATATTAACTGGGTGATGCTCTTAATATGATTCCACTCCGGAACTTAGGTTCCCTGAACTGGATCCCAAATCCATTTTCTGAGGTTAAGCTCCTCTTTAGAAACCTCAGCAGCTTATACACTCTTCCTTCTTGAGCACATGAATCGTGTGATGGTGTACTGGATGACCAGCAAATGGTTAGTGCCTCCACCAGTCCTGTGATCTTGAATGGATATTCCTCACAGAAAGGATTCACAGTCCCCTGCTTTCCTGACCCAGTGGCACTGTGACAGCTGTGCTTTTCCTGTCCTTCTCCTCTTCCCCTTCCCATCTCTTAGTCTAAATTTGAAGTACAGGTAGCTGCAGTATTTTATCTCTGTTTCTCCCTACTCTTTGAGCTGTTGTAAATCCTGTCATTCATATCCAGTCTCCCCAGTTCCTGGAATGACATGTTTTACAGCCATCCATACTCAGGACATTGGAACTGATCCCTTTGTTTTCTTATCAGACTCATGTCCAGCCTGGTGGACATGAACAAAGGCAGGTGATCTGTGTGCCAGTCTTTTACCTAATTCAGGCTCCTGACTCCTCCTGAGGTCCAGAGAGGAGTGAAATGCATTCATACAGTGATTCATACAGTTTACTTTTCCTCAGAATCACCGACTCTGGGGAAAACTAGGTATTATTTCAGACATCCACCAGGTCATTTTATACAAATGATGCAAAGCCACAAAGCAAAAATTTTTGGTGACTCAAGAATGCTTGATGGTGACATAAGCCTGCTTGAGGGTTTTACTGCTGGCCATCCTGACAGTGGTTTCATTTGACACCACAATTCCTCACATATATTAGTGCTGGAGGGGTGGTCAGGACCAAATGACTCACACAGCAGAAAGGGGGGGTTCAGCCTGGGAAAGGGTAAGGGGCTTTCTCTGGAAAATGCTGATGTGGCATTTTTAGCTTCATCCCATAATTTTAGTTCTTTATTTCATGCTTTCATACTCTTTTATTTCAGTCATCTTGGGACAATATTTTCTTTATGCAAATTTTCTTCTGCACAGAATATTAATCTCTGCAATTGGCATTGATGGACAAGAGTTTAAGTTTCATTTTAAATATAAAGCTCTGGCAGAGCACACTTAATTCTCTGCTGTGTTTCTAAGATAGTTTTACTTAATGACATTTAACTGCAAAAGTTGCAAACTCCAGGCATGCTAGTCCCTTCCATGGTGTTGGTTTAGGAAGAAGCATGTAGGGATAGTTACCTTTCTTCCCAAGATACTGTAGTCACAGATATTTTGGTTCAAGGTTGTTTTACCTTACTGGATTTCAACTTGAAACTAGAGTTTGTTATTATCTCAAAAGAAAGTAGTTATTTATTACCATAACCAAAATGAATCCCCTACAAACAGTAGCTGCCAGCTGGTACCAGGTTTTAAAACTCTTATAAATTGAGATTTCCAATTATTTTGGCAAAAGCCCAGGAGAGTCTTATTTTTTTATATGCTACTCTGCCTGTGGGAATTCACAGGGGCGCATTCCACCTCCAACAGAATTTTACATTAGGTCACATGTGTACGGCAGACACAACCAATAAAATAAAAATGAAATCCTCACAGCTTTCAGGCATTGTCTATTTTTCATAGCTTTCAGTGCTGGCAGGGAGGGTATGTTTTAAACCAACATTGGGCAAGATATCCCATTCACTTGCATAGGAAGAAGTGACCAGATTTAGCTCATGAGCACAAATTACCTCTTCTCCAATTGCCTTGGAGGGAGGTGCTGCATCGATGACCAGGTTAAAAGGGCAGTGGGAGTCACCCCAACAAGCTCATCTCCAGCACCATTCATCCAAGTCCCATGGTGAGATAAATCTGCACAAGAAGCAGATACAGGCTTGGCGTTTCCTAGCTGAGGCTATGATTCCAGCTTGCCTCACCCCGGGAAAGGTCTGAGCACAATTTCTGCTAAAGGTTATGGCTATCTAAGTACTTCCTAGCTCCACAGTTAAGATAGTGAAAAGGGGTCTCCACTCCCACTTTGTTGTCTTGAGAGGAAGGCTGTTAGGTTAGTGCATTTTTATTTTCTGTGCTCATTTCACCGCTCTTTTCTCCTCTCAGTTTCCACACCAAGTACCAAAAGAGGGGCAGGCAACAGCTTTATAAAAACAGGTCAGCACATATTATTTATAAATTGTTCAGTGAGAAACTGTAAATTAGCCAGAATTTTAAAAAGTAGATTGACAGGGTACCTAGATTTAGTGTTTGACTAAGTGCACAAAATTGGAACTGAAATTGCCTGTGAGTAGAAAAGAATCAACATTCACTTGACTGCCAGATATTCAGTGTTTGCTTTTTCCAAATTTCTTGTTTTCTTTAAGTTTCCATTAATTGCTTCATTAACATGAGCCACTTCCAATAAAATAATTGGTGGAGAATGCCCCAACAAGGGCTTTTCAGGTATTTGCAGGGGTTTGGGTTTTAACATTGCTCATACTGTTGAGCAAATCACAGGAGAGAGAAGCATGGCTGCTTTCTCCCAGGAAATGTCACACCAATAAATTAAGCAGGGCTCTAAAAGGAGCCGTGTTCTGTTAAAAGGATATTTCCATCGCCCTTCATGGAAACTCCAGGCCTCAGCACCAGGGAGGCACAGCCTGTGAGTCATGGGGAGCTGCAGGGAGATTTTCATGTTGAAAATGCTCTCCCTAAGAAAAGTGTCCCTCCATCTCAGCCGGGTGGAGCCTGGGAACTGATAAGAGCAGCAGGAGAAAAACAGCCTCTGGAGTCTGGGGAGGAAAAGGGAAAGGAGGGGCAGGACTGGTGACTTTCAGCTTTCAGAAAACAGTGTGTTGAGATTGCATTGGACCTCTCTTTCTTCTCCCTCCTGCTGCAGATCCACACACAAGAGGTTTTTTTCCCTACTTCCAAATTTACCCTCCTTCATTAGCACGGCAAGGTGATCGTTGCTCGATGTGACAGGGACACAGAGCCAAATCTGATCTAAAACATTTGACATTGGTCCTCTTGTAAAATACATAATTTTCCAACAGCTGCAGTGATTCTACCACAAACAGTGTATCAGAGGACTGGGACACAAGTTTGTTTAAATAAATCCAATAAAGTTGTCATGGGAAACCGAAGGAAGGGGGGGTCACCATTTTGCTGATAATAGTTACACCAATCTATAGATAAGAGGACTGGAAAGAAGGCCCCTCTTTCATCCATTTATTTATTTTATTATTATTTATTTATTCACATGGTTAATGCAGAAAGATGAATTGTTGTAGGATAAACTCTGATGCAATGTTGTAGGATAAACTGATGTGATATGCTAGCTTTGTTGCCCAAAGTGTGTGTGCAAAAACGTGCATAAAGGTGTGCAATTTGGGGCAAACACGTGATGTTTAAGGTTCTGAAGGAGAGAAGCAAAGAGAATGATAAATTTGTGTAACACGTATTCTGAAGGCAGAAGGGAACCCGTGAACAAAGATCTTTGTGCTCTCAGACCTAAGAATTATTTGAAGTAGTTCCTCTGGCTCAAATGTGCAGAAGAATCAGGCAATTGAATTCAAAGTCTGAAACAAAGGCTGCCCTGATGGCTCTGGACCTTTGAAAAGCTGTACTTTACTGTGCACACAAGTAGTGTAGATGCCTTCAGCAGACAGATGTTAACTTTAAGGAAAAGTTGTTCTAGAGCCAAATGTTACCTTTAAGGAGAAGTAGTTCTGGTGCCAATAACAATAGAGATTGACATTAACAGTGGTAATTTTCTCATTCTTTTCATATGTGGAGCTGTGTGCAGAAGCGTCAGGCTGTGTGTGAGCAGCATACACACCCCATTATACACCACACAGAATCTGGGCAACCAAGGAACAATTTTAATGAAATGACAATAGTGTTTAACCTCCTAAAAACATAGATTTTTGCTTCCATAATGGAAATGAGTTATGGGCTGGGAAGTGGCTCTAGTTCTTCCTGGCTTCCAATTCCTTCCATGTTTCCATGGAAAGATGACACAAACTGTGCACATAACCATTTTTTGACTGGCAAAGTAAACAGGTACAGTTGCTGCTCAGCTTCAGTGAGTATGTCCTACAAAGACAATCTCAGAAGTGTCTAATTTAATGATAGCAAATGTAAATTAGGAGATAAAAAGACCCTGATGCGACTTGATCTACCTATTATTCTGAGTTTCAGTAATGCAAATTTAGTCAACTAAGAGAGATGGTATAATAAGCAGTGCCCCATGGTGAGGGTAGAGGGGTTTGAACTGCAAATAGAATTTTTTTGGCTCCTCTAAATGGTGGTCTCCATAGCATGTCTAGCTGGAGCATGCTGAGCAGCCCTTCTGGTAGCTCTTCCCTTCCCACTCACAATATGCACCAGATTAAGCAAACTGGCTGCGACTTTCACTGAGTTTGGAGGGGTTTTACAGGCCCATGGTCTTTACTAGTGGTGGTACCCCAGAGACAAAGGCAGCCAGCCACCTTCCCCTCCCACCCCTTAACTGACTGAAGCAGTCACTGCGGCCCCATGGCTGGGCTGGGTAAGGTGTCCTTTACGGAGTCAGTCCTTGGGACTCCACCTGAGCTGCATACCTCTTGTATTTCTTTGGAAGCTGGGACCACCATTAGCAGTGAAGTGGGACCTCGCTGGCTCTTTAGATTTTTCAGCTGATCTCTCTAATTTGTGCAAATTCCAGACCTAGGGAGGCTAGTGATGGCCTTTATGTGGGGAAGGACACTGGTTCATTTCTAAGGAATGCACAGTGAAGAGATACAACACGAACCTTGTGTAGATTTCATCTTTGTTAACCCCTGTCTGCTATATGTTTCCGTGAGTCTCCACATGGTTTTGATTTCAGATCTTCAAAATACATTTTGTGTTCCTTCCCTGGCCTCCTGTGCAAGACTTTGTTATGAAAAACAGAAAATATTTCCTGAGTTTATGTCTTTGTCAGTAGCTTGAAGTGAGGAAAGTCCTTTTCAAAAAACTCAGCACTCGTAGGAAAAACAGCTCGTTTCTGATTGCCTTCCATGACAGGGTGTCTCTTCTCTCTGCCTGTGGCCCAGAAAGCCTTGCATTTTGTCAGTGTTAGTTGTTTTCCTTCATTGCTCTATTTCTTTGTTTAAACCCTTTAACCTATGCTGAAGTTGCATTTCATTGAACGTGGCCCTGCATAGCCCATGCCAAAAGGCTTTGTGCACACCTGGTTATCAGTGTCACACACCTCGGCGATGAGGAAGACCTGCTCCCAAGCCTCCTTCTGGTCACTGGAAACCTCCTGGTGCCCACCCTGTCCAGAAGAAAATTTTCCTGACAGAGGAAAATTGTGTCATAAACCCGATTTTATTTCTCTCGGCCCTCTCAGCCCTTGTGTGGCGGAGCAGGGAATGTAGTGGGAAACCAGAAATCTCCCAGGGCTGCTCCATATGAGCTATTCTTGGCTGCCAGAGATGTCCCTGCGGCTGCCCTTGGTCAAGATGAGGCATAAAGTTGTTCTTGAGTCACCCGGGGTTTGAGAAACAGCAAAGTTTGCGTAAAGCCCACCATTTCCCCTCCCTTCCACACTGAGAGTAGCTGGGGTGGACCAGAAATAACAGTGCCAGGTTGGTTTTTGGTGTGTCTCCATTAGATCTCCGAGCAAGCCACTGCGAAGTCAGAGACCCAAAATTTATTGCTTTAGCACTCCTGTGTGATGATACATTAGGGGTAATTTTGCAGCCCTGTTTCGGTGTTGGAAAAAGCCTGGAGGAGGCTACAGTAACCTGCAAAGTGCCCATGGGTGTGCTGCAGGGAGGAGAGGGGAAGCTAAGGTTTGGAAGAGAAAGAAAAAGGATGAAAGCAAACATGAGCCAAGACATAAAGCCTCATTTTGCTCCCATGTGCTAGTGCTTGAGCAGACTATTGTTCTGGACTCAGAGATTGGTTCTTAATTATGTCGAGCAGTGAATGGTTTAAATTACAGGCGCATAGTTTGGTGAGCGCAGAGCTGTTAAGAATTTTGGCTGGAGAGCAGCAGCAGGGCTGCTCTGAGGTCTCAGGAGGTGGCTGTAGCTGGAGGTGTTCTCCGGAGTTAGGAGGCCTGCACGCTGCCACCTGAAGTCCCATGCTTGGATGCTTTATCTAAATCTGCCCTTGTCTTTATTCTGCTATTTCAATCTAAAATAAAACATCTTGTATTTATTGTATGATCGCATTTAGACACTACCATTTTGGAATCTCCTGTGGACATCATCAGATCCAGATGTTTGCAAATGTCATCATCCATACACTAAAATGATTACAAATGGAGATATATTTCTGTGAGCTGTTGCTACTCAGTGAAGATTGCCAGTTTCCACTGGCTTGGAGGAGACTTTTCTTTTTAATGGGGTAGGGATGGCCCCACGTTCAATATTGCAGATTTTTAAATTACACATATTGTTGCATGAAGCACAAGTGGTTGCAGTCTCTGTTCACTCATAAATTTGGACGGATTTCCTAAGAGGTTACTAATTTTAACATGTGGAGGATGATTTTAATATTGGGATTACAAAATCTGATTACCTGTCTTTATCTATAAAGAGTGTGATGTGAGTTCATTATGCTCTCTGATCAAGGTATTAAAAATACAATTCATTTCCAGGGAAGAGCTGTTTTTCCTTCAACACACTCCCTTTGCCTAAATTGTCTGACGACTGCACTGGTATTTCTATGTACTGTACACAGATCTGTCTGGCTTCTGAATGAATGCTACTGCCCTCTACTGCAACGAATACACTCTCCAGTCTAAATGTACACAAAGTATGGGGAAATTATTTGTATGGATGCCCAGACACAAGCAGAGACACACCCAACACCTCGGAAGGGGCAAGGGTTTGTGCTGACCTCTTTGGTATTGCTCTGGATGTCAGGGCAAGATTGAAGTCTTTACAGCAGGGAAAAGAAAACTCGTACCATAACTTGCTCTTATTGTACCCTGATTAGTAAAGTCAGGCTACATTTTAGATTTTCTCATCTGTTTACTGATTTGGAAACAATAATAAGAAGTCAGAGATTCTAAATTCATAGCTTTGTCCACCAGAATGATGTCACAATGCTAAAATTTTAGGTACTCTCTTCTGAAAATGGCAGCTCTGTGTTAGGTACCACAGCTTTCAGAAACAATTAACAAAGTTAGTTATGCACTCAAGAGTGAGGCTCTTGATCCAGGATTCTGGGGGAAAGTTTTCCTGGGTTTGACTCTACAGAATACAAAGGAAATGGTAGGAGAACTCTGTCTTCCCTAAAGCTTTGTGCTATGTCCACATTGCACTGTGGGAAAACCCTTATTTTTGCTAGGGAATTTTAGTCCTGTAGTTTCAGTGGGATTAATACATCTTGCTCTTTCTCCATTAAAGAAAAAAAAAAGAAAAGAAAAAGTAATTTTTGTCAGGAAATAGAATGAGAAATGGTAATGTACATTAGACTTTACTTTGGAATTTGAAGAAGTGGTGCTTCAATTTTATTGAGTGGAATGGAAGTTTGATTTAGTAGTCTGGCTGATGTTAATGATTTCAATACCTCAAGATATGAAAGTTTTTAAATGGCTGAAAATTGAAATTCAAAAGAGATCCAAATAAAGTTAATATGGACTTTGATTTTTTTTTTTTAATTAGCACATATTCTGTACTATTTCCAGTGTATTTTTTAATGAATCTTGTGATGAATCTATGGCAAACTCATACAACTTCAATAACTAAAAAACAGCAAAATGAGGAGCTGCCAGATTCCAAAAGCAATTGATCCTTCTAAATTGGAAGAAATTGGAAATGGGGTGTAATTGTTATCACAATTATATGTTCCATAAAGATATTGCTTTCATGAATACTTACTGCCGGGTCGGCTAAACTACGCTCAATAAACTCTGGGCCCAAGGGACTCATGAAACTATTCTTCATGAGTGGTCTTCATGTTGTTATTGGACAAGGTATTAAAGCACTTGGGGAGGAATGGCTGTTGACACTGAGAAAAATATTTCTTTTAGCATCATGTGTATGCATCGTAGAGTGCTGTGAGAAGAGGGTTTGTGTCAATATATTGTTGGGCTAATACTATGAATATACTGAAAATTGTATTTAAGGTTAATTGAAATTAGGAGGATAAGAAGCATCCCTTGCTGAGTTAGAGCTGAAGTAAGAAAAACAGGAGTTTTGTGCCTCGAGCATAATTGATTAACTCATCTTTCGGGGAGTATTCATCTTGTGACAAAATGAAATTACCCATCATGTCTTCGCTGGAGACTTGATTTCTTTCGGTTGGTCTTGGGAAGGAATGAAGAAAAAAACCACCAAAAAAAAAGAGTTTGCTGAATCTCTTTGTAAACTCTCAAGCTTAAAGACTCAAGCTAAAACCTGACTTGGGTTTTCTGTTAATCCAGCACATGATTTATTTACTATAAACAATCCTGTAGCATGGGAAATGATTTCCAGAGAATAGAACATGAGTTTTCTGGACAACTTGAAAAATCTTTTTGTAATGAAACCTGTGGACTGAAATTGTTAAAGGATATTTTGTTTCCAGTTTAGGTATCTGGCTTGATGGGATCAGTCGGTCTTCTCAGTCCAGTCCAAAAAATACGAACCACTGAGCATATATACATTAATCAAGGCTTATGTGTTTAGTACCTCATAAGGCTGTAAAAGGAACATTTCTTTCCTTTTTGGACATTTAGCCACAAAAAGCAAGCAAACTGTGGTTTCCTCTCACCAGCCATGAGCTTCCTGTGTTCAAGTAATAATGATGGTGAATTGGGCACTGCAAAACTTGGCTGCATCATTCTGGCTATGCAGGTCAGAAAATTCAGGTGGAATTTGGTAGGTGATTAAAGGAAAGGAAAATTCAAATACCTTCGATCCCCCTGCTTGTTTTGAAAAATGTCACCTAAACATAGGACATGAAGAGGGCTCTAAAAAAGACTAGGTTAACTTTCTTTTAAAATTGTGCATCCAAGTTTTAACTGGAGAAGGAATTAATTTAACCAGCAGGCTCAATGACTGACAAAGAAATGGACATGGACATTTTGAATATGATCTGCTCAGTGACAATTAGATTGAGACATCACTTCCTGTGTCACCAAAGATTGTAATAAAAGCCTTATTCTGCAAGACACACTGGGATTGCACTCCAGGAGATGGTACAGTAGATTGTAAGCATTTCTTTTAATAATGAAACAGTCTATGCAAAGCAAAGTAAGATAAACAAGGTACAGTTTAATAATTTGTTTTCAGTGAAAATATCTTTATTGAACAGGACTTTTTTTGAGTAAGATTTACAGAGTTCTGCTGGGCAGTCTAAACAACCATCATAAGAAGGCAGCCTCAGTGGTCTCTGAAACAGTTGATAAAATTTTTTAACATCTCTTCTGTTGATATAATAGTATTGTTTCTCTGCTGTAGTATTACAACTGAAATGTTGCCAGATGTATTTCCACATGAATCATTTATTGTCATTATTTGGCAATGTAGAATTTTTAGTCTTCCCCTCTTTCTTTTTCTCTCCTTCAAATGCTGTGCTCCCAGTTATTTTGGACTATTTCTTGCACGTAAATGCATGATTAGAAAAAACATCCAATGTTGTGTACTAGTGCATAATCTGTTCAGTGGAATCATAGTTCTGTTCCTTCCATTTCTTGTCCTGCATTGCTTCATTCTTTCATGGGTGTTTGTTGCCTAGCTCTGAAGAGAGTGGCTAGGAATGCAGATACAAAGCGAGTTTGATGCTTGGACCTCTCTTCTTTTTAAGCAACTACTACCTTAGAATTTTGAAAAGATTGCAGCTTAGTCTTGTCCGGCTAATGGATGTGTGAAACGAACAAAGCACCAAAATTCACCAGTGTGGGTCAGTAAATGGGACATGAAATGGAACATTGTGTGTCACGCACAAGACATTTGGGACCTCAGGTGGCTTTCGGCGTACTCTTGGAAAAATGTGTACAAGTTTGCAGTGGCAGATGTATGTGACTCCAAATAAATACCCAGACCTAAATTGGGTAGAAGAACTTGAGCTGTTCTGACAGAGGTATGGAGCAGACAAAGCCTTTGAGTCCCACCACTTTGGACATGCCCAAGGCATGTTCCCACTCACCGAGGATCAGTTCTGACTTCAGCTCCTTTTGTGATGCCAACTGTTGCACAAATGCTGAACCCCCATGTAAGCACGGGGTATAAAAGTGATAGATTCAGTTTTGAATTAAGGCTGTAGGGGGATTTCAGCTCAATATTTAAGATGAAGTCAAGTATTTGTACAGGAAGCTGGCCATTTACCTTCCTGTGTTTATCCCTCGTTACTGCCTGGTTGTATGCAGCAGACATCGAGTTGGCAAACTGCAGTTTTTCAGAATTTTTAAGTGAACTTACTTTGGCACTAAAATACTATATTGCTTCATTTTGCATGCTTGAGTTGTACAATTCCTGGCGGTAAAAATTGCACTTTGGGTTTTTTTTTTTGTATTCATTCTACTTAAGAAACTGAAATCATAAGTGGTTATGTCTCTACTGGAAAACTGCAAGCCAAGTACCTGATTTCCTCTTTTTCATACACCGCCAGAAGGTCTCCACTGACCTCCAATTAATAGGATCCTGTTGATGTAAAAGGGGTGCAAGAATGGACTGAATCTCAAATGTATTTGCAAGTTTCATTGAGATTCATCAGACTTGGGTCTAATGAACTAAAATAATTATGTGTATGTTTGGCAACATTTGTCTCCTGATTAATATTTTTATGTTCAGATGTTAGATTACTTACAGATGCTTTCTTTTTGCTTATTTAGCAGGTTTCCATTTTTAAGTGATTTTGTGTAATTTTGCAAATATTTACTAAGCGTTATAATATTGTCATTTTACAAGTGGGGCAAAACTAAAACGGCTCACTTAAGTTAAAATCTTACTGCACTGTAAAGTGAATTCCTTCCTGTTGTTTTTAATTAGCATAATGTTCTTCAATTTAATGCAATTATGTTTTTTCTTGCAGATAAATTGCACAGAAAAAGCACTGTTAAGTTCTTTGCTTCCATTACAGTTTACAAGATTATTCCTAGTGCCATGGGGTAAATATTTTCACTTTGTATTTAGAAAATTGAAATAGTAATCATCAGTAAATCTTATACAAATATTTGGATCTGTCCACTGTAATACCCTACAAAGTTTTACTAATGTCAGTGTATAAATGCAGGTTGTTAATTTATTAAGAACAGTGGAAACCTGGTTGTTTAGCTGGTGCTTTTGTTAGGATGTATTCTGTGTATTTGAGTGATTAAACCAGCACTAAAATAACATCTCTCTCTCTATCAAGCCTTTCAGGTTGAGAGCATTTGGGATTCATTCCCAACTCCACCATGTTTTTTTCGCTTGAGCATTAAAATGTCAGATAAGAAGAAAATAATTCAGAGCTGTCTTGGGCCTTGATTCACCCGCCTCTGACATCAAATTTATGCCCACGAAACTCCGTTGAAAAATATGATATTACTCTGGTGCTATACTGGTTTAATGGAGTTGCAAATCGGGCCTTAGGGGGGTTTCTTGGTTACTTCTAATTTTCTGATTAAAGCAGAGTTATTGAAACTCATAAAATCCATGGAACATTGTTACTCCACTGTGGGCTATCTGCATCAGAAACCTCACTTCATTCCGGGCCTTAAGCAAATTCCCAGCTGGCCTCAGCTCAGTGATGGTACATTCAGTCACAGTTTCAGCAGGCATTTTATTTTTCAATTTGCATATTATTTTAACCACATTCCAGAGTCTTGCAACCACAGAGGTTCAAAATATTCCATAGATTTCGGATTCTTAGGCAGATGTGAGGCACCATCTCCAAATTCATGCTTCTCTTCCCTACCTCATCATTCTTCTTCATGCAGCCAATGAAACAGCAGATTTCTACCCAAAACTTCAGTACAGCATCCAAAACTTCAGTACAGCAAGGAGAGAAAGGAATGGAGAGAAACAGAAGTGGAGAAGCAGCTAAGTGAATGATCGCACAGAGTAATTTTGTGTCCCAAAGAAGGCCCAGTCAGGTCTGGTTTGGCTCACTGCTATGGTTTGCAGCCCCTGCTACCTTTGCTGCAGGGGTCTAGAGGTTGTCTGCTTCAGGAAAGTCAGTCTAAAAGAACTCCTGAAGTGTGCTCTTCTTTCAGGAAAAATATCATGCATAACTAAATGGGGTTTTTTTTGATTACGCTTTAATCAATATCTACAATCCGAATGGCAATCAGAGAGGTCTTTTATTTCCTAAGAAGTTAAAATTTAGCAGTGCAGAGACCTAGGAAATACAGAAAAAAATCTCTCCAAACAAAACATTTAGGGAGGAAAGAAAAAGAAGAAAGAAAAAAGCTTATTTAATTTCAGAATAGTTCTTGGTATTCTTAAAGCCCTGAATGAAGATTTATGTTGGTCTTTCTTGATCCAAACGGGTTACCTCTCTTTAATAACAAAGCTTTCTTTGAGAATGTTTAATGCTTGTTGCTGCTGCCAGATACAACCTCCTACTTTTTCAAGGTTTTGAAATATACTGGGCAGTTTCTAAGCTTTCTTTGGCATGTGAAGACAATTCACGTGTTGGACTACAAACCAACTGCTCACCCAAAAGTGCAGGAGGCCAGGATGATGTAGATTAGGAATAAACAAAAGGAACTGGAAAATTCTGTAGAGGTAACATTTTAATAACTGTGCTTCCACATTATATGGTGGAAAATACCTTGTGAAAAGGGAATAGTCTGTGCAGGATCCTCTGCCTTTTGCTGTAAAAAGGTTCATTCTCTCGTCCCCTTACGCGTGTACTCAACGGATAACACAGGAAATGCTAATCCCAGTCGTAGGCTGGTGAGAGGGGAAGAAAAGGAGCAAGACTTAAGTAATAAATCTGGATCACATGCTCAAAGAGCCCTGACACAGCGATGGCAGCAGATGCCCCGCTGGAGAGAGGGTGTTCAAGCTGTATTGCATCACACAGAAGCATCTTCAGAGAACAGCACACAGGGTGGGTTTGCTCCAAAATTTAGCGTTCTTGCTGGAGTGTCAGGGGCTGCAGTGCCCCAGAAACACCCTTTAAAAGCCCCAGGCATAATTGTTGCCCTCGAAATTTCGTGCCAGTGCTGATGTGAATGGAGGAGATTCCACCAATATGCCCGTTACCATGGAGTATGTTGAAGAACAATGGAGCAGAGGACAAAACTTGGATGAAGCCACCCCCCAGGAAAACTTTGGTTTCATTTGAAAACTGAGACAAAATGTACATAAATGAATAAGCTGAAACGGCTGTAAATAGCCTATGAAAACATGCTACAATAAAGTTGTCTAGAATTCTTCTTCATTATCCCACTTCACATTCAAGGGGATGACTGGAAAAGAAGATCCTCTATTTTTTTAAGAAATCCATAGGCCTTACAGCAAATGAGCATGTTTTCCAGTTCAAATATTATGAGTATTTTTTAATGTTTGCACAGGCTCAGGATTTCTGAGGCTATGTCATAATCTGCAAAAAGATCCCACTCTTTTTGCTTTGCTGAGAATTCCACATGGCACGGAGTGGAAAACACTTTGCTGTGGCATGTTTAATAGGTTGCAGAGTAGGCAGTATGTGGTTCCTTAGAGCAACTGGGATGAGAGAAGATAAAATATATCCTGCTTTCCCAAAGCAGATTGTATGACTCTGTGGCTACCTGAAAGGAAAGACCACTTCCAGTTTAGCCACACAGACGTAATCCGTGTGTATTCTTAGATTTATGAGTGGCTGCATTACCGTGCAATTAGTCTGGTTCACCTAAATGTGGGATAAGAAGTGGGGGAAAAAAGGTTCACTTCTCATTATTTTTCCCTCTGAGCATTCATCTGCTTTACTCAGAGTTTCCTATACCTGATTCTTCGGTGTCTGTGGCCACCAACAGAGTTTCCCCCAGCCCTAGCAGTCTGGTTTAAATGTGTGTGCTGTACATTCTCCTTGTCCAGAGGGCTCTGGTAAAGGCATTTATCTGTTGAATGACGTGCAGACTGCCAGATTCAACAGATGACAGCTTAAGCACAGCACTAGTGACCACCAATGGTGTGGGTTGTTTTTTTTTTTTTTATTTTGAGATCCTGCTTTTTCTTAAAAAAAAAAAATGTGCTGCCATTATTGACTTTTTTTTTAAATTATTTTTTCAAGCTGTTTCTTGTGTTTTGGTGTATTCTTCTGCTCTGTCCCATATTAAGGACTGATCTTGATTTCATGTGCCTTAATTTCATGCTGCCCCTCCTCTAGCCTTCAGCAGTTGCTTGTGGTTTGTGCAGGAGTTTGAGAACAGATGTGACCAAACAGGCACAGGCACAAATAGATGATGTTGACTCTCTCCCTCCCTCTCCCTCACCTGTTGGCCATTTGCTATCCTCTGATAAATTTAAGACATAAGACAGTTTGGAAAACACACAGATCATGACTCCTTTTTGTTTTTCTTGTCCTTTTTTCGGGTGGAGGTCTGTACAAAGGGAAGACAGGGGCAATAAAGGGACATAAAACAGACAGATGCAAAGTGCAGCCCTGAGTCCTCCAGCTTTGGTTAATTTTGCTGTCAGCAGCAAGCTCATCATGTGAGTCCTGCTCATGGGTGCACTGGTTTGGGAACTGCTTGGCAGCATTGTTCTGAGATGAATACAGTCCTGTACTGATGGAATGGAATACAGTTCGAGGTAATCTCTTCAGGGGTGTCATGCTGTTCCCCTAGGAAGGGTTTAGAGACCCAGGAAATTAAAAAGTGAGAAAGGATGCCAATGGGTAGAGGGCAAATGCATCCTAGCACAGTTCTGCACATCACCACAATGATCCTTAACAGGGGTTTTCTTAGGAAACAACATATGCAAAGATAATAACCTCCCTGCTGGTACTGGCAGATATCTGCCTTTCTGACAGGCTTGGATTCATTCATACGCACAACAGGGGGGAAAGGATTATTTTAGCATACTTATTTTCTTTCCTAGTTCACATCATTCACAGAGTATGTACAAATAGGAAGGATGCCAAGTTGTTTACAAGAAGATCAGCCATGATTTGAGCCAAAACTATCAGTTCAAGTGCCCTCAAACTGTAGAGATTTTCTGATGTGGCTATGACTCCAAAAGCTGTGACTCAGCTCCATCTCCGCGCTGGAGTGCATGAATGTCAAAATGAATATTTAAGCAAAAGCCCCACTCTAAGTTGTACTGAGAGCTCCCACTGAGTGCCAGACATGAGAAATCACCCTGACTCTTGTCAGCATAAAACTTTCAAGACACAGGTAATGTTCATCATAAGTTTAAGCTGGGAATTTATCTTTTTTAGTCTTTTCCTTTGAAAATCTTACTGAGCTCCTATCTCATTCCCCTTCCAGACCACCCACAGATACCACCCACAGACCGGTCACCCCATGGTCTTTAGAGGTCATCTGTCATTCTCACTCTCTTAATCCTGAGAGCATAGGTGCTCAGTCAGAAAAATAACTTTAAACAGGTGCTTAATGTCAAAAATACAATTCGTATCATTAGAATATTATTAGAATGTGTATTGACAGCTAAGTGTTTACTTCCTGCTAAGTCTTTGATTGTTGAATATGTGTGTAATAACAAATGGATGATTCCAGAGAGGTATGGAGATTGGATATTTGAGAGGAGGAGTTTTTGCTGTAAAGAAAGCAACAGGAGGTACAACATCAGCCCTGAAACACCAGCATGGTACCAGGAATGTTTATATAAAACACTCAGGCCAGTATCATCATCCAAAATGAAGCTGTGAATCAGGGTATATTGTAATGATATTTTCAGTTCTTGTTGTCTTTTTTTTTTTAATCTTCTCTTCAGATAACATATATTGTGTATTGATTGAAACTGCAAGGTAGATGAGCGGCAAGAAAGAATTCTCCAATCAATCAAAATGACAGAAAAGATTTTGGTGATTTCTTATTATATTCATCCTCAGTCATATACTGCTGTATTTGTTTTTAAGCACTCTTGAGTGTGATACTTCTGTGCTGAGAGAGATGAGACATTCACCTACACCCTTATTTGCTCTGTCTCTGACAGTGGTCACCCCCTCTTCTCCTGCCTTCTCTGATGCTCATTCAGATAGAGCTGCCATAGGTGATATTCCTTCCTCACCTCTGTGGTTAAGGTCACCTCTCCCCTGAATCCTCACACTGGCTGGTCATTGGCAGCACTAGAGGAGCTTGCTTCTCCTCCTCAGTTTCAAAAGGCAAATTCACATTCACTTCTTCTTGATTGTTTGGTCATCTCTCACACAATTGCTCTTAACTTTCGTAACACCTTTGTTATGGAGCTGCAGGTCTCTTAAGATTTTGAAGTGTTTTTTTGTATATTTTATAGTGAGCATGATATGTCAAGGGTTATCTTTTTAAAAACCTGCTTTCTCCTCATTTGACTCCATCCTTATGATTTAGCCCCTGTGCCTCTAGGTATCCCCCTCTAAGAAAATAAAATGATGTTTGATTTGGAATTCTTTGTTACTTTTGGTTTTTAAATTTGAAATACAATGTAATGATGGTTGTGATATACACATGTCTTAGGTTGACTCCGTGATATTATCACTGTTTATTGCTCCTGTCATCTTTGATTTCCCCTTCTGTTGCAGCCTTTACTTCTTGAAGCTTGTCTTAATTTCAGACCCGGATTCCCCAACTTACACATCTGCTTACCTTTAGTCATCTGTGTATTCCCATTGATCCCACTGAGAATACACACACACGTTAAATTAAGCACATGTGCGAGATTTTTTGGAATTAAATCATGGGAAATGTAGTCTACTTGTTGTTATTTTTCCCAACTTCAACAGCTAGTGGCTTCTGCAGGTGGTCAGACCTGCAGAGATTTAAAACCCACTGCTAGTAAAGGAAAGGCAGTTGGCCTGAAATCATTTGAGGAAAGGTCTTGACAATATTAAGAAGAGAAATTTTTTTTTGCAGCAATAGTAGTGGTGTGAGCTTTCATAGAGAGGGTTGCTCCAAGACAGTAGAGCTGGCAAAGACCCAAAATTTTATTCTCTTTTCTCTCCGAGCAATGCTCAGATCAGAGACAGTTTTCCTCCTTTCCTTACATAAATCTGTGTTGTTAGAAGCATGGGGCAGGAGGGAAAGTGAAAAATAGTAATTTGTAATTTTTGTTGGGGAAACACCCTCAGTATAACTAATGCTGTGGTGTTTAGTAATTGGGAATGACAGCAAAAAAAAAAAAACAAACACCAGAAGGACTACAGAAGTTTCTGGGAAAAGATAAGGAGGAAAACCAGACTGAAGGGCAATCTGTACTGTGAAGATCGACTACATTACTATAATTTGGTTTTCTTATTTTGTTTATTTTCTTTATATTTAATATATTGCAACAAGGGCTGAAAATAACTCATATTTCAGTTTACATTAAGTAGTACTGTAACTACAATTTGATTTAACGAAAAAACATAAGATAGAGAAGTTATAAGTTATGGAATCCTAAATCACATGCCACATGATGGTTGAAATTATTTGAATGAATTCAAACTATTACAATAATTGAAATTATTTGAAAAAAACATATATTTTTAATTTTATTCCCATAAATGATACAAGCTAGCTGTGGCAGAATAAAATATGAGCACTAAATAAAAATATGAAGGCTGTAGGAAGACAATAAAATGATAACTTAATTTTGATTTAACATTTCATTCCTCTAGAAACACAACTTTCAAAACATTACTGAAGACGTATGGAAGTTAAATATAATGTTTAATTCCAGCACACCTTAAACACAGGTCTAAAAATAGCGTAATTCCCAAAAGACAGAAATTCTGAGCTACAGCTGTCTCCACAGCTCTGCTGCCAATATCTGCGTTGTTTATTTATCCTGGGAAACCTCTGTGAAGGAGCAGGGTCTCAGGGCAGCTCAGATGCAGCCAGATGGGAGGAGTGGGGGGCTGAGCCTTGCCTCCAGCTCATCCCTCCTGGCTTTCCCCAGGAGGCTGCTCTTGTGATGAAAAAGCCCCTGCAGCTCTGGGTCCCTGTTGGGAATAGGAACTCAAAAGACAGAGAAGAAGTGAGATAGAGAGAAAAGCAGACAAGCAAAGGGTGAAGCCTGGTGCTTCCTGGCATTGCCTCCTGAAAAAAGCCCTTCAGTCTCAATCTTCTGCTGCACAGAGGGCCATGAGGCAATCTCAGCTTTGGAAACTGGATAAATTAGATGAGTTAATTCCTTTTGCTGCTAATGTAGAATAATTTTTCTTACGTTTGATTTTCTGGTTTTATCCCTGTAATCTGTTGGTAACTTGATACTTCTGTGTTTTAGGAAAAAATATTTCCCCCCTTTCTACATTTCAACTGTTAAATAAAAAAGCAGCAATTCATAAGGAGCATAAAATCCCACAGGGGTGAGTGCAGGGAAGACCCAGAGCCAAATTTTTTCAGAGTCATATTTTGCCCTCTCCTCTGTTACCTTGCAGGCAGGGCAATAGTGATTATTATGATCTGTTCTTTCTTCAGAGTATATTTATGTTTCCTCTGCGACAATACACATATTTTCATTATTCTTTGGATGCAACACTATCTGCAAACCATCATTGTTCTCTCTGATATGTGCTAAATATTGTTAAAGAAACAAAGAAAATATGTGTGTTGAACCAAGCTGACCTCTAGTACAAGAAGAGCAAATAACTGAATGCTCTGGGAAATGTCTTTTATTATTGCTAATTGTTTTTTAAACACCACAAGTCTCCTCTCAGTTTGGAAGACAAACACAGTGTTACATTAGACTGGGTTGAAGAACAAGAGCCATGTGCTTGTCCAGACTGATAAATCCATAAAGAGATGAATCAGGCTGGCTGTGTTGATAGCAGCTCAGGTTTTACTGGAGCTGATGGGGTTTGGAGAGTTTTCTTCTACTCCACAGCACTCAGCTGTATCATGTGTCAGGGAGAGCTGACTATGCACTCAGATATTAGGTAGTACCTGAAAGTATTCAGCTGCTTTGGATGTTGTCTGGAACCTGTCTCTTCATAAAACTCGTCTTCAACAAGGCCAAAGAATCTTCCTGTGCAGTTTATCCAGAAACTGTCAATGAGCCAAGAAGTTCAGAACAACCAACAGCATGAAAATGTAGTTAAAAATGCACATGGATGCTGTACAGGAAGAGGTCTCAGGAATTGTGAGGCTTGACAGAAAATGATTATCTTTCCCCAAGTTAAGGGTATTTGAGATGTTTGTTTAACCTTCATTCTAGCCATTTCCACAAAATTCCATGTTATTATTTACAGTACCATCAAATCAAAACATGAATTTGCCGTAGCAACTCAGGCTTCAAATGGGGTCTATGTTGCTTCCCCAAATTACCTCCTTAAAAAGGAGTAAAGAAGAGTGCACTGTGTAATCTGAACACTTGCAAAATGCTGTAAGGAAAATATGGCTTTAATAAACAACACAAACAATTCTTAGAGCATGTTTTGTAAGAAAAGATTGCAATTATAAAAAAACCCATTATAAATACGTAAATATAAAATGAGGTATTTCAGCTTAGTCCATTTTTCAGGAGAATGTTAACACTGGGGACGTACTGGCTAAGACCAATGTAGGACATTGACATCATGTGGGTGAGGATTTCTGTCACTGCCTTGTTTTATCACCGTGAGGAAAACAAAACAGTGACAGGTCTCACATTCATTCATGCGTTCTACTCTTTCCATTTAATCGCTCCTTTTGCCAGAAAAACAATGAAGCATCCAGCAGATGACATACTTGTACATAAATAAATATTTTTTCACATCCCCTGCTTGCAGTGACTACCCACTAACAAAATACCAGAGTCAGCTGGATTTCTGGAAAGAAGAATGCATCCAGAAATTTTACTTGAGTTATGCAAAATAATGCTTGTTTAACTGCAACTTTGAAAGTCTCATGTGGTTGTAAATGTTTGTGTGTGAGTACCTGTGTGTCTGTTGATGTTTTGTGTTGACTTTTCACATCCATTTCATTTTTCTTCCTGTTATTCTCAGGTAGATATTACTGACGAGATTTGTCCTAAGCACACACGAGGTTTTCTGCTGTGGATATCAGTTTTATGTAACTGATGCACATCCTTTTTTTTCTTAAGCAGAGTTTGAAGAGGTTCAGCTGCACGTGTCTGGCGTGAGAAAAGAGCTGTACGAAAAGGGACAATCACCTTCTTTACAAATTACTTCCTATGAATCAAGGGATAATGAAAGTAAGGAAAAAAACCCAGCTATTTGATACTATTTTTAAAAGCAAGTAAAAAAACCAAGCCCTGTATCTAACAAGTAGTACAACAGGTGAGATAATACATGTCTCTCCGAATATTTCTACAGATGTTTAGGAATTTTTCTCCTGTAGGAGATAAATGGAAGCTTCTTCTGCACCTACCAGAATAAACAGCCCCAAATCTCTGGGGTTTTTAATTGCTATGCTACTTTCACAACACAGGCACTGTTTACCTGCGATGGACACACCAGCCCTGCTGGGTATTCACAGAGACTCAGGCTGCTCCTGCTCATCCACTTTCACACTTTTTGTTCATTGTGAACAGACTCCTGGAAATCTGGACTCAGTATTGTTGCAGATAATTCCTGTCTTTTTCACTTTATTGCTAGTTGTCTCTTTTGGGATGTTTCGGCCTTGAATATCAGGTTTCCATTTGCAATTCATGATATTAGCTGGAAAATTCACAGGACAAAAGCAGATCCTATGGATTGGCTTAACTCCACTATCCTTATTTTAGATTCTCGTGAGTTAAGGAAAAACACAGCAGGTTTGAATTTTGTTTTGCTTTTTAATCTAAAGATACTATTTGTTTTGGCTTAAAGGAAATTGTGAGAAATACCAATATATTTAAAGGGAACACATTTAAGTGCTTTCTGAGGACAGCAATGAACCTTAGCAGCGAAATCCTGCTGTATGTGAGGTTCTAAAATTGCAATGTATGAATTCTTTACTGGGATGTAAGAATGTCCAAATGTGAGTAGCCCACGATGATATCCAGTTAAAAATAGCTAATACATAAGGAAAAAGTTATTCTTGAAAGTTAAAGGAATCAGTTTATGCTGAAATTTCTAGTGACATCACACACCATGAAACAATGAAATCTAATCAAACTGTTCACCTAAACAGAAGCTGTAAAATATGTTCAGAAAGACTTTACCTCAACTTTTCTGCCTGACTTCAGCCTTGAAATCTTAAATCTGACAATCAATCGCTTCTCTTTTACTTCTCTTTCTACCACAGAAGAGCATCTTGGCTTTCCCTGCATCAGCCAGCATCAGCCGTACCAACTCTCTGAAATGCTTCACACAGACCATCCCCTGTATTCACTGGGAAATACAAGAAGTCCTGATGTAATTTTTCAATAAAATAATGAAATTGGGTCCTAGTAGGTTATGAACAGTGGACATTTGATTTCAGAGCTCTACACCGCCATGGCTGCAGACAATGTTATTTCATAGTTTTCAGAATATGTGTAACTCAGGAGTTACTCAGAAACGTAAACTGCAATTCCTGGAGGTGAAGTGAAATATCCATTACTTGCATATATCAAGATTTGTTTGCTCTAAAAGAATATACATTACAGACAGATACTCCTGATACCTGACATATGGTTTTCTTTTGGGGAATCCATGCTGGGTAAGTATTAAAAAAATTATTCCATTCTCAGCTTTATTCAAAGACTGATTCTATTATTGGCCTTGGTCCTCACAGAGTAAATTCATTAGTTTGAATTGTGCTTTTATTAATGCTAAAAGTCAGAAAAAAAGCCCCCAAAAACCTAGGGCTAAACTTCAAAATGCCTTGTTGTACTACTCGGAAAAATTTGCTTGCCCATGGTTTAAGCTCCTGGTGACAAAGTCTGTCTTTGCAGCAGTTTCAGACTGTGTACAAGACAATAGAAACAATGCGGGAATAGAACAAATTCTTAACACTATTAGCAGTGCCAGTGGATGTAGTTCCAGTCCATGTAATTGCAAAGTGTGTCCAGATGCTGCAATGATGCATATCTTGTAACTGCTTATAATGATAAACAGATAATAAAAGTTGAATTAAACAAGTAGGAAGTTTTGGCCTTGGTGCTGGCAAGTTCAGGAAAGTGTACATGAAATAAACCATCACCACAGTTAGCATTGGTTGGCTCTCTACCATCTCCAAGGACATTCAGGACGCTGACTCTCACTTCTGGGAATGGTCCCTCTGGGGCTGCATTTCAAAGCACTGACAAGTTGGTGCAAGTTTTAATGTCTAGTGCCCAAACCTTTTATGATTTGACAATTTCAGCTTTGGTGGGTGGCAGTTCAGCCCTCTTTTTAAAATGTAGAGAAGGGTTTGTTGGAATGGTTTTGTCAGAAAATAATTGCAGAACGGCCAAATTCCAACACCAACCTCAGGCACAGCTCTACTAGGTACCTAACAGGAGATGTAGACTATCTTCCTGGTTTATCATCCCTATGTTTATTTATCTCATGATGTCCCATGTCTCGGGCACAGCAAAGGCCAGCCTCTAAGATAAGCAGTATATCAACCATGGAGAGAGCTTTTTAACTCTATTAAAGTAAAATTCATTTGTAAAAAACAGTTTAGCATTAAGCAAAGAAATGCATGGAAGGGATTATCTTGGCTATTCCAAAGGATTTCCTGTCTGTTTCTTTGCTCTCCATATTTCAAGTTTCTTCTCGAAAGAAAATCTGTTAGTAAATTTGTAAGTAAGAAAATTTGTCTGTTACTCTGAAACTATAGAGGACAGGGTTTCCACAGAGGTGTATCAGTACCTAGTTAAGGGTAAAGATGACCACTGGTGCTTCATGAGTACGTGATGTGCTCGATCTTAAACGTCATTGATGTTCCTAATGAGGTCCAAAGATCCTGTGATGGAAGGTGTAATGACATTTCAAGGTGTTAGCGATAGCCACTTGGCAGTATTCCTCATTTTCCTGGTATCTTTGAATTACAGCAAATGAAGGTCTATTTGAAATTAAATTCTGATACAGATATATCCCTTTCTGCTAAGGCTGGGCATTGATGGGTATGAATCTGTTACCATAAAGGGAGCTAGAAGGCAGCTAAATGAAACCTTAGACAAAAAGGAAGGGGTTTTTGTGCTAAATGACTAAAACTGAGGCACTCTGCCAAGGCATGTGTGCATCATAACCCACTACTTATTTGGGTGAAGCAATGCCCCAGCATTTCCACTTCCAGCACACTGAGAGATCAGCCCCGAGACATCAATTATGCACAGCAACGTGCCCAGGACTGGTGCTGCCACATGCACAGTAAATAAAGCCTGCTGCCCACAGAGGCCCAGTTTTGGATCTGGGCACAGGCTTCTCCCAGAATTATATATATTTGAGTGCATGTAACACAACAAACTGCATGCAATGACTGCACAGTTCAAAACTTGGAACTGGTACCTGCTCTTTTTTCCAAAGTCAAGTGTAAAGTCTTAGGGCCCTATTAATGAAAAATCCATCTGATGGCTTGATCGCAGAAAAAGGAGAGCCCCAAATTATGAGCAGGATCTGTTCTAAAAGCCATGTGCTCATGTAAAAATGTGATGGAATAAGGGCACGGAAAGTTCCGTGTGGATTTCACTAGATGTGCAGGGATTCCTGGTATGCACATAAATTTATATGTTTTACTTAGAGACATGATGCAAAGGGTCACGAGGCTGTAAATATGTTTCCTTGCTGCATAAAGTAGGGTGATAAACAGTGACATGTCAGAAGCCCTGAAAAAAAGGGTTGGGGTCAAATATGATATCTAGGAAGTCTCACTTTTCTTTGCCCTGCCTATATGTTTTTATTTCTACAGCATGAAACCAATAACTCTTGTTTGACATATCAACCATGCTTCCTGAATGACCTGAGAAAGTGTTAATGGCCACACCTCTCTGAGTATTTGACACAAGTGGCAGGAGTAGTCAGCACCTGCAGGAAAGACAGTGAAACAGTCCTAAAATGCAGGACTGCAAATGCACACTAGAAGGATGTTTTATTTCTCAGGAAAAAATAGTTGTTTTCAAATTATCTCAGTGAGTGGATATACTTACTTTTACTTCTTTTTAGTGTTGTAATCAAAGAGTTCAGGATAAAACTGAAGAATTTTCCATCAGAAAATATCTGTATTGTCTCCATCCTTAGCCAACTTCTGCAAAGCAGACTCTTTTACTTTTTGCAAAATGTTTAATTTCCCATAGACCTGGATTACAATAAAGTTTTTTAAGTTTTGTGAGGTTTTACCTTTTTTTTTTTATATAAAGAAGCAGGCTGCATTCATTGCTGCTTACTTTCTGCAAGTTGTACTTGTAGTTTCACCAGCTCAGCTTCCTTTCCTCTCACAGCTGCTTGTGTGCAAAGGCTTGGCTCTTTGCTTACTGTCAATCCCCAGCATGATGGGTTTTGTAAAAGTGGCAATGCAGAAGTCATGAGAGGACTCTCTGGGAAGATTTGGCTTTTGTAAGGCGGCCTTCAGAAGAGTTCTTTTTTCTTAGAAGTTCATCATCCTGTCAGGAAAGGCACGGAGAGGAGTGAGGCCAGGTCCTTTGGCAATTCTGGATTAAAGCTTTAATCTTTGGACTACTTGAATGCACTGTAATTTATGCCATACCAAAGCTCCTAAATTATGTCTAAAGCAGCTCTATCCTCTTAGGTTCTCTTTAGTTTTAATGTTTCTCATTAAAAATGATGAAACATGAACCACTGTTACTGAAAACTCATTTTTCTCACCAACAGGGAAACCTCAGCTGTTCCATACATGAAACACTCTACGTGCTGGCAGGTTTTGGCTTTTTCAAGTGTGAGCATGGCACGGCTGATTCAAGCAAGGACATCCAGGATCTACACAGAACATACAGATCTTCAGCACTACTGACACTGCTTAGATTTTACTCGTGATTATGAGGACAAGTTTCAGCCCTAGAAGCAGAGCTTCACATTATGTCATGGCAGCAATGCAGCCAAATGCCGCTGGTAAAAATCAATTTAATGCTATGGAATCAGTCGTGTCCAAGTATAAAGGCCTTCAACAAAGGGAAATGGGAAATAAAGCCCCTTTGCTCAGAATTTGCTTCCATACTGCCAGTCTTTACACAGCATGTGTGAAGGAAGACCCCTGGGAGCTGAGAAATGCAGGGCAGGAGAAACTGTCATCATGGTCATTGTCTTCTGTATATATCGTGTTCATTAAGTGGCCTATTAATTTCTGGTGCCAGTAGAACAGAGGCAAGAGAGTGAAAAAAAGCAGCCTGTCTGAAAGGTCAGTCAAAGAAAAGGAAAATAAATACCTCCAAAGCTGTAAATGCATCACAAAATGTTCAGAAAATGTATGTTTCCAGGGGAGGAGAAGGTTTCAATAAAATTATGAATTTAGCTCTGGAAAATAATTCAGTTAGAGCACAAGTGCTTGTCATAAAAATTGTGGATTTTAGGAAAAATCACTGTTGTCTGTTTCAAAATAGGAATAATACCTTCTAAGCATCTCAAATGTCAGGTTTTATTTAATAAACTTGGGTAAGAAATATGCTGTATAACCACATGATGTTTGTGGAATGTTACTATACATGTAAAAAATGCTGTAAACATAAGAGGCTTTGTGTGTGCGTTTCTCTGTGAGAAACCCAGTCCATCCTCTGAGAAAGTTTACCATTGAAAAGACAAGATAGGTTACAGCAGAATGACATAAAGTCCACTTCTGCCAGATGCCACAGAGCCTTCTCTCTTGCAATCACAAGGACTGCAAATTCCCTGAAAGAGTCACTTAAGCACTTTGCAGGAGATAAGTGTTCCTTACATCCTTAACATTTTCAGAAATGAGAAGTGAGTGTGAGTTTCCATGGACCAGTGTCTCAGCAACATAGCTAATGTTGTTTGGGGTTTATGTGGGGCAGCAGGATAGAGGAGTTCCCTTCATAGGAAAGCTAGGAAAGCTAGGAAAAATTATGGAAGGGCTCATCTTGCGCAGGAGATACACAGGGGATAAGAGTGAGGAATTGATGACATTTGGGTTTTCTACTAAATGCAGCTGCAGGCAGGCTGGAAAACTGCTGCTTTTGCATGTGCACTGAAGAACACACATATGTGCATTTTTGTCTCAGTTACTAGGTAGGTGTTAACAAAACAGCTGAACCATGTATGGAATCGTTTTTTATCTATTTTTAGTCCTTCCTTGTACAAGGTCTGCACATTCTGTTCTGTACTGCTCTCAGTACAGCTCACACTTCTGGTCTGAAAGCTGCTCCAGTATTGTACCATTGTTGCCAGGAGGTCCTAAATGGAAAACAAAACAAAACAAAACAAAAAAATCAACTGTGATAAAACAACAACAACAACAACAACAACAAAACAAACAAGAGCACTCTTCTCTCGCCATCTTGCAAAACAAAATCCTTCAGGCATGATTTATTAGTAAAACCAACTATGGACAGTTAATAATGTACATCTGGATCTAATGAACAAATGCACAGCCAAAATATGCTCTTTTTTTTTCACAGGGTTTAAGTGCGAAATTCATCTGTACTTTAACAAAAGCTTTTATTTCCACATGAGGAGGTGGGCAGCCATTCAATCAGACATGATTGTGATTATTTCAGTCAGTTAAATTGCCCAATATTTTCACATTACCTTGAAAAAAAATAGAGAAGGACATGTGTGTGCCATTTTGACCCAAGAAAGTATAAGTCTCTACCTACAAGATGTCTAACATATATAAATTTATATACAAATATTTATGATTCTATTGTACACAGAGAAAGTAATACCCTTGCATTAACATGAAGCATCACAATGAATTAGGATCATAAATAATAGAAAGTGCACGTGGAACAAAAAGTCTGGGATACTCTTTACTCATCTCTGTAGCCTTCTGGTCAGAAAAGCTCATTTTGAAAGCAGATGCTTCTGTCTGCTCTAACAGAATTTATGTTTTGCAGTGGGTGTGCACTGCTTTCAGCTGGCAGTGAGGATTTTTTGCATTGCCTCCCATCCTTAATTGCCCAGATTTTGATCCATGAGTGCCAGTAGAAATGGGTGGACATGTTTTTTAAGGAAAAAGCTCAGTAAAAATTTCTCTCAAGCACATGTACAGTATTTCAATACCTCTAGGTCAACAGCACTACTGGCATGTTTAAAGTAAAACACGTGTGTGATTGCCTGGAGAACTGGAGTCCATGATTTTAATTCTGTTTAACAGTGGCTTAACTCTTAGGGTCGTACAGCTATCAGGCTGCTTTTCTTTTACTCCGTTTTTTTTATACTGGAAGCAGGTCATGATCCTTTTAAAGGAGCTTTTGAGTTAGTTTAACATCACTGCTAAGCAGCACAGCAGAAAAACAAGCACCGTTGAGGAGTTCTTCCAATTAATTTGGGATTTGCAGTTAAACACAGGTGTACAATTTAACAAATGAATAATTCATAAACCATCAAAGAACAACGTTTCAGTGAAGGGGTTTCTTAAAAAAAAAAATTAAAAATGTGTCAAACATATGCCAAACATTTACAGGATTGTTAGCAGCAAGTGGCTGAAGGAAAGCTGAAAGTCTGCAAATTAAACAACTTAGCTGATGGGCTGTTTAAATTCTCAAATTGCAGCTGATGACTTCTTCCTATTCAGGAAGAGTTTACTGACTTAGTTACAGCCTCACATTCATTTTAGCTTCTGAAAATCCCTTACAAGAGGGGAGCAGTGATCTCTGAAGGAGATGGACTGAATCAGTAATTTTTCTCTTGTTCTGGAACTTAAACTGACATATTTTTTCATGCAAGAAATTCTGCTAGAGCTTGCAACTGTATGGGAAAAATAAGATATATTTGTGTTGGTAATCGACATTACTCTTCTTCCACATTATTCATTTTCTGTAAAGAATAAATCTTTAGGTTAAAGAAAGCTAGTTAAAAGTCTTTTCATCATTTTAGTTTAGCTTCCACATGTTGTGAAGTGACCAGATATGATGACAATTGAAATTAAGAAAAGTGGCATAATAATGAGATATTTGTATCTATCTGCATAAAAAGCTAAATGAATTAAATATTGACTTCACTGTCTTAATTCTCTCTAAATCTTCCCCAGAGGTGACACACAAGACCAAGAGTGATTCAGTGGTCTGATAAGGGGAATTCTGCATGCCTTCAGCCAGCCTTCCTTTGTGAGCCAGTAACTAAAATGGGTTGCATTTGGGCACTACACTTACTTTTGCCCACAATTTATTATCTGATCTTGGCTGCCACCCCAAACTTTTTTTTTTTTTTTAAACATGCAGTTTTTACAGTATATAGAAAAAGCCTGCAGTCTAGTTTTTCCTGCTACCCAAAATGAAACTAAACTTATGAGCAGTATTTAAGAGGAGCTGCTACCACTCAAATGAGTGTGATTGGAGAAGTCTTCCTTGTTTCCAGATTGATATTCTATGGAATTTCTTTAGGTTATATTTTTCTTCATTTACCATATAGCTCAGTAACTGAGATAAAAATATCTAAGGTATATGAAATAACAGATCCAGTTCCTATTTGGTGTACCTGAAGGTATTGAAATGCTGCAATAAGTAGGATGTGTTTACTGTGTCCAGCCACTGCTTAGGCATCCGGTGGTCATGAAATCATCTGATGCTCTCATGGAAGTTCATTCAAAATGAACCCTTAGAAGTGTTTAACATACAATTGCAATGCTTTATATTACTCTTTTACTTAATAATCAGAAAGAAACAATCAATAATTTTGTAGATGAATGGACTTGGGTTTTTTTTTTCTCCTTAAGAAAAAAAAAAAGAAAATAATTTTTGCCTAATTTTCAGTTTTGATTGCTTGAAGGACTAAATTAAGAATGGCAGGTATTTTACTGGGGGCTCAGTTAATGGTGTATCTGGAGATGTCATGAAGCACTGAAGTGTTCTTTCCCTTGGGAGGTGAGAGTGTTACAATATCTTACTTCTCTCACACTTGACAGTTGAATGGCTTTTTTAAATGATGGCAGGAAGTGCAGAGCTTTTCTACATTCTCCTTTCCTTTCAGTGTGCTGGATGCCCTGGCACCAGAGAGCCTTTGAAACCTTCTCCTGTTTCTTCAGCACCTGATGGTGATTGTTTGACTGGAGATTTATGGCTGAAACTCAAAGCTTCCACAGAGCTGAAGTTACAGAAGCTTGCAATGGAGCTGGATTCCCTGGAGTGGTGGTGCTATCGTCATCTGATGGCTGCTGAGCAGTGAAATGACATGGAAATTTCTGCATTCCAGCAATCGAGACCTTCTACCACCAAAAGCACCAACAGGACTCAAAGAAAAAGCTGTTTAGAGATCTTATCTTCCAGACATATTTGGTGTATATTTGGGCTCTAGCCACATCAGTGGCATTGCTGGTTTTAAGGGAAATATCTCCTCTGACAGTTTATCACAGGCATAAGAACTTTCAGGATGGAGATCCAGTTACTTATCTCTGGGGGGAAGGAGCCAAGAATCCTTGATCAGGGAAGAAAAGAGACTTCCACACCTGCTCCCACCCCATCAGCATTGAGAACTGATAAAGCCAAAAGGTCCATGGGGGCGTCTCTGCAAAGTATTTGTGGCCTTGGTGATGTTTTTTCCCACAGAATGTCAGAATCACAGAGTAGATGAGGTTGTGGGCACCACTGGGGATTGTCCAACATTTTGCTCAAGCAGAGTTAGCTAGAGCAGATTGCTGAGGACCTTGTCCAGTTGGGTTTTGAATATCTCCAAGGATGGAGACCCTGCTAACTCACCAGAGAATCTGTGCCACTGTTTGTTCACCCTCACAGCAGGACAGATGTTTCTCATGTTGAAGGAACATTCTGGATTTCATAAACCATGAAGGAACCATAAATCCAGAAGGAACTTTCTGAATTTCAGTTTGTGCCCCTTGCCTATTGGCCTGTCAATGGGCACCAACCAGAAGAATCTGGGTCTGTCTTCTTTGCTCCATCAGGTATTGATAAGATCCCTTGAGTCTTCTCTCCTCCAGGCTGATCAGTTCAAGCTCTCTCCGCCTCTCATGGAAAAGATGCTCCTGTCCCTTCATCATCTCTGTCCTTTTGGAGGCTATGGTTGGTCCAGCATTACAAAGGTCTTAAGTTACATATAAATCTCTAAAACACCCCCTTTTCTATCCCCTTGTTGCCTCCTCATTCACTGTTCTTAAGAAACAAGCGGTATGGGAGAGCCAAGAAAAAAAAATGCAAGTTCTTTATAGGAAAAACTTTGTATCTAATGCTCAGAAATTGAAGGTTTCGTTCCTGCTTGCATCTTTAAATCCACAATACAACATTTAAAGTGACACTGCAAAATCACAAAACAAGTGTTCCTGCCAATGTAAACAAAAGGGGAGATAAAGTTGGAGATGATTTATGTCCATGGGAAGGAGAAGTTTCTATAGATACCTGAAAGGAGATCCATGAAGCTTTATTAACTAAGACAGAAAAATAAAGTTCCCTGATATAATAACAGTGAAATAGAAAAATTTATTCTAGGGATAAAACTAGTTCAACACCTGAATAATATTTTCAAACTGTGAAATACTCTCTCAGTAGTGATTCTTCTTCTCATTAGCTTTTTACTCATTATTCTTGCTATTACTATCATCATCAATGTCCCTATTCAGAGGTAAACCTATACTGATAGTAATTCCCAGACATGTAAGAAAAGAATTTATGTGGAAAAAGGAGGAATTAGGAAAATCCTTTGGCAGCAAATATCTTTTTTTTTTCTTAAGAAATAGGAAAAATGGAGAACGGTGGAATTACACTGTCAAACAACAACCCCAAATGTGGGCAAAGATGGAGTATAATTTATTTTGTGAAATGCTAATAAGTAATAAAACAGGAAAAAAAGAGATTAGGAATGTCTTTGAGAATATTAAATTATGTTATTAGGTCTTGAATTATCTCCTTGAAATTGTTAGGAACAGTAGTGTTGCTACTGCAGTGCTGCTTGGCTTTTCCAGGGTGCCTTGTGTCCTGGAAACATAGAATGTTCTAGCATAATCCTATACATAAAAGTTTTATTGTTTGTTTATTTGGTTTTTTTCACTATGACACCCAACCTAAACCTTAAAAATTGTTTTCACTTTAATACTTTTTGCAGTTTAGCAGGTTATACGGAGAGGAATGCTTTTACTGCTATTTTATGGGTCCATAAAAAGGTTTTATAAGACAATTTTGAGCTAAAGCATCTTCAATAAAGCACAAAATAATGACTTTGTAGGATCAAAACTCTATAAAAAATAGCTACTTGTACAATGCCTGTGAGCAGGTTTAACGTATCAATTGTGAAAATAATCATAATACAGACCAGTCGGTAAAAGAGGGAGCCTTTTACTTTTTCATGCTCAAAAAGTGTAAATGTTGCTTTTTCATAGCTTTTGACTTCTGCTTTCTCTCTTCACTCCTGTGTAAGTGGATAGGAAGCTGCTTTATTGATAATTACTCTTAGAAAAACAGAAATAAAATATTTTTAGTTTAAAACTGATACCTATTTTCAGGCAGAACATGTTTAGACAAGCACATTTTGTGGTGAGTTTAGCACAGAAGATGGTAGAAGGCTTTTGAAGATAAGATGCTTAGAAACCTACCTGTTTCTATTTGTAAAGCAACACTTGTGTTTCACAAAACTGCACCCTGAAAAATATCCTTTACAATTTTCCAAGCAGAAGCAAACTAATATATCCAATTATTTGCTCAGCTATAGTCATGACAGTTCAAATCTCTTGTGTTGCTTAAAATTTATGACTTTAATAGTGCTAGAGATTAAAGTACAACAAAAGATGCCCCATCCCTGAAGTGTCCAAGGCCAGGTTGGATGGGGCTCTGAGCATCCTGGTCTGGTGGAAGGTGTCCCTGCTGACGTCAGGGGGTTGGAATGAGATGATCTTTAAGGCTTCCTCCAACCCAAACCATTCTGTGATTCTATGATTTCATGATTCTACTATATTTTAGAGGGTATTCTTAAAAAGCAGGTAAGTTTCACAGTGACGAAATTCATTCCAGGTGTTTTAAAACCTGTGTTAGGGAGAAGTAGAGCTGTTGGCATCAGGAAAGCCATGTGGAAATCTGAACCCACAGTTTGCTTGTGCTTGCAGAAATTGGTACAGCTCTTCTCTTCCCTTTGGCAGTATCTAAATTACCTTGCAGCAAAGGAAGATGCATTCATTTAATTAGTGGCTGGCAATAGTGCAGCTGTGGTCTCTGAAGCCTTGAAAGCAGAGAACCAGCAGCTCCAAAAGTAAGGATGAAAACACCTCAACTGCAGTACGACTTTAGCTGAAGCTGGGATGTTCCATATACATGAATGATTTGTCTGAAAAACAGTCATTTTCCAGTGCAAACAAATTGAATTAGCACAGATTATTACAAGTAGGGCTGTCATAATGACTCACTCAAAGATCTATTGAAACAACAATTTTATGACTAATATATCCAATTATTTGCTCAGCTATAGTCATGACAGTTCAAATCTCTTGTGTTGCTTGAAATTTATGACTTTAATAGTGCTAGAGATTAAATTTAAATATTCATTTTAATACCAATTCTATATAACCTAGCAAAAAATGTCACTAGATCATAGCAGTGGAGAATTAAAAAGCAAATATAAATTTGTAAGAAATTCCTACATCTTTCCTTAAAATAGTTTAAAAATTTAAAAAGAAATGTTAAAAAAAAATTTTAAAAAATCAAGCAAAAACTTACTTCTTTTATCTTCTTTTGTTGACCTTCATATAGAATCTAATAAGTTGCTGAATGTCTATAGTAAGATTCTGAAGAATGATTTTAAAAAATCACAGAAAAAAAATTTCAGCATTATTACAATTTGCACATTTTACAGGGATTTCTCTGAAACTCTACAGACTTTTTTTCCTTTATATTCTACAGAAACTTCTTGAAAATGGATATTTGATTTGATATATATTTCTACATGTATTTATATGTGTTTGTTTATATACATATTTGTGTGTGTATGTGTATTTATGCATTGCCTTGAGGATTTATGCTGGAATTTACTTGTTTTAAGAGATTAAATACTTATACAATAGTCATGAAAGCCTTATCATGGACTCACTCGCCATCTGTTCACTGCAAGTGACTTCCAAGAGAAAACAGAGGGTAGTACAGAAAAGGTTTATTGCAAAGAAATATTGCATTTCATTAATCACATGAGCAGTGTTCCTTTGTTTAGAGCTTTAGTGTCCTACAGAAATATTGGTTGAGTATAGAAGCTATTACTATCAGTCATGAGCTACAAGATAAAATAGCTGGTTTTCTCATTTTGTCCTCTGCAGACAATTGCACTTTTTCATATTATTTACTCAAAGAAGTACATTCTCCTCTGGCATCCTGACAGATTAGAAACTTCCTTCAGGCATATGGAATCTCGTTTCTCCATTTCATCTCTCTGCTGCATGAAAAAAGAGTAATAATTGGAGAGTTTTTCCTTGGAGAAGGAATTTTTCTGTCTGCTCATCTGAAAGAAGCAATCTCATGATGCAAGAGATTTTTATGATAAACACTGTTCGGAACGAAAAATTTAATGAGCACAGATATTATCAGAGTTGTTCTTTAGCCCCAAGTGAAGATTAATGACATGTGTTTTGTATTTCATGATACACTTTTTGAGAACTGCTAATTAATGGAAAATACTTCCATTCTCAGAAATACGCAGTGCTTGCTGTTGAGTAAGATTTTGTGTAAAACTAATGTGATTTGAATAATTATTTCTTGGCTGTCACTTTGAAGTTATTTAGATGACCTCAGCTGGTTACTTCATGCTTTCAGTACTTATTGTTTTGAAGCCTTTGCTATCTTCAGGCAAACTTCCATATCTATGGGCACGTTAAAAAACAAGGTGAAAAGCAAGAAACATAAACAGACAGCAATGTTTTTCTGTCAATATCTAATAACCCTATATTTGTAGAGGGGCAGTAGCCATTGGGTGTTGAGTTCAAAACAGCCTGCAACACTCTATTTGCTAAGAAAGCCTGAGATCATCAAATGGTCCTCTCAGTCGTGCGTTCCTTTAGGAACAGTTTGCTTTTGTTCACTGTTGGGTTGTTTTCCCCTTAAAACCAGAGTCATGTTTTCCTAGATCATATCTATTTTCTGAATAAGCACAATGATACCAAATATTCCTCTTTATTATGGTTTCTGAGAAAGTGTAGATTACAATAACAAATAAGATGTTGCTTTTAAATACAGCAACAGAGAGTGATGAAGTGATGGGATGAGTTAGAACAAATCTGTGCTGCTGACAACAAAAATAAGGATGTGGGAGCTCAATTCAGGCAGACACTGTAAGAGCATGAGACAAGAAAGCTGTCAAAAAGGCCCTCTCCTAATCTATGGATCACTTTGCTTTTGAATAAAACCTATGAAAGAAATTGAAAAAAACCCCACAAACTACCACCTAGGAGTACATTTTATGCCAAAGCAACAGGGTAAGATACAATTTTTTACTTTCATATTTGAAGAACATGACTTTCCTTAATTACTTTTGACTTTTGATTTTAAGGAGCTCTTAAAATCTCTCCTTATATTTTTAATAAGTTACCTTCTATTGTTTCAATGTGATAAATCCATCTAGGCTTAATCAGAGTGGTGCTGTTCATGGCATCAAATTAGGGTGTATTTATTTCCCTGGTTATGCAGTATGATGGTGTGAAGGTCTACAAGTTACTCCTTGCCTTAACTGGTGTCAGAGTACGCAACAAACCCCATCAAAAAAGCTCATCGAACTCTCTGAAGTCCCTCTTACTTGCCACTGATGGTGAAGAAGTCCGGAAAATTTAATCTAAAACATTCTTTCTTATTTCTAGGTTTTTCAAACTAATTTGGCAAAACACAGCCAGAAGGTATTGAGGCCAAAATGAGTCACATTAAACAGACCTTATTTCATGGTGCTTGACTCATTTTGAAAAGTCCTTCAACCTCGTGGAACTCCACTGAAGGGAAGTGCTTTGTCAGGAACTGTGTCTGCTTAAGATAGCTGCAGCCCTGACTCTTGATAACACGGGCACAACATCAGTCACTACCTGGATACCAGATAATTGGAATTACCCACTAATCCAAACACAGCAAATTAAATTGGTGTGTGCACGAACACATGAACACACAAAAATGGGCAATACTTCACCACGAAGAGTTTAAAAATTAACAGTGTTTCCCCTGCTTTACTTTCCATTCAAAATGTGCTTCCTTGATAAAACCCCTCAGTTAAATCACTACCCATGGCTCCTGTATTTGGGAGGAGCCATGCTCTATAAGCTGCCCCAAAAAAATTACAAAATGCTAAACCTCTACAACAAATTCCTTTATTTATTCTGTAAAATGTTCTTTTATATATGCACCAAACCCAGGCTTCAGGGAAAAAAGATGTTGTGAGTGAACACTTCAGCTGTGGAGCACACAGAGTTTTCAGGCAGATTGTATGGTGACAGACTGTCATATCCATAGTGCCAATTCCACATAAATAAAGGAGGA
Source organism: Vireo altiloquus (assembly GCA_013396875.1). Classification (NCBI taxonomy): domain Eukaryota; kingdom Metazoa; phylum Chordata; class Aves; order Passeriformes; family Vireonidae; genus Vireo; species Vireo altiloquus. The sequence goes on along the minus strand of VZRF01005941.1, from coordinate 41,561 downwards.
TAGACAAGTTGACAGTGTGTATCTGCAGGAAAACCATGCTAAATTTAATCTTCTCTCCTACTATATTCTATTCCTAAGCCACTTCTATAAAACAGCAGCAGGAGCAGAGAAAACCATTAAACTACAGCAGTGTAACAAGAATTTCTTTCATAAGAGGGTGATGTTATCCATGTAATTCATCAAACAATATCTTTCTGTAAATGATTATAATAGATACTCCGAGACTGGTAGAAGAAACAGAGGGTTAGAGAGCAAGATGGGATTGAAATGCCCTTTTATCCTCACATTTTCAGAAGCAAAATTTGGAGGTCGCTCAATCCTCAAATGGAATGAAGCCGATGCTGAAAAACCAGCGTTTTCTCGCTAACGGAGGAAGCTCTCAGTTTCCTTACAATATACCTATTGGAAATTAAAAACTGGAATTCTCTTTGTTGCAGAAAGAGAGGAAGAAGGCCAACCTGTGGCCATGTATGCCCCTCAGCATCCCGCTGGCTGGCTTGCTGGTGGAGCTTTCAGGACAGAATGATTGCTGCCTGCTCTCTGCCCCGGGGCCCCACTCTGCCTTAGGGGGACTGAATTGAAGTGAAGCAGACTGTCTAGCAGGAGGCAGACCCCACCCGTGGAGCTGCCTTGGCCACCAGTCCCTGCAGCGTGGCAGCAGGAGCAGGGGAAGCCTGAAAAGCTGAGAACTGCCCCTCTGAGACTCGAAAACACCTTTATAATCACCCTGGGTTTCTGTCACCCCCCTGCCGTGCAGGCTAATGGAGGCTGCTCAAACAAACAGAAATATTTTTATGGACTGTGAAGTTAGACTTGTGCTACAGGGAAGCGAAATAGGGAATATTCGAGAAATGGGGAAGTTTGACGAAGCTGCAGCTGATTATCTGTTCATTATCACGTTTTCCAGCGGTTTCTCTCGATAAGTGTGAAAGTGTCTGAAGCGTTGTGGTTCTTCCAGCTCTCAGTCTCTGACGCTCATGATAAACTGCATGGCATCTCCCTCACTTCCCCAAACTTTCTCTCCACATTTACACTAGCCAATTTGAGGGCCATTCGTTGTTTGCAGCAAAGAGAATAAAGCTCCAGGTTATGCTTATGGAGCGCAGCCAGGAATACAGAGGAGGAAAGACAACATTCATGCCTGGGAGTTTTTGGCGTTAAAAGACTTATGCAGGCACACAAATTAAAGTACTGATAGATATTTCATTTTTTTTAAAAGATGCTGTAACCATACCAATGGCATTTTATCATCAAAACACAAAGATGTATGTTTCAGCAGTGGTACAAAAATGCTGACTGATGTACAAAAAAATGTGAGAAATCCTTTAGTGTTTGAACTAATCCAAAAGTCATAATTTTTAGGTTTCTTTGTGTGAGTATTTAGAGTAGTTGAAATTCAACAGATTCAATCATACCAGTGAAAGTGCTCTGTGGCTTCTCTTACACAATTTTAAAACTGATTATTGGAATATAAGCTTCAAAGGACAGAATGTCTGAGCAGTTGGAATACATAACACAGGGTATATATAGAATCTTTGGCTGTAGCACTACAGCTTTATGCAATCTGAGATGACAGAAGGAAAAGATTCTGTAAAGTAACCATTGATGCAAATTCTGCATTACCTGAAACACATACAAAAAAAGTGGATTTTTTAGAAGTGATATGAAGGAGGAGCTAATGCATATTTTTTCCAAGCTAATGCATATTTTTTTTCCCTAAACACAACCTTGAGGGATGCCTTTGCTAATCAAAGTTCCTTCTCTCTCCTCTCACCCACAAAATTCCACTCCTACAATCCTTAATTTGTGCCAGATTGATGTTAGATGCATGCAGAATTATTGCTTGAATTTACCGAGAGACAGCAGAATTTGCTGACGGATTGAAATATCTTCACGCAGTCTCGCGCTTCTGCGTGGCAGATACTGCTGCAAACTGGGACATATTTCTCAGGGTGTCTCTTATACAAGATCCTATGCTAAAGGAGCTAAGGAATTAACACAAACAATGTTTGTTAGGCAGTACATAGTGTGCACGGCACACATTTTTCAGACTTCCAGTACTTTTCCCTGTTAGCCTTGTGCCACATTTCTTGCCCTCTCCTGCTGAGACAGACAGGCTGCAGGATTTTTCCCTCCTCCACCCCCTACCTGTCAAGATATTCTTTGCTGAGTTTTGTGTCATGTGGCATTAGCAAAGCTTTGTTCTCAGAGCTTAATTCTCTTTCTCCAAGTCTGCAGCGGTGTGACATTTACAAACTAATGCACTTGCCCTTTAGGTAGCCCCTAACAGAAATCCCGTGTCCAATAGGAATTACAGATCATTTTGCTCTGAGAAGGAGTTTCAGCTGTGCTCAAGGAAATTCAGAAATAAACATGTACCACGAGACTTACTTTCTCAGCAACAGCTTTCTCCATGTATGCAACTGTTCACTTCTTCCGAATAATGTGCATGTTCAACATCACATTTTTGATTTAACTGAGAAGTAAAGGCTTTTTTTCAGTCCTCTAATTAAAGATTGTGTTAAAAAAGTTTTATAATAAAATTAATAACATATTTCCGTATGTCAAAGCCAACATCAGCCTCATCCAACCAACAACTTGTCCCTTTTTTCAAATATATTTTAATTCATCTATTAACAACTACTCGCTTTCCCCACCTGGGTTCTTTTGTACTTCTCTGAACGACATGGTTAAAACATGCTGCTGATATTTGCTTTGTACCAGTATTACTTTCTATTTAAAACAAGAGCTGTTAAATAGCAGTAATTAATGTAAAATTTTCTCACACAAACTTTCAATTGGCTATTCTGACTATATTACTTATGTGTATGACATAATGCTTGGGGTCCATTCGTGTCATTAGAAATTAAGAAATGAAAGGGTGAAGCATGTTCAGTGCCATAGCCAGAGAGAAATTTCTAACACTGTTCCCTTCCACATAATGTCATTCCATAACTAGAAAAACAAAGAGAAAAAAAAAGTGTTTTGTTTCAAAAATATACAGAAATAGGATAGAAGAGTGAATCATTGTACAAACAAATGTAAATGCTTCTTGGGAAATTAAACACTCTGACTGCATTTGGAACCTGATTGTTTGAAAGAAGCAGCAAACTGTGTTTAACAAATGTTTATCCACAAAGCCATGGTGAGTCTCCTCAAACATGATATTAAATAGCAGGACAGCTATTAAAGATTGATAAATTGCTGTAAGTGCATTTTTTTCATTTGAGACTTTGGATTTGTTTCTCCTTGTAAATGTCTCCTAGAAAGATCACTATAGAATAAGTAGTTTATATCTGATTCTTATAACCCTCAATGCAGAATGACGACTTGTGATTCAACTTCCAAGTAACTTCCATATGGAAATCTTCCTTTGATGTTTTCCACTGATTTTTTGCTGAAAAAGCAATTGGCAACTTTTTTGCTCTTTTCTGCTGTTACAGTAGAAACTCAACAGTAGGTAACTACCGAGATTTTTCCCCACTGCGGAAAATGCTCAGCTTCAAAAGAAAATAACAAAGGTCTTGTAAAAATGGTCTGTTCAAATAAATCACTGGAGCAACGCCCCCACAGCATTTCTAGGTCATTTGTGAATAGCAATGTTAATCAAGCAATATTGAAAAAAAAAAATATCATTCAACTTAAAGAGAGCTTCCCCAAAGCCATCATCAGGCTTGGAAATACTGGCCAAGGATGCTCTCCTGCCTCAAATGAGCTTCCCCACTCCATTCTGTGTAGAAAAGAGCTGCTGCTTCCAGAGTTGTTATGACATTAAAATCCCCTTTGGTGATTTGTTGTAGCCACCTATGAGCAGAGTTAAACTGCTGAGGCACAAAGCTGAGCCCTCTCCTGTATACCTCATCGGTATAAAAGGGGCTCTCGGCCATGCGGTGATGGAAGGCAGCTCACAGCCTCAGGTTTCATGAGCTGAAAGGACAACTTGGGCAGGAGCACAGCTACTGTGGCAGGAGGACAAGGTTCAGCTGAGCAGATGGTTAGGGTTTAGGCGCCTAAAAGTTAGGCCAGCACATGTTTCATGTTCCACATCAGCCCGAGTCTCCCTGAGGTCAGAGCTGCTGTCGCCGTGCCTGGGAAGGCAACTCTGGTTCCCTGAGACCAGGCTCGTATGAGCAGAGAGGGAGGCAGTGCAGTGGGGATCCAGGACTGCTCAGTTTGGTTTGTTGTTCTGGTACCCTGACTTTCCCAAACCCCTCCTTGTCTCTCTTGCTGCTGCTGCATGCAGCAGACATTCATCGGTGGGCCTAATGTGTCCCCACGCAGTCACAGATGAAATCAGGCATTGGGAAAGGCTGCCCAGGGAAGTGGTGAAATTACAGTCCCTGGAAGCGTTCAAAGGTGATGTGGATGTGGTACTTTGGGGAAGGGATAGTGGTGAACACACTGGAACACACCGTGGTGAACACACTGTGGTTGGTAAATGGTTGGAATCAATGATCATAGAGGTCTTTCCCAACATTAACCATTCGATGATTCTGTATTTGTGCACGCTTGGCTTTATAAAAGTGCATTTTTCAATGAAGATAAGAACTTTTAATGATGATGCAGACAGTGTTAAAAGTAGCATTAAGGTCTGCTCAGAGTTTACCTCCCAAATCTGTTACCTTACCTAAACTTGTAAATATTTTTCTTTACTGTTGTGTTCAATTCTTTTTCCAGTAAAGTCCTGGTGACTCCAATGGGAAAGAGAACAGGGACAATGTGAGCACATCTTGTCTCCCAACACAGTTACTCTGGTTTATGCTCTATGAAAATGAATAAGGGATGCAGAACACTCAAAGGGTGTCATGATGCTTTTTGTGTGAGTTTTGGAGAAAGAGGTAAACCACAGTACTAATATGAGTATTATTTAGTTTTGCAAGTATGAGGTTTTGATCAGTTTTATTTATTTCTATAAAGACAAAAACCCCAATAAATTCTTAACAATTTGCATTCACTAATTATTTCCTCTGTATAAATACACTGTCCTTCAGAAAGCCTTTGCTCCCACGCTTCAGATGAAGGCTATTTTCCGCTCTGATAACACTGTTTCCATTCTCTCATTCTTTCATATGCACATGCCATTTGGTATCAGTTTTCTGTTTGATGGCACAATAAAAGTCACCTAATTAAGTAACAACAACTTAATGTATTAACTACATCCTTGTAAAACCACAAGAAATTTGTGGGACAGGTTTACTGCTGATGTTTTACTACCGTTTGCTTCCATTTCCTTCAGTTGTGCTTTTGACCCTGAGCAATATTAAAGGTGGAATTCTGATCCACTGTGGAAATCAGTAGCGAACCTGAAATGACTTTAAGAGCCTTGGGATTTCTCATCCAGATCTCCATAGGGCCATAACAGGAGTTGTTCTCATGAGAAAGCCCAACTAAACCAGCCCTCCGTGGGCAGTAATATTTTATACACAGGACACTCCTCTTTTAAACAAAGTTGGGACAACAATAGCAGCCTAAGCCAAGCACTTGGAATATGGGAAATTCCAGAAGGGAGATTCTCCATATGACTTCCTTTCAGCCTCCTTCTGTGCTTTGGTAGTCAAACCTATTGGTTCCTGGGATATTTTTGTTTTCCCTCAGACCTCACTGAATCACGGGCGCTCTGACAGAATGGCAAGCTCTTCAGTATATCACTGTGTGGACTCCAACGTCCCTCCCATCTCTAATGCTATTCAAACACAGTTCAGAGAACTTCTGAATTTATATCATGGCACTAGTCATTTTTTCAGTGTATTTATCCTCACAGGACCCATTATTCTCAATTTGCTGTCAGAAGTTGGACATGCAGAATTAAGAATGTCAGGGGTGATAATTTAGAGCATAGGCTCTGAAACACCTATTCCAAAATATCAAGACCCTGGTTATTAGAGTTCAACACCATATGGCAAATAAAACCCCCTCAAACTCTCAATTAAAAGGTTCCGTGACTTCAGATGTGATAGGGTCCCCGATAGTGTACATTAGGTAGCTGAGCTCAGTTGAAATAATTAATATCACACTAGAAGCCAGTTAGTTAAAGTAGGATAGAGTTCAGCAGCTTCTGTGTTATCCTTAGTTAATTTTACAACCAGTCCTCTGAGTGAAATGGTAGAAATGTAAGTTTTGTGCAAACAGATCTGTAGAACCAGGCACCTTGTAAATATGTCCTTATAGAGACAGTAATTCTTCAAGAAGAATGAAGCAGCAGTATTACAGAAAAAGCCCTTCAAGAGTTCTCAGTAATTCTTGTGACTCATTATTTCTTCTTGTGGGAACTCTCTAGAGTGCCCATCTAGCAATCAGAATGTGTTTCCCTTACCCATCCATTTGTCGAGATGTTCTGCTTGATAAATATCAAACGTGGCATTGGCTGGATATGTGATGGATATCTAAGCACTGGCAGTTCCTCCTCCAGCAAACTGGGATATGGAGATGGCAACAAAAGTGTTCCATTTGCCTCGGGAGAGGTCGGAGAGGTCAGCCAGGATGCTGATGGGGAAAGACAGTTCTGTGTAAGTGTCCTGAGGATGTTCAGCCTTAAATATGCCATTTCTCAAGATCCATCCCAGACACCTGAAATGGATACTCTCAAGTCCTAGTGTAGGACCACAAAGAAAAGATGGATTTGTTAAGGGGTATTACCTATAAATATCTACGGTATTTTACATATAATGATATATTTAACATTTAAATGCAAAGTTGTGGGATTTTTTTATTTTCTGTAAACATTTCATTGAAGTTTTGGAAGGAAAGATCTACAGCAGGAACTGAAAATAAAACAAAGACAACTTTACTAAAGTACTTTCCTGAGTACTAAAGCCAAGTGAATTACAGAAAATAAACATGTCATAAGTAGCATGAAGTAAATGAGATTATAATAAGATTACTGATATAGTTTATGAACAAGAAATTTTTTTTTTTATGTTTACCAGAAATACAAGGGAAAAGAATGCAAAAATGAAGACCAAAACCCCAGTCACTATACAAATACAGTTTAGCTTGCATTTAACTCTCCCACAACTGGATGTTACCTTGGTTTGACATTTGGGTTTAGATATTCAGGACATCTGAATGCTGTTTAGTTGATTGCTGTGTAAGGGCAGTAAGGAGGAGGATTTAAAGTCATTTATAACAAGCATGATCTTCATGTTAAATGAGTTCACTTAAGGGTAGATTGAGTGGGAACCTGAGTCCATTCCCACAGAACTGTCAGCCTATATCCCTTTGACATTAGTAGGAGCAGAAGAATGACCTGGTAACCACCCTGCAGACTACACATGTACAGCTTGGATCCTGTTTATCATAATCTCTTTTTATTTTTGGTCACCAGCTCTCCATGTTCTTGGACCTGACACTTTCAGCATGAAAGATGGCGTCACAAGGCCTGAGGAGGCTCAACACAGAGTACCCTCCCTAGAATGTCGTGTAGCACAGATGCCTTCAGCCTGTCACCCCTTCAATCCACTGATAAATTCCTACTGAGTTTTCCCTGAACCTTGAATGTATTCTAGCCACTCATTTCAGGCATCTGGGTAAAATAAATCTTAAATTGAAAGTTGACCTCATCAGCAAATGTCATTTATTTACATTGGATTTTGTCCGTTCGAGTGGCCTCTCTGTACATATTAGAGGATGAGCAATTAAAGCCTTTGGTTCAGAGAAAGGAAGGGCATTGGAGGTCGCCAGCACTATGTAGCAGATTTCAGCCAAGAAAACTTCTTTAAGCATGTTATTAAATCACAAAAATTACAGATTAATGCTCCACTAAGAAGGCAGAAAAATTGCTGAGCTTGCTTCTGGACTGTTCTCTGATGTACAGGAAGTAAGGCTGGAGACTGGAGACAATTAATCTTGGGACTGAAATTTAAGGGAAAATATTTATGTGAAGGACCCTTAAGACACATTTCTCTAGGTCTTTTTTTAACTTCTCCAGAAGTTCTTGTAATACACAGAAAAGTCTTTTAAATCATATTTCTTGTCTCATACAGCTGTAAAATTATTTTGTTCCTCTTGGATTGCATAGAGGAAAAGTGTCTTCAGCATCAATAAGAATTTGACTACAGGGCTATTCTATAAAATAGCCCTTCTCAAACTTTTTTCCACTCAGTGAATTTTCCAATCTTTGGGGACAAAACTTTTTTCCACTCAGTGAATTTTCTAATCTTTGGGGACAAAATAATGCAGATAATCTTACAAGGTACTATTTCTGCTCAGTGGATGAGCTTCAGGATTGAGGTGGTGAATGAACGATGCATTTGACAATAACACTGAACATTTTTTAAAACTGTCACAAGTGGACTTCCAAAAACTTTAGATAAGCCTTGAAGCCATTAGGAACTGGCTCCCAACTGAGCCTATAAGTACTCAAACCACTGGGTGGGAATAAATGTGTGCTTACAGCATTTGGATTTTTATTTGCTGCTGACTGCCGCTGAGCAGGCCACCTGTGGAGCTCCTGGAGCACGCTGTTGTGGGGAAAAGATGTTAACTGAGCATGATGATGAGCATGGCTTTACAGTTCACTAGCGTTCTGCATTATAAAAATGAAAGAAATTAACATCACACCGGTTAGAAGTCAAACTTCACAGGAAACAAGTGGGCATGCTGCCTCAGGACACGAGAGGCTCTGCCATGAGACATATGTGATGTCTCTTCAGGACTGGAAAATGACCTTTTCACATCAATGAGTTGTGCAAGGAAGACATATCCCAGGGGTAGGGCTCGTTAGCAGAACAAGGAATTGAACCCAAGTCTGATTCCTCTTGCTCTTTGATGACTTGCTACCCTCAAAAAGCCAACAGATAAAGAAAGGCTGGAAAATTTAGCTGATTTTTGAACCATGTGGACTTGCTCTTTGGCACTGTAATAATGGTAAATTTGGCCTCATGTAAGTCGATTAAAACAACCAAATACTTACCTCTGAGCTGCCATAAGCTGTTTCGCTTCTAAGCTACTTTCTCTTTGTCATATGTAAGGCAGAGAGGTTGTGAGACTGCAGCAACTGGAAGCCTGCAGGTAAAATAGACATATTTGGATAATCCTATTAAATAATATTGATAACATTGTTTTTTCTGAAGACCCTTCTAGTACTGGAATACTTTTGAAAGGCAATACATATTAGTTTGTTTCGTAACTTAGTGGTTTTAGGCACTGTGACTGCAAACCAGCTTACTTTCCAACTTGAAAAAGTATGTCAAAAAACCTTACACTCAGTGAAAAAGATCACTCAGAAACTGAGTTCAGAGGCTGCACCCTCAGTTTATGTTAGACACCATCTACCAAACCATTTTCTTCCCTGTCCTAATGTGTAAGGTCTTCAGTAAAGAATAACAACTTGTTCTTTGTTTTCCTTAGACTGCTAAAAAAGTGAAAAAAATCTTCCAGTCTTTCTGCCAGGTTGCTGGCAGAAATCCTGACAGTTTCTTATATTGAAATCTGCTCCAAAAACCAGCCTTAAAATGATAAAAATGTAGGAGAAAAAAAGATTTTAAGTTTCCTTTATATCAACTCAAAACAAAACAAACAAACAAACAAATCCTTATAACTAACTTCTAGATGAACATGACATCCTGTGTGTGTCAACTAGACACAAAATTGCTGTCAGCACTAGAAAATCTCCTGGACTTTATCCATGCTGATGTAGATGTACATGAAAGCCACTTGAAAATCAAAGGAGTTTGAGAACTGTACAGTTTGTCCATATAAACATCTCTGATGTGCAGCTAAAGCTGATAATGCACTTTTGGTCTGAATCTGTTTTCAAGATTTCGAAGAAAGTGGAAAAGTAGTGAAGAGTTTCAGAGAATTACTGTAGTTGTTCAAGGCTTGAAGCCAACTCATCTCTAAAGTGACCTAAAACCTATTCAGTCTCTTATGAGATAAGAGTTTTCAGAACTCTTCTGCCGCCCTCAGATGACACAAAGTCAACTTTTTCAGCAGTGAAAGGAATTACTGGGAAGGTGAGCACACTCACCGTGCTAATTACATCACTAATTAGGACACAGCGCATGCAGGTACAANATTAGGACACAGCACATGCAGGTACAACAGGGGATCTCTCTGTCCTGGCACAACCAATTTCCTGCACTCACACTGAGCCCCAGTGTGTACCAAACCAAAAAGGAGCACAGAATTTAGCGGCTGCAGATTATCCATCCACGGCGTTCATGCAAGAGCCAGAATTAAGCAGGCAGTAACTGCGGCATTATGCGCATTAAAGCGGCCACAGGCAGATCCCATTTCAGTTTAAGCACTGCTCACATCTCACATGAGTGAGTCTGAGTGTTCCTGAAAACCGAAGGTGTGGAGCCCTGGCCCCACAGACACACTGGGAAATTTGCCATCGGTTTAGTGGAGCGTTTATCTCGCCCCAGATCTCGAAAACATTTGCTAGACGCACTATTTCCCAATGTGTTCTTTGGGGCCAGGCAGCACACTAAACATTCCTCAGCTTTAGCAGGAACAGCTCTTGTGGGGTAGCCGCCCCTTCAGACACCCTAGAACAGCCTAAGACTCCACCTGAAAGGAGCTACAAATTGCTGGTCTGGTAATGGGCATAAATATCCATTTTCACCGGGCAGAGGATGAGCCATACTTCTCATCTTTTTACTGTTGTGAAGGGAGCATTCATAATGATGATGCAGTTATGGAGGTAGCTTAAAGGAGAAGCGAGTGAGGAAAGCCACTTTCTCCTTCACAGAATCACAGAATGGTTCAGGTTGGAAGGGACCTTAAAGATCATCTAGTTTCAAGCCTCCTGTCATGGGCAGGAACACCTCATACCTCTCCATTGGGATAAAGGAGGGCATTCGTGAGGTTTTCCTCCTCTCACTCCAAAGGTATCAATTTATAAATCACAATTCTTGGCTGAACAACTTCTTTTCCTGGGCTCTTATAAATAACATATAAATGGATATGAACAGATAAGTAAATAAAAAGGAGAACACAACCCTTACTTTCTCCTTGGCAATTTAGATTTTAGAAGTATTTTTAGTTAACTCTGTGGCGTTCTCTATTTAAACACTGAGTGGCAAATCTCACCCACCATCAGAATTTTATGACAAACAACACAGGTGTCCCTGGATACCTGTGAAAACTCGTGATCTATTTGTTCCCTCAATTCTCCAGCATGATAAAGG